>JAAONU010000009.1:5392262-5992262 GCA_012932295.1 Cyclina sinensis | reverse complement strand
TTATGGCCCCTTTTTGACTAAGAAATTTGGTTAAAGTTTTTGGCAAGGTAGCACTAGTCACCTTTCCCTTGCAGATTAACTTAAAACATTTTTTATCATCATGGCTTTAGACTGCCACAAGAGGCGGTAACTTTGTCAAGGATTTTGTGTGCATTTTGAGTTTATAAGGTTTTATAACCCTTTAATGTCAAGAACTGAGAATAGTCGAGCGCGCTGTCCTACGACAGCTCTTGTTTAACGTTGAACTGCGGTGAACAAATAAACTGTTAGCATCAGCATGAGACAGGATTTCATTTCTGCTATGAAATAATAAGATTAAAATTTTGTAAAAACTCTTCAACTATTTATTTACATATTTGTTTCTTATGTGCCCTTGATCCACCCAATGAGAATGAAACGATGCTGTTTCTATTATAAAAACAGATAAATAGTTTCCAACTATTTGATAAGATTGCTATGTGGAATAAAAGCCCCTACGTAATCTTGTAAAGTGGTTAGGAATCGGCGGTCGGAGAGTGGAGAAATGGGAGATAAATAATTCTCAGTATACAGTAAATCAATCTAAATGCATATTACGACGACCTCCCCATTTGAAAACATGATATTCATTACCTGTACTGATACGAACGCTATAGAAATGTATGTACACATATATATGCATGCATACCTATTTAGTAATCATACGGAAATTATTTATTTTATAGTTTATAATTCTAATCTCACATGTACCTGTTTGTTCAAGTTAAGAAATTCTCCTTTTGTGCAAGTTTTATGCTGTTGTAAAATAAAATGAAGAACTAAAAACTGTGCTCAGGAATCTTTGTCCATAGATCTTAATGCCTTGTTCTTGATTTTGAGAGTACAAATGAGATGGATCTGTATCATCCTAACATTTTAACTACAAACGTAGACAAAATCATAGACAGTTATAACCACAGGCTTTAAAATCTTGTCTTTATTGAAACAAAATAAATTCATTTTGGTTTTTTAAGAAACTTTGGTCGGTTTTAGCTCAGCAGAAGAGACACGGTGCATTTGTATAAAAAAGTTGAAGTTAAAAGAAAAAAGGGTAAAAGTGAAATATTTACTTTGTGACATTCAGTATAAAGTAACTTTAAGCGATTGCAGCTTCCACTGAATAGTATCAATGGTTAAATATTGTATAAGTTGAAGTAAGTTCGTTTCCTATTCAACTGGAAGGCAGTTACCCAACATCATATCATAAGACACCGTTCCGATTGACACGCGCGCGACATGTGACAGATACTTTTAGAAAAGAAAAGCTTGAAATTTAGATATAACGCGAGATAAAATATGCATTTGACGTGCATGATATGACATGTAGCGGATTCATACAACATTAACTATATCTATTAGAAACTGCAACAGCGAACCGAACGCCTGGTTTCTCTACTTGCGTTTAAAGGACAATTTAAGTTGAATAATTATTGCAAGAGAAATATGCCGACGATAAAGACGAAAACATATAACATAAATCTTTTTTTCTGTTTTGACAGTGATTGTTTTGATTGGCTGCAATAAAGTGAACTTTCATAGTTAATTCTTGTGTTAAAGGGATACATAGGCAAATGAATGCCCAAAAAATTAAAACTGATATTATTTGCTCAAAGCACGTTCAATATGAAGAACTTTAAATTCCCAGTATGTTTGTAGTGAAATGCGGACTTGAACGTAAATATTTGAACATTCTTTAACAAAAAGTAAAACGTGAACGAAATCACCGAGTTATTTTCAAATAGGTCACGTGGCACAAACAACCAATCGTCGTTTCTGTTGGGTTGTTTTTGCCGTAGATTACGTGACAGGTACTTCAACCGTCCAATCATTCACTGCAAAATTTAGCACGAAATCTAAACTTTCTAGCTAGACCCACGTGGGTCAAGTTAGGAAACCACCCGGTTTTTTCTTTAAAAAGAAGAAATCTTTGTTACTTGGACAGAACATTGAATTTATTTCGATCACATTTATAGTATATTCATAGAAGAAATGAGAAAGAAAGCATAAAAATGTTGCCTGTATATCCCTTTAAAGAACACAGATCTAATATCTCCTGCAACGTATGAAACGGTAAACGGTGTCAAGCATGGTGTAGTGGGAAATTCACTGATTATGGTGAATATATACTGGATGGCAACATTTGATTTGCTACACTGCTTATATTTGATCCGCTTCCAGGATTTGCTGAACACCATAGAATTATTCTTCCTCGAGGGGCTATAACGCTTCTGTGCCATACCTCGGTTCTAAGTCGACTTTATGAATATCTTAAAGGTTTCATTTTCATAAACATTTTCCCCAAGTTATGATCAGTTTTGTTATGAATTCTATTTCAAGATTCACAAAATGCGCGGACGTCATAAAAACAGTAAAATTACGTCATCATCTAATCGAAATAAAAAAATTCAACGTTTTAAAATCGTAACAAGCAGTCTAGATTAGGTTGCACATTTGATGGCTAAACACAATAGCCAAAGAATTCGTGACAATTGGTTACATGTACAGGAAACAGAGACATAATTATATCCGTCTGGTTTAAGTCATGAATTAAATTGCAGTTTCATTTGTTACGGACCGACATTGGAAACCCCGTCTAGCCAAAGTATGAACATATGTATTTTCACATGTAAACCAAACTACTAAAACTTATTTAGCATAGTTTTTAAGCAGAATATCATATATAGAGTTAATTAAATTCTAGTTATGTTTTTTTCTACATTCTATCAAAACAGGGTGGCTAGACTGGAATAAGAACAAAAAAATCTCAGTCCTCTTGGAAATAATGGTTCTTCAAACTATTGTACAACAAAACACGACTAATCTACAAATAACGCACAGAGTAAACCACAAATCTGTAATTCTGTAGTTATGGAAACTGACTCTGAATAGGTAATAAAAACTTGCGTAAACCAACATATACCTTAACTGGAAACGTCCTACAGTCTTTGCCCTAGTCTTTGTATCGCCTTATCTGCAGACGGAATCATAAAAAAGAACTTCAATTGTTAAAAAACATTGTTTATATTCGAAAAAAAAAACATATTGAAAAACAAAGAAAATTTTAACCCGGAAAATCAGTAGATCTTCAAATGATTTAATATGCAGTTACTATACTTCAATTTGCTGCAGTCCTAACTGTTTTAGGTTCATTGCATTTGATAATGTAGCATCGCGGAAAACTAGTCTAATTTGGAATAGTTTCTACTGAAAAACCACTTTGAAACGAAAGAAAGCCTATATCAAGAAAAGTTTTAGCGGTTTTTTTCTATTTATTACTTTATTTGTAAATGTATTTTAACAAATGCAACTCGAAACTTTTCAATAAAGCTAAATAAACATTCGAGTTATTATTCAGTATTTATTTATGGCGTAAGTGTCGTTATATGTGCAAATCCTTCTTTCCACTCTTAAATTACAATGTTTATTGACTACAACATCCGGATCATCAGGTTACCAGGTAACAAGTGCACCAAACTCAAATAAAAAGTTAAAGAATTGTTTACAATACTGTTTAATCATACGATTTTAACATATAAACAGTTGATAAATTAGCAACAATTCTATTCCCGATGACAGGAATAGAAGATGATTATTCCGAAAGTCACACATTTTGGAAACTGCGTGATGTCTACTACAACCTTGCATTACCAAAACAATATTTTGTTTATTTTTTCAAATAAACATATGTTGACATACAGTCATTTAGTTTCTAACTCTTTAATATACTATTAATTAATATATTGTCCATAAAAAGACGAAAACTAATCTCGTTTGCAACCCAACCTAAGCAATGATATACCGTGGATATTAACGAATTTTTCAAGTTGGCAATCTAATTTTGACTAAGTTTCCGAGGCAAACATGCTCTATAATCTACAATTGGACATAGAACATTAACTGAAAGAACAAATGAACTTTGCAATATACAGGAAGTGTCAAAGAAGTATCAGGTAAAAGTCCATGTCAAAAAACATAAACTGACTAAAGATAATGATATATGAAGTAGGGTGAATGATATGAATCTTGTTGCATTGAAAGTCCCCAACACAAAGTACATTTTGTTCTGTTAATTTGATATAAAATATAATGAAAGTTAAGGTAATTTCTATTGCCATACATTTAAGAAAATATGTCAGTTTGAACATCAACAAAATAAGGCACGTGCTATGAGCGCATGCCAGTAAAGTCAGTCCGTTCAAGACTAGTGTTTATGTGAATATCAATACATTTAGTCTAGTATAAATTCCGTAAAGTGTTTTTATTATCAAAAGAAATGGCACGGATGCACAATTTTTCAGTTTGAAAATTATGAGTACTTTCATCATACTATACGGTTATCGAACAATTACAATGCAAACCAAAAAATCCTTTGAAAACGCATTCAGCGTAGACTGGATTTGAACAGGTGAACCTGGTACAATTGACTAGTTTGCAAAGTCACACTCTGTAATACGTACGAAACAATTTCTGTTTAAAAAGTACATATACTACATTTTTGCCCACGTGACAACAGTTTTTCATCTACTGGATCTTTGTGCCCTTCATTAGTGTAGCATATTTTGCATAATTAAAGTACGCAACTAAACCTGGCAGTTACAATAGAAATACAATATTTTTCGAAATACTGCAAATTTTTACCAATTGTGATCTGTAAGAAGCTAGCCATTTTGTCTAGAGTTTGTGCGGAGCTATAAGTAGACAAAGCTGTCTCACTGGATACAAGAGCACAGTCTGCAAGTACCAACGCTTGGCTGTAGTTACTTTTTAAGAGAATACTGAAAAACTTATTAAATAGGAACAATAGAACTACTTTAATTGAAACAGGAGTATTTCAGGTGAAAGGGTCTTCTGCAGTTAATTGTCAGAAGAGGTGGAATAATTCAGAAAGTAATGAATATTACATTTGTATTTAAAAAAACATGAAATGCAATAAAATAGATAGAAAAAAATATCATGATATAATGTCATTAATAATTATAGAAACATGGCATGTTAATGTCCTCCATGACATGACATTTCAAATAATAGCCTACTCTTTGGACCCAACAAATCCTAGATATGATCAACACAATTAGTCTGATAAAATTCCATGATGATCAGATAACAAATACTGCCATAAACATGATGACCAACTTTTTGACCCCACACGACCCACCTTGAAACGTGATCCAGATATCATCAAGAAAATAATTGTGACAAATTTTAATGATAATCAGGCAGAAAATATTGCCTCTAGTATTCTGACCTACATTTTACCTATTGTGACCTACTTCTAAACAAGACCTGGGTATTATCACAATTAACATTCTAACAAATTGTTATCATCTTTGGGTTGAAATATAGTCTCTACTATGATGACCTACTTTTTTTATCTCATTAGCCCCGCTTTTGAAAATGACCTAGGTATATAAGGAAACACATTCATAAATTTTCAGAATGATTGTTCAGAAAATATTGTCTCTTAAATACCAACAAAAAGGTTTCTGTTTTTAACCCCGTGACCTACTTTTTGACTTTTACTGATGCATTTCAAAATTTTACCTAGACATGATCATGACAAAAATATTGACAAATTTTCATGAAGATTGGGAAGAAAAAAAATTTCTAGAGTGTTAACAATGTGTTTTATGATTTGACCTTGTGACCAGATCCAGCTTTTTATTCGGCTTAAAGATCTTTAAGACAAAAATTCTCTTATTTTTTTTGTTGAATGTATGTTAATGTGGCCAGTACAGAGATAACAAGGTTTTGCTTTGAACTGAACTAGTGACCTAGATTATGACCCCACATGACCTCCTTTTGAACTTGACATGATAGAGATCCTGACCAATATTTAGATGACTGGATGTTAAATGTGGTCTGTAGAGTGTTAACCAGTTAAATTATATTATTTTTTGATCTATGTTGAAAGTAAAAAAAGAAAATATCTCCAGAAATAGAGATGACAGAGTTATGTTACTTGTCCTACCAAAGTAACTCATATCACGAAAAACCACAGGCAATAAAAAAAAACTGAACTAGTATAATTTTGTTCAGTTATAATAAGGAAATTGCAGATTTTAATGAATTTCAGGGATTTTTCGAAGTTAAATAAAGGGCAGGATTCTGAAAATATCTAAAAAGGATACAGTTATATAATTCTTCTATGTTTATGCGTTGTGTCCTTATGAAATGGTAGTATGAGAATATGTTTAAAGGGAATATGTGAAGGAAGTTATAACAGAAATATTTGAAAATGTCAAAGTTTTTCCACGCAGACGACGAGAGAGCTTTGATAATACCTTGTTGTTTTATTTTTCAAGCTGAGGTAAAAATGAAAAGCTGATTTCTACTTGAAAGCAATACAATTGAAGAACAAATCGAAGACAATTTAAGTAAAGTATTTAAGACTGGTAAGGTTTGTATGCTTATATTCTACAGGTTATTTAATATTGTTCTGTACAATACAGATATATATTTGGATGTGTTCACAGCTCGAAAAGTCATAATGATCGTTCTACTGTCCGATTGTATCTCTGATTTGGACATAAATCTTTGAATAATAAAATTTGGAATTCAACAAGGTAGTATGTTGGTCCGCCACTTGGTGCAAACAGACGTCGGCGAATTGATGCTAGAATTAAAAAATAGAATGATGAATACTATTATATTACGTACTGTCAAAGATATACATTGTATTCTATAATATATACAGTTTTCCATTTCTTACAAACAATAAAACAAAAGAAAAATATACATCATTGTATTGATTCAGCAATGCACCCTAATGTTTTATATTTTTGTTAACGATGAAAGCTCTGTTCAGATGATTAGTCAATCTAATAAAAAGACGGTTTATTTTCAATATTTTGAACTATGCGTTAGTTAATCTCCACTGGCCCAAACAATTAATTGTTACCTTTTCACTATTTCAGTTATGTTTTCTTTCAATTTTCATTGTTCTACGCGCTGAAAGGTTATTTTTTCCACAATGTCAACTATGAATTATTTAAGGTATTCATTGTTTAAAGCTACAAGTTATTTAACTTTTCCTTTTTGGGTTTTATCTAAGATTGCATATCCTCTGTTTTTGTTTTCAACTCTGATTGGTTTAGGAATCAACTATTTTAGTTCTCAGCTATGTATGGTTCAGGTATCAACTGTTTTTGTTCTCAGCCAATGGTTAAATTATCCAGTGTTGTTTCAACATTGAACTTGTCCCAATGGAAACGACAATCAGGACATTTACCAAGTCTCTGGGTAAACAAAGATATTTCTTGAAAGACATTAATGATTAGAACTTTGAATATAAGTCTAATACAAACACATACCAGTACACACACTAGTACAAAGGCACGAACATTTAGAATTATTCACCTTGAAATCATCTTTAATCTGATGAAAATGTCATTTCTATAAACGTATTCGCATTTGTTTCAAAATACTTTTATGTAATTATGGATTCTAAAAAGATATTTTAAACTTTGAAATATTTTAAAGTAGTCTTAGTAGTTATTTATTTTAAAACAAAACTTTAATGGTATTCTGAAATGTACAAATGTATATATATTTTCTCAAAACATAAGGCTGGTTACAGACGCTAAATTCTTGATTTGTACCTGAACGGAACAGTCAGTAGCAAAATGCGACCAAGCAGAATACAAAATTTACACGTCGTTACTTTTTACCAATGTCAGGCTGGCCACTGCAGTTTATCAATGTATTCTTTTCGATAAATACAAAAATCTAATTTACTTTTTTGTGATGTTAATCTTTCTAACTTTTGTTATATAAAAAGAAGTTTTGTAAATTGCCATTGCGAGTGTCCATCTCGTATCATTTGCACCGCCTCAGCAACCTCAGGAGGATTTAAAAGTCGCCTAACGGCATTTGAATCAGCACAAAAAGACCAAATAAAGCCCAGAGAGATTTTATACTGGTCACTTTAACAAAAGATGACAATTGATTGCCGTACCAAAAATCAGGCCATTTATCTACTACTTAAATATAAACAGTATACTAAAATATAACCAGTATTATCTGCTGCTTTAATCTACAACTCAGATGTAACCAGTATTATTTGCAACTAAAACATAAACAGTATAATTTTTTGTAATACACTATTTTAAATCCATTAATATTACAACTTTGAGCACTAAATGTTTAACAGTCAAGTTATCTTTGTGTTTTGATATGTTAAGAGATGTTGTTCTTGTGGTGTAGAGCACCCACAGCTTAAACGTTTACGCTTATGAAAATGTGCACAAATAACAACAAGCAAAGTCACAATGTGTTTGAATGAATTACTGAAAAAAAAAACGACATTTAAAAACACTTCTTGAGAAGTTTCTGTTTCACACAAAACTAAGCTTGAAAAATCTAAAACGATCTCGTATTTTCTTTGTTATGGGTTTCAAAAACGTAAGCACTAAATTGGAGTAACTGCTTCAAATTTTCCTGTCAGTTGCATAAGATTTATTTTTCGCTCTTGGTGCATTCACATCATAATACTTATAATACTTAATGCATAAGTATTAACCATGTCTTAGTTCATTAATTGTTAGGCATAAAATTTCGCATGATATAACATTGCAAAACCCATAGCACGTGCCGAAATAAGGCAGTAGAGCCATTTTAAAGGCAACGCCTCCTTCGATGCACTTTCTTGATAAAATTTAATTTTCTTTGAAATGTTTGAATTAGTTTGTGTTGTGTACAGCTAAATTCTGAACGTTCGTGTTATGTAAATCTAGAATTTCAATTATCTGCATCTTTTAAATAAAAAAAAAAAACAAACAAAAAAACAATAGCTGAGACGTTCAATGTTTTGGTTTAATATTTCTTATTCTCTCTTTTACCTACCTATCGTAAAGCTGGTTCTGAGATCAGCAATCAACATTCAGTTTGGAAGATTGAGCCTTGTAAAATCAACTATAAAGGGATAAAACACAATTTAAGAAAGAGAGCTTAGTTGAATGTTGTACCATTTAAAGCACGCGACTTATCTTACATGGGTGCTTAAGATGGGTGTTTCTAGCACCGTTGTAAACAGTAGAAAATCCTGTCTGATATGCCCCCCAAAGAAAATCCATAATTGTACTAAAATTCGTATAACAAATAGTATTAAAAAACCGATTTATTTTAAACTGTAGGTTTTACTATTTCGATAATCGGCTCGACGTATAAAAGCAAATGCCGTAGTGGCATTTGACCTCTAAGTACTTGAAAAAATATTTATCCCAGATTACACTTGAGCGACTAAGTATTCACAGACACAAAAAAACATCACGCCGGTAAGAGTCTTGTTGAATTTTTTTCTGTTAGATGATTAAACTATGATGTAAACGGTGAGAAAAATATCACCATAGACTTTAAAATCTACTAGGCTTAATTAGGACAAAAAAGATCAATCTTGGTTATCTCAGAAACCAAGATGGTTCTAAATAACAACTGAGACATTCTGTATTCTTTTAATGACGTAAAAATAAAAAAGCAGAGTTAATGAATTATTCACTCTATGGTTTTCAATATCAAATAAACGTTTAAGGTTTGTAGTTTCGTATATAAATAATACAAATGTTTTATTATTGTGCAAATGCTAGTGAGTGCTTCCTAATAAACTGGAACGCATTTACCTAACATCATTGCTATTCCAAATGACACCCGTGAGACATCGTATGCAACAGGCACACACACACTAAAAGAAACGCATGGAATTTAGATGTAAATTAAGATAAAATATTAATTTGAGGTGCATGATATGCCATGCACGCGCATTCGCACTGTGAACACACACAGCATTCACTGTAGCTAATTGCAATAACAAATTTAACGCCTTGACTTGCCTTAAAAGGACGATATAAGTCGAAATATCATTCAATAAACGAATAAAGTACTGTACCGATAAAAACGGGTATATAGCACATATTTGTTTTTTTATCTGCTGTGAACTTGGTTGTTTTGGTTGGCTGTAATAAAAGGAACTTTTTTTTTGTTATTTGGTGGGTTAAAAACCATAGATCTAAAGTCTCCTGCAACGTACTAAACGAGCGTTGTGTAGTAGGAAATTCATTGCTATTGTGACTAAAGTATTTGGTATAATACTGGATGGCACTGGATTTGCATCACTGCTTTTATCTGTTGCGTTTCCATGACTTGTTGAGCTTCTTAGACCTCTTTTTTCGCTTTACCCGCTTCTGAGCTGACGTGGAAATATCTGACAAGTTTCATTTTCGGAAACATTTTCTGTAACTTACCATCAGTTTTGTTATGCTTTTTATTCAATATATACACAACGCGCAGACTTGATGAAATAGTAAAATGACGTAATCATCTAACTGTATTAACGATATTAAGTCGTAAAAGGCAGAATAAATAAAGTTGCAAAATTGATGGCTAAATAGCCAAAGAATTCTTGACAATAGGTTACATCAACAGGATAAAAAATAACTGACTTAAAACTTTGCTTATCATTGAAGTTGACAGGTGTAAAATATAATTATATTTTACAATAAGAAGGAGCGAATTTATTTTGTTCGCTAGTGTCACACAGAAAACAGTTTTTCAAATGTATTTTTTGTTTTATTCGAATCTTAACAACACTTTATTTAAACATCGAACACTCCTCTCTGTAAGCCAATTATTGACAGCTTAAAAAGCATATTACATAACATAACGTACAACAATATTCCACTTGTCTGTTGTTAACTTTGATTTAGTGAATACATATGATTATTTATACAGTTTGCATAAAATCTTATATTTGAAATAAGATATCAAATTTTAATTTAACTTTGAAACATTCTAAACAAATTTATTCATTTTTTTAGTAGACATGCATGTTGAAATTTCCTTTGAACTATTGTACAATATAACACATGCTGATCATTGTGAGTCTGTTATAGCTAATTTAGTCAATATGATACATACGTTTTCATAAATTTGAAGTTCAGTTAAGATAACGATGTGCAATATGTTCCTATTCTAACTTCAACCATATCTTATTAGTAATATTAAACATACTTTATACCTGAATTTGAAAATGTATAGATCAATATAGTAAATCATATACATAACAATTTCTTACTTGATTTAAAAAAATATTCGAGCAAATACAACTTGATACCTTTCAGTTTAGCTTAATAAAGATTTGAGCCATTATTAAGTGCGTTTTGGCCAAAATATTGTTATATATACATTTGAACCCTACACTCTACTTATATATTACATTCTATATTGACAAAAAACAACAACTAAAAACATCAGGAACACGAGATAACAAGTGCTCAATTCACAAATAAAAAATTAAAGGAAGTTTACAGTACTGTTTAATCATACAAATGTAAGATATAGACAGTTCATAAAACAGCAACTATCCTATTCTTGTGATAGAGAACAGGTTTATTCCAGAAATATTTTTTTTTGAAACTGTGTTTTTTTTTTTTAAATATGAAAATTTTGGCACTTTCAGTTTGCAGCACTTAAAGGGGTGCTCCAGATGACAAAAAAGAAAGTTTTCTTGTATTATAAATTTCTTGTAATATTTATGACTAATGCTTAGAAAATAACTTACTGACAAAAAATCAAAAAATTACATTATAAATTGATTTTTTCCCTTTCAAAGTGCTATACCGTAACGCGACGATATAACTATATCGTATAAGATTTAAAGTAAATATCTGTAATATCACATGCGGCGATGGCGGTGACAGTAAAAGCGTAGGAAATGTTTTGTTAACATGAGGTTGGGGGGGGGGGGGTTCAAATCAGGCTGGAGAGAAAATATTTTTTTTATTCTATTTTGACTTTTATAATCAGTTTTGAAGTAAAATATTATGTTGTTATAATCTCACGGCATCTAAATGTATAATTTATGAAAATGTTTTTTTTATGTCAAATCTGGAGTACAGCCTCTTTAAATATGTTGCTGGTATACTGGTCTTATTTTACAAAATGCAACACGGGTTGACTCCAGATTATCTATCCTCTCTTCTCTCACACACTTCTAATAACAGATATAGCTTACGAAATGCCGAAAATATCCCTGGAACATATGCCAGAACAACTCTCTATTACAATTCCTTTATTCCTACTGCAACAAGAGATTAGAATAATCTACCCATTGACGTACGCAACATACCTACCCTTTCGTCTTTCAAGTACCATTTTAAAAGAAAAAAATCGTCAAACACCAAAATACTTTTACTCTCAGACTGGTGATAGAAAATTGCAAATTCTTCATACTAAACTCCGCACAAAATGTAGTGCTCTTAACTACAATGTCTTTCTAAAAAATGTATCCCCTTCTCCCTTATGTGTTTGTGGTCAAGTAGAAAGTAATTTTCGATATTTTTTCGAATGTAATATATATAAATATTATATATGTATAAATATCATGTTTATCGCCGAAATCTATTCGATAACCTTCATAATATAAATATTAATTTGAACGTTCTTCTTTATGGCAATCCAGCATTTTCTGATCAAGCAAATACTACTATTTTTCTCATGTACACACTTATATTCGAGACACACAACGATTTATTTAAATTCATTTTACGACATAAAATATTACCTGTTGTGAGACAAAACCTTCTTTTTTGTCTTTATCCTCCTGGTTTAATTTCATTCTTCTGACTCTTTCTGATATTCTTATTAAGCTAACATATTATATTAGTAAGACTATTGTTGACAATCTTATTTCTTTTTCTTTTTCTTACTATTATTGTTATTCTACCTTATTTTTCGTTAAATGTTGTTTAAAACATTACTAAAAATACTGATTTTCATTTGAACATACATTTTGTTCATTCACTTTTTCCCGTTTAAAATATTTTTTTTATATTTTTTTCTCATATATATATCTTTGTTAACTTTATTTTTCATCTTTGTATTAAATTTCTCAGACGTAAGTATATAAACTAATACGCACCTATTATTTGCTAACTTCTATTTAATGAGAAGAATTTCATAAGACTTAAAGTCTTCCATTCTGATCCTTTTCTATGATTACTATTTATTTATGTAATATTTGTTTGTGTAATTTGTACATATTGAGAAATAAATAAGTTTAAACTAAATATGTTGCTTATAAATAAATTGTTCATTGCGAGACCAAAGGTAAAGTAGTTTGCAACCAAATCTAAGTGAGGATATTTTGTGGACATTGACCAATTATATAACGAAATTAATTTTGACTAAATTAGTCAGGCTAACATGCACTATACTTCACATTTGGATAGGAATAAATAACTGAAAGAACTAGTGATTTCTAGTGTATTCAGACACAGTACAAGAAGCACCAAGTAAAAGTTCATACATAAATGAACCACATAAACCGACTTAATATGATAATCATGCATAAAATACAGTAATAGAGATGAATCCTGTTTGCAAGTCCCCTATAACACTGTACTGTATATGTCACTTTGACATAAAAAAATTATGTAAGTTAAGGTAATTTCCAATGTCATACATTTAAAGAAAATTTGTCAATTTTAGCATCCCGCCCACAAAAATGCTTAAGCCAGTAATGTCAATTCGTTCAAGATTAGTGTGAATATCAATAAATTTAGTCTCGTGAGCTTATTATCTTTAACCGGGCACGGATGTACACATTCTCCTTTTGAAACAAATATGAGTACCTTCGCATATTATACGCTTATCAAACATATACATTAAAAAAAACCTGAATAGATCTTTGAACACTTATCTGCCGAACGTTGGAATTGAACAGGTGAGGTACACTTGCTTTGTTTGCAAAGTCATACCCTATAATAATACGTACAATGACTTTTCTGTTCGATAAGTACATGTACTGCAACTTTGCCCACGTAACAAAAATATTTCATCTACTTGATTTATGTACCCTTCACTACATTAGTTTGTTTAGTACATAATTCAAGTACATAAGTAAAACTGGCAGTTAAAATAAAAAATACCTTAATATTATTTCGCTACTTTGTACAAGTTGACGGCGACGATTTGACGCTAGAGTTAGATATAGAATGATTCGTAATATTATACACATTGTATTTTATAATATATACTGCTATTCATTTCTTAGAAGTGGAACACAAAATAAATCAAAATTCTAAGTAGTTACAAGCAAAACAGTTAGTTGCAAAATAGATGGCTAAAATGAATGGCCAAAAAAGTCTTGAAATAGGTTACATCTACAGGATAAAATAAGTGACTTTGCTTATCATTGAAGTTGACAGGTGTATAACATAATTATATTTTACAAAAATAAGTTGGAGCGACCTTATTATGTTAGCTATTGTCACACAGAAATCATATTTCATATGTATTTATTTTGTTTTAATCAAATCTAAACAATGCTTTATTCAAACATGAAAAATCTTCTTTGTCAGTCAATTATATACAACTTAAAATGCATACATAAAATAACGTACAACACTATTCCTGTCGTCTGTTGTTAACTTTGATTTAGTGAATGCAGATAAATATTTATACAGTTTGCATAAAATCTTATATTTGAAATAAGATATCAAATTTTAATTTAACTTCGAAACATTCTAAACAAATTTATTCATTTATGTGAATAGTCATGCATGCTGAAGTTTCCTTTGAACTCTTGTACAATATATCACATGCTGATCATTGTTCCTTTTCTAACTTCGACCATATCTTATTGGTTATATTTCCCATACTTTATAACTTATTTGAAAATATATAGATATATAAATCATTTCCGATCTTTATAAATATTACTCAACAATAGTTAAAGCATATACATAACAATTTATTACTTTATTTTAAACAAGCTATACAAACAAATATAACTTGATATCTTTTATTAAAGCTAAATTAAGATTCGAATCAGTACTAAGTACTGATTTGTGGCAAAAATAGTGTTATATCTACATCTGAACCCTGCACTCTACTCATATATTACACTCTTTATTGACAAAAAGCATAAGGATCACGAGATAACAGGTTTTCATTTTACAAACAAAAAGTTAAAGGAAATTTAAAATAATGTAAGATATAAACAGTTAATAAAAAGCAATTATTCTATACCTTCTGACAGAGAAAAAAGTGTTATTCCAGAAGTCATACGTTTTGGAAACTGTGCGATATAAACGACAAACATGCATTATCAAACATTTTTTTTTAAATTTGAATATTTTGGCATTTTCAGTTTGCAGGACTTTAGTATGTTGCTTATCAATAAATTTTTCTTTCACTACAATGCCAAAAATAGAGCACTGCAACAAAATCTAAGTGATTACTTGAGGACATTGACCAATTATATAACGAATCTGATTTTGACTAAACTACTAATTCAAACATTCGCTGTACCTCACATTTGGATGGGTAAAGTTAACTGAAAGAACAAATGATTTTTAGTGTATTCAGAGTGTCAAAGAAAAACCAACTAAACGTTCATACATAAATGAACTACATAAACCGACTTACATGTGTAATATGATAATCATGCATAAAATATGGTGATAGAGATGAATCTCATTGCAAGTGCCCTACATAATCTATATTAACTATATAAACTGTATATTGTGACTTTGACATAAAAACTTATGAAAGTTAAGGTAATTTCCAATGTCATACATTTAAAGAAAGTTTGTCAGTTTAAACATCCCGCCCACAAAAATGCATAAGCCAGTAAAGTCAATTCGTTCAAGACTAGAATGAATATCATAAATGCCTATTATCTCGGGTTCGCATATTATACGCTTATCGAACATTTACAATGAAAACCATACTAGTTCTTTGAAAACTTATTTGCCGAACGTTAGAATTGAACAGGTGAACTAGGTACACTTATTTTGTTTGCAAAGTCAAACCCTATAATAATACGTACAAAAAATTTCTGTTCGATAAGTACATATGTTGCGACTTTGCCCACGTAACAAAAGGTTTTCATCTAGTTGAACTTTCAGAACTTTGGTTTGTTTAGTACATAATTCAAGTACATCAGTAAGACTGGCAGTGACAATAGAAAATACATTTATGTTGGTCTGCCACTTGGTACATATGGACGTCGACAAGTTGATGCTAGAATTAGATATAGAATGATGCATGATATTATATTTATTATGTACTGTTATATGTATACATTGTATTTCATTGTTTCTACTGCAGCTGTCCATTCCTTGTGCATATTAAAAATACATAAAAAAGATACATCAAGGTATTAATTCAGCAATGCAACCTTAGGCATAATGTTTTATATTTCTTTCAACATATAAAAGCTCTGTTCAGGTTTTTGTTCATTCCAAAGTTTTTAATTCTTTAAACATCTTTATTCTGAGCAATAAGTTTTAAAGATTTATACTATTTCACTAAAACATAAATTGTCACTGTTATCAGCAAAACACGTTTAATTTTCAAAATGTTCAGTCATGATACTCAGTTCGTTTATTTTCCACTGGTCCACGCGATTGATTGTACTATTTCAGTTATGTTTTTTTCTCCAATGTTCACTGTTCTAAGCGCCGAATGGTTATTTTTTCTACAATTTCAGCTTTGAATTATATAAGATATCCAGTGTTCGTAGCTACGATTTGTTCACTTTTCCTTTTTTATCTATGAATGTTAAAAATATCCTTTGTTTTTGTTCTAGCCTCTGATTGGTTTATGTTTCCACTATTTTAGTTCTCAGCTTTGTATGGTTCAGGTTTCGACTGTTTTTAATCTCACCCAATAGTTAAAGTACCAACTGTCGTCTCATCAATTAAAATTCGTCCAAATGGAAACGATGATCTAGACATTTAGCAAGACTCTGGGTAAACAAAGATATTTCTTGAAAGACATTAATGAGTAGAAGTTTAAAAAATAATTATTATACAAACACATACTAGTACAAAGGCACGAACAGAAAAATTATTCACCATGGAATTGTTTTGCTTTAATTTGAAAAAAAGCCATTGTGAACTTTGAAATATATTAAAGTAGACTAAGTATTTCCTTATTTTTAAAACAAAAATTAAATGGTATTCTTAAAAGTACAATTGTAAATATATTTTTATCGAAATATAAGGCTGGTTACAGACGCTAAGTTCTTGATTTTACCAGGAAGGAACAGTCAGTAGCAAAATGCGAGCAAGCAGAATAAAAAGAAGCTTTTTAACGTTTTCTTTCCAACAAATACAAAGATCTATTTTTTGTGATGTTAGTCCTTCTAACCTTTGTTATTTAAAATGACTTTTTTGTAAATTACAATTGCGAATGTCCATCTGGTATCATTTATACCACCCTGGCGACCTTTAAAATCAGATGGATTTCAAAGACGCCTAACATCATTTAAATAAGCACATTAAGACCAAATAAAACCCAATGAGACTGCATACTGATGAACTCCTTTACGCAAACAGTTAAGTCCCTGACCAGATGCCGCATGTTGCGGCTTCTGATCTTGGTCTGCACATTTTCCTATGTCTACGTTTGTAGACACTAGGCATTGATGGGTTACTTTTCCACTAATAGGAATTATTTCAATGACAAATGTTTGTACAAAAACGAAGAATACTGTATAAAGTAATAAATATTAATACCTTTATACGTATCATATATGATTATATGTTTTCGCTTTTCGATTATTATGTTATTTATTTGTCATGTCATAAAGGGCTTACAAGCATAATTGACGAAAAAGAAAATTGACTGTTTGTCTGTCTGAAGTATTAAAAGCTTTGAATATTGACTAGAATCAAAGGGCAATTTTTCCATAATTTTACAATACTATATACTTGTTCAAAGTAAAGTTTCATGTGCAAAGATGAAACTTTCTTTCTTTTTTGTAAAAAGAACATATACTTACATTTTTCTCTCAGATATAAATTCATCATCTAACTGTAATTTGAAATAAGTAATAAGTCATATCAGCCCAACAACTTTCTATAGAAAGAATAATTTAAGCGTATTCAGTTTATATATGTACTAAGATTTTTTTTATTTTGACATTGGAGAATAATCAATTCAATATCGTTTTATATTTTAATATTTTGAAAAAAAGGAATGCTCAAAGTTTTGGAATATGCCTCTTTAAAAGAAATGTCGTTTATGGTAAATGATTATCCAAGTTACACTATCCCGTTTGACATCAATATTATCCAAAGACAACACACCAGTTTATTTTAATCTATGACCAAGAGACTTTTATTTTGTCGGTGTCATCTTATAGAAAACAAATACGTCAGTAATGTCTGGATAATTTCTTTTCCAGTAGTAAATTGATAAAATTGCACTTCCGCTGTTTCGTAACTTTCGACCGGTCAACGATAATAAAGGAAAGATAAAATAGAAGAATATGTCTGTTTCATGCTAGATACCGAATACAAGTACAAACAGGTGCTGGTATTTCAAGTAACATGGACAGTGTTGGTGTCTCTGGACCGAGGAAAGAGTTTTGATAAATATTATTAATAGAAGTTATGTAACACAATGTCGTAATTAACAATTACTTTGCCCTCAGATGACGTGAGTAGGTGTTGCAGTGTGCAGCGTGATTTTGTTAAATGTAGGAAATGATAAGACTATAGAAATGTGGCAACAGGTTATCTGAATAAATTTAATTTGGTTATAAATTTGCAAGGAAACAACGCATTTCCAACATCCCTTGTAACTATTGGACACTATAAAAAGTTGTTGACAACTTAAGTTAACGTATTTTGGACCTTAATTTATTTCAGTGTATCAAAGTTGTTTGCAGCTCGTTTACTCCAAAGTAAAAGTTAATGTACGAAAAAAAATACTGCTGCATTAATTTCAATTATTGTGATGTATACGCGATGATTATTTCTAATTGAGGTATCATTCTGTTACAATTCTTCCATAAATCACAAGATAAGTGTTACTTTTATAATATTAAAATACGCTATCATGTTACAGCTTAATGACGCGGAAACACTATCGCTGCATATATAAATGTTTCTATTAGACAAGATCTCCGCCCGAGCAAACGTATAAATTATCAGATGCTTATTTATAAGTAAATTGTAAAAACAAGTTTTAACAAGTCATGGCGCTGTATCAACAAGTGATATAATGCAAATATACATCATCGAAATTATAATCATGTACAGCAGTAACAAATTTCTTAATGCAGTTACAGCTTAAGAAATGAATTTCATGCAGTTATTTTTGTAAAAAGATATCAGAAACATATATATTCTGTTTAAAGTTATACGACATGATGCCTCTTTTAATTTTTAAGTAGAAAAAAACGACATCAGGCTCAGTGCTTAAAAAGAAAGAGTTTGAGTTTAAAATTTCCATTGATGTTTTATCTAGTCATGGAACACGTTTGCATATTTGGTATATCTCCAATAATTTTCTAAGCTTAATTGATCAGAAGAATTCAAACTTGAGTTAACTTCTTGACAGAATCTGACAATTTGTGGTTATTTTTAAGTGCTGTAACATTTTAGAAGATAGAATAAAATGTTTCGTTCTGAAAAAAATGATAATAACATTTTTAATGTCTTCTAGTTTTCCATTTTAGCAACCGACCAATAACGTTTGAATACAATCAAAGGTGTATACATTGTATTATCGACACTTAGATTTTTTTTGCAAGCTCATGAAAAGAGAGAATATAACAATACACTGAATACAATACAATTCAATACATTTTAAATATGAATCTTATATTTGACGACAGTCAGTTGAATCTCACGAGTGTAGGTCCGTTGTTCGCAAAAAGTAGGCAAACATATGACACTTTCGTTTTAAATTATAGCTGTGAAAAGATGCTTTCATTTATTTCACATACTGTAATGCTTATGTGCAAATGTTACTTTAAACATTTGTTCAAAAGGTCGGTTCAGCATGTATAGCCTTTTTTCCTATTTATTGATCAATTTTGTTTAAAATTTGGCGTATAAGATTAAATTTAATATTATGCGATGATTTGTATCTATCTTGTAGTTATGAAATATATCAAATTATTAAAATTAATAATTATACCATACGGCACAGGTGGAAAGTATTGATGCATATACATGTGTGTTCATGTTATGGATGAAACCCTTTATCTGTCTAAAAACATTACAAACATAATTAATACACATGAGATATCCCCTTTGTTCTACAATGAATTTATCAGTCCATGCTAATACACAGTAGCATGCATCCAATATTAGAATGTGCACACTAGATATTAACTAAGTTACTGATTTTCGTTTCATGAGAGTAAAGTTATCATTTATGTAACAAATAACTTGCTACTGTACCAAACAGGTGGCAGATTTTGACGGAGTTTCGTTATTTACAGGCTTATCATCTACCGAAAACGAATTTCATATCCTTGACAATAACATTTCGGGGTGATAGGAGACTAACAAAAGACTAAACTTGTATGCATACACGGACAAATCTAATATGATACTGAAAACGCAGATATTGTACCATTTAGATACAAATAAAATCATCAAAGTTAAAAAGCAAATTGAACTGAATGCGTAACCCTGATATATGGTGGAAAATTGCTGCTGATCTTATCAAAAATCCAAATATAATGAAATTTTGCATGAAGCGTTAACATGAGGTATGTTGCAGAAAGAATGAGATGATTAATATAGCTTTTTTGGAACATTTGGAATTATCGCAGTAAATAATGTAAAATTTGGAAAATCATGCTTGAGAATTCATTGCAGGAATGACTTTTGCAGGGAAAAGGAATGCATT
This sequence comes from Cyclina sinensis, assembly GCA_012932295.1. NCBI lineage: Eukaryota > Metazoa > Mollusca > Bivalvia > Venerida > Veneridae > Cyclina > Cyclina sinensis. The sequence continues at coordinate 5,971,595 of JAAONU010000009.1, read as the reverse complement.
TCAATTCGACAAAATAACAAATCCAGTAAAAACATCATAGCCTTAGTTCTTTGGAACACAATTTACTACTTTAATTTACAACAACAATAACTACAACTACTGCAACTACAACTACTACTACTTCTGCTACTACTTGTTCTACTTCTAGTTCTTCTTATACTTCGAATACTGCTACTGCTACTTCTAATAAGAGAACTGCTACCGCTACGACAATTTTGCACAAGCTAAGGAACCCAACAATACCATGCTCATTACTACAGCTGATTATCAGCGCAAATAACAATGACCCTAATACAACTACTTTATATTACAAATTAAAATTCACAGCAATCCATTTTACCGTATGATTAATTTTTATCGTTAACTTTATAAATTTAATTCAAACAAGGTTGACAACATTGTTTCAGGTTTCATATTCTGTATGATTGTTAAAATTGTTATCCTCCCTCTGAGATTGTTATTTCGCTTCTCGCAAGATTAAGTATAGAAACGTTTGTAGTTTTAAAATGTATATGAAAATGATCAGTACTCTCGGAAAATCCTGCGAGTGAATATTCTTTTTATGTGTCATAGTTTTATTGTTTGTAATATTAACAAATGGGTTATGAAAAAATGTTCCCGTTTGCAGAAGTATATTTTATGTTTGTTTGGCTTTTGGTGTATTCTTGTAATAATAAGGTTAATAATAATAATAATAATAATAACAAAAATAATAATGATAATAATGGTGATGGATATTATGACGTTTATAATAAATATCATAAAATACAAAATGACAACAAAATGTACAACATAATATAACACAAAACAACAACTACAGAAGCTAAAAAGAAATATATTGGAGAGTGGTGTTTTAGGGTGCATCTTTAATAAAGATGGCGGCCTTTTTTAAGATTCTTTTGCAGAACTTTACAAACCTTCTAATGCTGTAAGAAAGAGATTGTTTAACTTGTCTGAAAATTACCTAAGTTATAATCCTTCATAACTGATAACCCATGTCTAAACAAATCGAAATAATGAGATGATTTGTTCCAATCAAACTTAATTCATTTCCGGTGGTAACATGGTAGGCGTTCCCACGTCACGTTTTACTGTAAACGTAAATGAATTTGAAAAATGGAAAGAAAACAAAACAGATCGAACGTCTTACAATGCAATTCTAAGAAAGGATTCAAGTCGTCATCCATCCAAAAATGCACCAATTTGTGTGTGTGTGTGTGTGTGTGTGTGTGAGTTTGTAAGGCCCACCAATAAAAGGCATGTTTCCGTAATAACACCAACGACTGAAGACAAAGTCGCCAACTGAAGACGTCCTCAGTTGGCAAAAATATAAATATGTCTCAATCACTCTAATTTTGCATTAAACATAAAATAAATTTGTGAAAAATGAGTGTCTTTGGTTGGGGGTATCAAAGGTTCGAGTGTGGGGCCAGTGCGTAATTTTTCCGAAGTTAGCCATTTTCTGTCTTTTTCGTTTCACGCACTTTTCACATCCGGTGTCCTGGTTTGGAGGTCAAAAGAAGACAAGTGAGTTTTTACTTTTCTATAATACTAAATATTGTTTTATCTTGTGGTTCCAAACTGAATTAAGTCAGGTTAACAGTTGGTTGTGTCGTGTTTAAGTGTTTAAACAAGACGTTTCAGTTAAATGTTTAGGACGTTTCTGATAAAAGTCACACCTTTTCGCGATAAAAATCAGATACAGTTTATTTATTACGAGGTACAGAAAAGGTCTTGGAAATAAGCATCTCGGTGATAAATTTGATTGAATTTCTGATTGTCCAGACCGTTATTTATAGATTAAATATTCACTAGTTTGTGTTTTAGCCACGGGAGGCTGTGTTGAAAACGTGGGTGGGGAACTGTAAATTTATGAATATGTGAATATAAGAACTGAAGCTTAAATTTACTCTTCTAAATGTTATGATGGGTAATCTCCAAATTTCGACATACATGTTAACAGTAGTTGCACATTTCTAACTATTTCAAGTACAATGTTTTTTTTCTGTTTTCTTAGCAAGATTTCCAGAAAGGGGAGTTCGTTTGGGGGCAGTCTTCGGGTAAGTACATGATAATTTTCAACTTTCTGGCCAAAATCTCCACAAAAATTAAATATTGCAACCCAAAAAGGGGGTCCGAGCAACCCCAATGAACCCCCTCTGGAACTGACCCTGATTGTAACCCAAGCATTGACTTTTGTAAAGCAATTTTCTTATTAAACAAAAAGCTTGTGGAAAAATACTTAATATTAAAAGTAATTATTCCCCATCAAATGATTTATACATAAATACTGGACATATAATTAAAATGCATAACATGTGCAGGACCGTGATCTGGGTTTTATACATTGGTAGACCTTCAACAACAACAACTTTCTTGAAAAATCGCGAACATTTTAAAGGTGTTTTGAGATGATTAAACAAATTAGTTGAGTTGGTTTTGTTGACATGTTAGGTCATTTGACAACATTGACCAATATGAAAACATTGGTAACTTTTGTACATGTGAGATCATCGTTTGCTAGCAGCATTTCACGAAAATAGGTAACAGTCATTTTACCTTGAATGATTTAGATTCGTCAGGTCTTGATAATTCAAAGAAGAGCTATCGTGGGCCATTTGTGCCATATATTCACATAAACTTGATTAAGTTATTGTCAGAAACCTTTTTGTTCAAAATTGTTGAGGACATTTTTGTATTTTAGACAATGCAGTTACTTAGAATTATTTCAATACCTTGTTTATAATAGTGATTAATCCCAGAAAGATCATGAAATGTCACAAAACATGAGTCCCCAGAGTGGGATTTGAACTCTTGTGGCTGTGTCCAGAGTAACAAAAAACAACAATCCTAGTCTTCAATTCACAGATATAATGTTTTGTGTTGATGAAATGTAGTTACAGGTTTGCACTTGCACCAGAGTCATCAAACCAACAAAATAATACTCTTTTCTTAAAAATCACCCAAAATATTATCAATGTTTGTTTTTTCTGACACATCCCCGCCCACACTTTCCAATTATAGACAGATTGAAATAGAACACGGACGCTACCAGTACTCAGACACCCCATGTTCGGCAAGTTTAAAAACTTGTAAAACATCACGTACAGTATTGATGTTATATAATCGTAACTAACTTATCCTTTTACCGATATTATACATGTTTGTTTACACTTCCTGTTTATTGACTTATAAGCAGACGAACTCCACATAACATCGTAAACAAATCAATACTTGCAGTTTCAGTAGGTAAATAATTCAAGAGTCCCTGTGTTATTAAGGGCAAAAATCGCCATTAATAAAAAAATTATATGTTTTTTATAATTATGATCCTTAAAAAAGAATCTTCCTTGAATAGGAAACAAAGACCTTGGATACATGATCGATGCTTGTTATATATTTTGAACTTGACAACCTCTTGATCTCTATCACTTTAGTGCTTGAACTATTTGACGACAGACACCCGCCAAATGTTTTGCTTACCATTTTGCTGCTTGTTGTATTCAAACTTGTTATACAATATTATGCTGTTTATATTTAGCATTATGGAAATATGAGACGTTTAGTTTGTTTGACTTTCAAACTCAGCGTTGACATTTTGCACTGACTGTTTCAAACGTGTTATTTTTATTAAAAAATAAAGTTGTTCTTTTTGTATCATATGAAAATAAAATAAATAACATATTTAAGAACATTTTCAGGTGAGTTCACTTTATTTTACTTCTTTTCCATCAATATAAACAGGTGTTTGGTACTGGTTAAAAAGAACAATAATTTTGAGTCGTATCTTTACCTGTCGTGATGCCTCACTGGGCATGTGTAGTTTTTTGTTTACAATCGCAAGTTCCTGTAAATTTGAAGGCAAGGATTCAACTTTAAAACTGCAAAGACTGGATGATTTGAAACACAACTTGATTTACACGGGTAAGTTACATAAAAGAAAAAGTGTCAGTGTTCTGTTCTGGTTCGTCTATATGATAGTGTGGGCGGGGATGTGTCAGAAAAAAAAACATATTGATAATATTTCGGATGATTTTTGTGAAAAGAGTATCATTTTGTTCATTTGATGAATTTAAGGACTCTGGTGCAAGTGCATGCACTTAAATTTGGCTGTTGTACTGATAATCAAACTTGCAAAAAAATTATGCAATTAAGTATAACTCTTCCCTACTAAAAACCCACTTTAATAATTTTTTTTTTTTTTTTGTATTAAAACATCATATTTATTCCTTCTGAATTACAATAAAGATACCCCTTATCTATTGTGTCACCAGACTGCTGCTAGTACATTAAATGATTACAAAGCTATGTCCTGAATGTGGTGGACAAAGATTGTGTAGGATGGATGTAGGATACTGTATGTGTTTTTGTGATTAAGAGTTAATTTTCAACACTCTTTTCTTAGGAAATATCATCAGAAGTCCTGCACTTTAAGATAGGTGAAGTTTAAATTTTTGTCTATTAAAATGATTGAGTGTGAAACCAGATTTTTAAACACATCAGTTACCCAAGCAGACTTAATTTTGTGTATATTTTTTTAATTAATAGGTTTTTGAGTGTCAAATTTTTTCTGCCTAGAAAAAGTTAAATAGAATTTATTCAACATAATATGCTTAATTTACAAGTATGTATAACTAATTAATCATAATGTGCTGGTATGTCTTGATACGTAATGATGGAGGAACCAACTTACACAATTTAGACAGATTATTAATAAGTTCTGCTGATACTTCGTGTCAGTCTTCCAAAGAAGTAGCGATAAATAGCGATCGTTTTAACCATCCGTCTGTCCATCACAAAAGCTTAAAATTGGTTATAATTAGTTATTTCTTAACATTTCTTCATCAAACTTACAAATTATATTGCTTCTCAGTACAGGGTCATGATGATGCCGTAATCAATACTATATCTATAGGTCAAGGTCATGTTTGAAGGCGGTATGCCTATTTTTGTAATTGGGCTTTGTCGCGAACACTTTACGTAGACTATCTATAGGTCAAGGTCATGTTTGAAGGCGGTATGCCTATTTTTGTAATTGGACTTTGTCGTGAACACTTTACGTAGACTATCTATAGGTCAAGGTCATGTTTGAAGAAGTTATGCCTATTTTTGTAATTGGACTTTACGTTGACTACAACTGCCCATTTCTTAATATTTCTTCATTAAACTCCAGTGAATTTTTTCTCTGACAAAGAACTGAGGACAACAAAAGTATTCAATTGAACACCCTTCTTGTAAGTATCTTGATTTCATCAAGTTCCCGAAAAATAAAGGAAGTGTCTACAGGTGCATTCCCATATCTCAAGAACCCCATTTATAAACAATCATGTTACATGAACATTTTTCTATCCTAAATTCTGAGAGCTTGTCCAAATATGACTTAAAACCACCAATGAGGTCATGATATTTTCTTGATAAATTCACTTGTGTATTATGTAATGTAATATAAGATACAAAGCATTGAATGATTTCAGATTTGAAAGCATTTTCAGATAGTATCAAATGGATTCAGTTTTAGCTTGAATATTCAAAGAATAAGGGAGCTATCCTACTCACCCTGGCGTTGTCATAGGGAAATATCCTACTCACCCCTACATTAAACTGTTAAACAAAATATGCACTTGGTCCATAACTTGGAATATGACTATTGACCATCAAAATCTACATCATTACCAAAAAGACCCATAACTCTGTTACAGATATTTTTAAAGGGGCTGGCCTCCAGATGACAAAAAAAAAATAGAATTTTCTTGTATTATAAATTTCTTGTAATATCTATGATTAGTGCTTAAAAATTAACTAACTGACAAGAAGTAAGTCAGATAATCCCATTATAAATTGATTTTTTATCCTTTCATAGTGCTATACTGTAACATGACGGTATAACTATATTGTATAAGATTTTAAGTAAATGTGTGTAATTTCATATGCAGCGATAGTGGTGACAGTAAGAGTGTTGGAAATACTTTGTTAACATGAGGGTCCAGAGTTCAAATCAGGCTGAGGCAAATATATTTTTTCTGTTCTATTTTGACTTTTATAATCAGTTTGGAAGTAAAATATCATGTTGTTTTAATCTCACGGCATCTAGATATTTAATTCATGTAAAAAACTTTTTTTACATCAAATCTGGAGTACAGCCTCTTTAAAGTGTTGACCCTTTTTCACTTACATTTTGCGTTAAGCAAAATATGCACTAGGTCCATAACTTTGAAACTACTTGTGATTTCAACTTGAAACTTGGAACATACATATTCACTGCCATATATATATACATCGTTACTATCAAGACCCATAGCTCTGATTCAATTTTATTTTAAATTATGCCCCTTTTTCATTAAGATTTTTGGTTAAAGTTTTATGCAGAACTTTGAAACTACAAACGATATCAACTTCAAACTTGAAATACATTTTCACCATCATAATCTACATCACTTTCAACAAAACTGATATTTGTAAGGTTATGCCTCTTCTTCACTTAAGGGTTTGTGTAAATATTTAATATTGATATCAAATTTAAAAATCCAACATTATGACCTTCTTCATTTTCAACTATCCATGAAACAAATGTTAGGTCCTTTTTTTACTCAATAAGTAAATTAAAATTTTCTGCATCTAACCTGTATATTATTAGCTCACCAGAGCTCATAGTGCTCATGTGAGCTTTTTGGATCAGTGGTTGTCCGTCGTCCGCCCTTATCCATCTGTCATCGACAGTTCATTCAAACGACATCTCCTCTGAAACCACTGGGCCAAATTTTGATGAAACTTGCCTGGGATTTTTTTTGCACAAAGCTCTACCAAGATTGTTCAAATGGTTCTGGTCCATTGCATTGCTGGGTCAGTGAAGCTAAAAACAGATTTTAAAAGTTGGATCTTTAAAATCTTCTTCTCTGAAACCTCAAGGCCTGGAGCTTAGATATTTTAAAGCATCATCTAGTGAACCTCTTCCAAGTTTGTTCAAATCATGGCCTCTGGGTCAAAAATGACCCCACCCACGGGTCACTTCTTTTACATAGAATTATATAGGAAAAACTTTAAAAAATTTTCTTGTCAGATACCGTAGGCATAGACCTTAGATAATTTGTGTGTAGCATTGTCTAGTGGACTTCTACGAAGTTTGTTTAAATCATGGCCTCTGGGTCTAAAAAGGCCCCCGCCCCAGGGGGCACATGTTCTACATAGAGTTATATAGGAAAAAACTTCGAAAAATCTTCTCGTCAGAAACCGTAAGGCATAGAGTTAAGATATTTGGTGTGTAGCATTGTCTAGTGGACCTCTTCCAAGTTTGTTCAAATCATGGCCTCTGGGTCTAAAATGGCCCCACCCCAGGAGTCACTTCTTTTACATAGAATTATATACATGTAGGAAAAACTTTAAAATTTCTTCTTGTCAGATACCGTAAGGCATAGAGCTTAGATAATTGGTTTGTAGCATTGTCTAGTAGAATCCTACCAAGTTTGTTCAGATCATGGCCTCTGGGTCTAAAATGGCCTCCTACTCAGGGGTCACATGTTTTACATAGAATTATAAAGGAAAAACTTTAAAATTCTTCTTGTCAGAAACCGTAAGGCATAGAGCTTAGATAATTGGTGTGTAGCATTGTCTAGTGGACCTCTTCCAAGTTTGTCCAAATCATGGCCTCTGGGTCTAAAATGGCGCCGCCCCAGGGGTCACATGTTTTACATAGAGTTATATAGAAAAAACTTTAAAATTCTTCTTGTCATAAACAACATCGCATTTATTTCAAATGAATTAATTAATGCTAATTGTATGTTCATGTGTCTGTCAGTCCAATACATGTGTAATTTCTTCAGAAAAACACCATGCTTGGTATATAGCACTGCCTAGTGGTCCTCTACATAGATTTTTCATTTTATTCCCCTGGGGTCACAACTTTTACATAGTTACAGTACACGAAGCGCAGACTTTGACAACGAACACCTGTCCCTGTGATTTTACTGTCTTTACTTTACTGATTTTACTTTGAGGAGTAAAATGACCACCGCGTCCAGTGTTCATTCATATAAAGTGCATATCATCACTTTGTTCTGGTCAGACCCTTCATGACAGAGTTATGGCACTTGATTAGTTGTGCACTTTGCATACATGTATAGAGCAATAATCATTTCCGTGCTATTTCTGTGTAGCTGCTGGATGCATTTCAGGAAAACTTTTTGTAAAAATCAATATCAATAGGAGATGTGCATATCATCACTTTGTACTTGTCAGACTCTTCCAGACAGAGTTATGGCTCTTGATTAGTTGTGTAGTATGCATACATAGAGCAACAATCATTTCTGTGCTATTTCTGTGTAGCTGCTGGATGCATTTCAGGAAAACTTTTTGGACACAATCAATACCAATAGGAGATGTGCATATCATCACCTTGTTCTAGTCAGACCCATCAAGACAGAGTTATGGCCCTTGATTAGTTTTTCATTATGCATATAGAGCAATAATTGTTTCCGCACTATTTCTCTGCAACTACTGGCTGGAATTCAATGAAATTTTATAGGAACCATCAATACCAAGAGGAAATGTTCATATCATGGCTGTGATCTGGTCATACCTTTCATGACAGAGTTATGGCTCTTGATTAGTTGTGTAGTATGCATATATAGAGCAATAATCATTGCCGTGCTATTTCTCTGCAACTGCTGGCTGGATTTTAAGAAAACTTTGTGGAAACAATCAGTACCAATATGAGATGCGCATATTATCATTGTATTCTTGTCAGACCCTTCAACATAGTTATGGTCCTTGATGAGTTTTGCAGTATGCAGATAGAGCAGTAATCATTTCCTTGAGCCAACATTGATGAAACATGCCTGGGATATTCCTTGCATGACGCTCTACAAAAGTTGTTCAAAGAATTCAATTCCAACAAGACCTCTGCTTGCTATGGCAACTGAAAGAAAAAACTTTGAAAATCTTCTTGTCTGAAACCACAAGGCCCTGAGCCTTAAAATTTGTTATATAGCATTGTCTAGTGGACCTCTATCAAGTTTTTTCAAATTATGCCCCTGGGTTTAAATTTGGCCCCGCCCCGGGGGTCAATGGATTTTACATTAGGAATACTTTGAAAATCTTTTTGTCTAAAACCACAAGGACCTGAGCCTTAAGATTTGGTATTTATCATTGTCTTACGGACCTCAACCAAGATTGTTAAAATCATATACCTGGGGTTAAATTTGGCTCCACCCTGGGGGGGTCAATGGATTTTACTTAGGCTTATATAGTGAAACTATAAAAATTTTCTTGTATGAAACCACAAAGCCCTTTGCCTTAAGATTTGGAATGTAGCATTGTCGTATGGACCTTTACCAAGTTTGTTCAAATTATGCCTCTGGGGTCAAATTTGACCCCTACCTGGGGGTCAATTGATTTTACAGAGGCTTATATAGTAAAACTTTAAAAATCTTCTTGCCTGAAACCACAAGGCCCAGAGATTTAAGATTTGGAATGTAGCATTGACTTGTGAACCTCTACCAAGGTTGTTCAAATTATGCCCCTTGGGTCAAATTTGGCCCCGCCCTAGGGGTCGATTGATTTTACATAGAGAAAACTTTGAAAATCTTCTTGTCTGAAACCGCAAGGCCCTGATCCTTGAGATTTGGTATGTAGCAAAATCTAGTAGACCTCAACCAAGTTTGTTGAAATTATACCTCTGGGGTCAAATTTGGTCCCGCCTGGGGGTCAACTGATTTTTACATAGGTTTATATAGGGTAAACTTTGAATAATCTTCTTGTATGAAACTACAAAACCCTGAGCCTTACGATTTGGTATGCAGCAATGTCTGGAGGACTTCTTCCAAGTATGTTAGAAAAATTTTCCTTGGGTAACTGTTTGCCCCCTCCCGAGGGGGTCACAAGTTTTAAATAGCAGTGTAGAAGAAAAACTTTAAAAAATCTTCATATCTGAAACAGCAAGTCCTAGATTTTTAAAATTTTGCATGAAGCAAGCTTTATCAAGCTTTTACAAATAATTTGAATAGGTTTAAGGTCACCAAGGTTAAAGAAAGTTTATCGAGATCTACTGTACTTTTTAGAGCCTTCATTTGAAGACCAATATCTTTGATATTCAGTATATAGGATCCTTGCATGAACCTCTACCCATGGGTAGGGTTTGAGTTCACTGGGTTAAGGTCAAGGTCACCATAGCTTATGATAGATATTTTTACTTTCTGTCATAGAGCCTTTATTTATTGACTGATATTTGACATATTTATATTTACATTACTTACATATTTTTAATTGAAATATGAAATACTGCTAAACAGCAAAACTTGCAGCGATCTAGGGCCATCATGGCCCTCTTGTTTTTATTCTATTCTGATGTGTTGTTAATATGTAGGCAAAAGGGATTGTGTCAGATGGAATGATTTAATATTGTTATGTTTATTTAAAAGTTTTTTTGTTCAAAACTTCTGGATTCATTTCCTTTGGTTCTTTCTATAAGCATTGCATCTAGCATTTCTGTGTATTCAACACTCATCATCTAAATTATGCAGAACAATTTGCAATTAATATATTTGTCATTCCATTATCATTACTACATATTTGTCATTGTATTTTCAGTCTTGCCTGCAGCCCCACCACTATCTGAGCAGGAATCTGAGGAGATGCCTCAGCATTATGATACAGGCTCCAACAGTGCATTGTCTGGAGCTGACAGGATGCAGGTAAATTTTGCAATTGTCACAGGATTCTTATCATTGTGCTGTTGCTCCATTTCTGCCTACTGCAATCTGACTAAAACTATAGATCATAAGACAAGAACTGTTCTCAGTTGGCAGTGTAGTGTGTGGTTGTGAATGTCCTCATTTTGTGTGTCCTCAATTGGAGTTGAGTGTGTTTGTCAAAAGTTTCCTAATACATTTTAAACAGCAAGCTCACATTAGCAGTGAAAAACTTAGAGCTTTTTTCAGGCAAAATTAAATCCTTAAAATTATACTAAGTCCAATACCAACTGAAGTGACCTGAGTCAAGAGACCAAGGTTTAATTTGATTACTTGTGTGTCCTCATTTGGTGGCATTTTTGTCAAGTGTGTCCTCTATTGGAGGTGACTTTTAGCCAGCTGTTGGAAGTATAAGAACAATAAATTTGTACATACAACTGAAAGTGATAATTCTGTAATCTGAGTATTTTTTGATAAGTTGAAAACATAATTTTCCACAGCAATTGACACTACAGAAGACTCTTAGCTATGAAGACAGAAGATGGATGTTCAATATTGCCGTTGTTGAAGAAAGTGCTAATTACTGTCCGTTTGTTGATAAAGTCAAAATATGGCAGGCTTAGCATTGAAAAGTTAAAATTTATAATACTGATCATTGCTCTATACAAGTATAACAACTAACACATATTTTGAAATAGAAACGTATATTTAAAATTAAGTAGCACATATTGCCTTCATCACTCGAATGTAATGCTTGCAATGTTGGTCACATTGCAACCAATGGTGTGAAATGTGTTGCGCCAGAGCACCATTTTTTGAAAGCGTTATTTTTAGACGTTGTAAATGCTTCAAATTTTGCATACTTGTAGCATTATGTAATAAGTGATGAATATCGATATTTTTAGACGTTGTAAATGCTTGAAATTTTGCATACTTGTAGCATTATGTAATAAGTGATGAATATTTTGTTCACATGTCAGGACTTATCAAAGAAATATTCTTAAAAGTTAAACAACGTTTGGATGATTCCTAATACACTGTATCCATTACTTTACTTACCTTTTTTTTTGCAAAATTTCTAAGCAAATTAATTTTTTCTATGCAGTTTCACCCAGAAAAATTTCAATTTGTCAAAAAATCCATACATTAAACAAAATTCTATTTAAAATAATGCTGTGCTTATCTTCTGCAGGTCTGCCTGTTTCACAGTCTCAGTCTTGTGTGCCCCACGTTAGCCTGGCACTAACAGAGTAAAGCAGTGCTATCATCAGAAATTTGTGAGTTGAGTCTGGCACTTCTTATAATTAAACTTTAACCTTGGATAGGTTTCCTTTTTTCTATCACCTCTTGGGTCATTTGTGACCATATTGATTATAAGGTTCCAAAAATTTTGAAAGTGGCCACAACAGTTTACCAAAGGAGATCATACTTTTCAATCAAAAATGAACATTTAAGCAAGGTTTCTTCTGCTTTGTAATAAGCCAGTGAAACCCCTGATACAGCTTGGATCATTACCCATCAAGACTGATTTTGGATATGCAAAAAAAAATTCAGTGTTCTGCTTTTCAGTCTTAGCATTAATGGAATTTTTTACTGGACCTAGGAAAATTTACTGAACTTAGCTCAAAATGCTATGTTACCAAGTTGTATGGATATGATGCAAACAAAACACTATGAAACTTTTATTTTATTTGAAAGGAAGAACTTTTGAAAGATGTCTTCACTTTGTTCCAGAATGTTACAGAAAAAAGCCTTCAGCCCTACAACAATCAGAGCAGGAATCTGAGGAGATGCCTCAGCATTATGATACAGGCTCCAACAGTGCATTGTCTGGAGCTGACAGGATGCAGGTAAATTTTGCAATTGTCACAGGATTCTTATCATTGTGCTGTTGCTCCATTTCTGCCTACTGCAATCTAACTAAAACTATAGATCATAAGACAAGAACTGTTCTCAGTTGGCAGTCTAGTGTGTGGTTGTGAATGTCCTCATTTTGTGTGTCCTCAATTGGAGTTGAGTGTGTTTGTCAAAAGTTTCCTAATACATTTTAAACAGCAAGCTCACATTAGCAGTTAAAAACTGAAAGGTTTTTTCAGGCAAAATTAAATCTTTAAAATAATACTAAATCCAATACCAACTAAAGTGATCTGGATGAAGAGACCAAGGCTTAATTACACCCCACAAACAAAGTTTCAGGGGGTATATAGGAGCAAGGTTGGCAGTCGGTCGGTCGGTCTGTCCGTCATGGTTTCCGGACAATAACTCATGAAAGGCTGGACAGATTTAAACAATGTTTTGGTACACAGGTTTAACATCATAAGATACAGGTCAAGTTCGATATTGGGGCTTCTTGGGCCAAGGTCAAGGTCACTGTGATTGAAATTAGAAAAACGGTTTCCGGACAATAACTCATGAAAGGCTTGACAGATTTAAACAATTTTTGGTACACAGGTGTAACATTATAAGATACAGGTCAAATTCGATACTGGGGCTGGTGGGGCCAAGGTCAAGGTCACTGTGACTGAAATAAGAAACGTTTTTTCCTGATGATAACCTATGAAAGGCTCTACAGATTTAAACAATTTTTGGTAAACAGATGTTATATCATATGATACAGGTCAAGTTTAGTAATGGGGCTTGTGGGGCGAAGTTCAAGGTCACTGTGACTGAAATAAGAAAAACAGTTTCCTGATGATAACTCATGAAAAGCTTGACAGATTTAAACAGTTTTTGGTACAAAGTTGTAACATCATAAGACACAGGTCAAGGTTGATATTGGGGCTGGTGGGGCCAAGGTCAATGTTTCTGTGACTGAAAATTGAAAAACAGTTTTTGGACAATAACTCATGAAAGGCTTGACAGATTTGAAAATTGTTGTAACATCATAAGATACAGGTCAAGTTCGATATTGGGGCTTGTGGGGCCAAGGTCAAGGTCACTGTGATTGAAATTAGAAAAACGGTTTCCGGACAATAACTCTTGAAAGGCTAAGCAGATTTAAACAATTTTTGATACACAGGTGTAACATTATAATATACAGGTCAAGTTCGATATTGGGACTTGTGGGGTCAAGGTCACTGTTACTAAAAATTAAAAAATGGTATCCTGACTATAACTCATGAAAGGTAAGACATATTTAAAATATTTTTGGTACAAAGTTGTAACATCACAAGTTACAGGTCAAGTTCAATATTAGGGCTAGTGGAGCCAAGGTCAAGGTCACTGTTACAAAGAATAGAACACGGATTTTGGATGATATACATGAAAGGCTAAACAGATTTATTTTGGAACACAGGTGAAAGATCATAAGATACAGGTCACGTTAGATATTGGGGCTTGTGGGGCCAAGGTCACTGTAACTAAATATAGAAAAACGGTTTCCGGACAATAACTCAAGTAATGGCTTGACAGATTTAAACGATTTTTGATACACAGTTGTATCATTGATATTGGGGCTTGTGGGGCCAAGGTCAAGGTCACTGTTACTAAAAATAGAAAACTTTTTTCTGGACAATAACTCATTAATGGTTTGACAGATTTAAACAATTTTTGGTACAAAGATGTAACATCATAACATATTGTCAAGCTTGATATTGGGGCTATAGGGGCCAAGGTCAAGGTCACTGTTATTAAAAAGAATAAAATAGTTATAAAATGGTTTCCAGGTGATAACTCATGAAATCTTGACAGATTTAAACAATTACGTTACACAGGTGTAACATCACAGGATACAGGTCAAGTTTGATATAGAGGCTGGTGGGGCCAAGGTCTAGGTCACTGTTACAAAAAATAAATGATTTCTGCTCAATAACTTGTTTTAGGAATGAGATATTGTGATGAAATTTTTCTGTAAAGGTAGCTTCTGTGAAGACGATGGTTTGGATTGAAAATTTTGCCAGTTGGGTCATGGTCACTGTTCGTTTAAACTATTATGCTATTGATTCTAAGCTTTCCAGTTCCTGAATCAAGCACCCATGTGGGGTATTAATCACCTTTAGTGATTGTTCTAGTTTGATTACTTGTGTGTCCTCATTTGATGGCATTTATGACAAGTGTGTTCTCTATTGGAGGTGACTTTTAATCTACTATTGGATGAATAAGAACAATTACTGGTATTGTACTTGCCTTTGTGTCAGTGTGACAGGACACCCTATTTAAGTTTTCATTTTCTTTAATGCTTGTATATCAAAGTATGAAATATATTGAATGTATTGGATTGAAACTTAGTTTAAGTCTTTTCATCCATCTAAATGTGTCAGCCAAGATAATTTATTGTATATATGCCCCCAATCAAAGATGAGGGGGCATATCGTCCTTTACCCGCGAAAATGGCCAAGCTCGGTTTTGGCGCGAAAACGTTTTTAGTTATTTTCGCATTACCATAGCTGGCCCGCCTTTCCCGCGAAATATTCTAAGTTCCTATCCAATTGGGTGTCAAAGTTATACTCATGTGCCATTTTGGCGAACAATCATTGGGTGGAAAGAATTTGTTCGAAAATTTCCAAGCTTGACTGTAAACAATTCGATGAAGGACAGACTTTGGAGTTTAATTAAAAAATGTAAGTTTTATTCTGTTTTTACATATTTAATCATTTAACAAGAATGTTCAGAATGTTCATGTTTATATTGATGATGTTAATTACTGGTATCTAACATTTTAACGCCTTTTTATCGTGAATGATCAATCCTACTATCAAAGAAAGGATCAACAAATTGCCAATCCTCCATATTTTCCGAGTCTGCAAATTTTTATTTTCTATTTAGTGGTTTCTTGTTCTAAACAACTGTTATGGAAAGCATTATTATGTCTCCCCCCAAAAATGGGGGAGACATATTGTTTTTCCCCCGGTTGTCCGTCCATCCGTCCGTCCATCTGTCTGTCCGTCACAAAATCGTGTCCGCTCTGTATCTTCCAAAGCCCTTGAAGGATTTTAATGAAACATGGGTCAGATGTTCACCTCATCAAGGCGACATGCAGAACACACTTTGCGGTGGTGGTGTCTCAAGGTCAAGGTCACACTTGGAGGTTAAATGTCAAATGCCACAAAATTGTGTCCGCTCCGTATCTTCCAAAGCCCTTGAAGGATTTTTATGAAACTTGGGTCAGATGATCACCTCATCAAGGCGACATGCAGAACCCACTTTGCGGGTGTGGTGTCTAAAGGTCAAGGTCACACTTGGAGGTTAAATGTCAAATGCCACAAAATCGTGTCCGCTCTGTATCTTCAAAAGCCCTTGAAGGATTTTTATGAAACTTGGGTCAGATGTTCACCTCATCAAGGTGACATGCAGAACCCACTTTGTGGGTGTGGTGTCTCAAGGTCAAGGTCACACTTGGAGGTAAAATGTCAAATGCCACAAATTTTGTCCGCTCTGTATCTTCAAAAGCCCTTAAAGGATTTTAATGAAACTTGGGTCAGATGTTCACCTCATCAAGGTGACGTGCAGAACCCACTCTGCGGGTGTGGTGTCTCAAGGTCAAGGTCACACTTGGAGGTTAAATGTCAAATTTTACAATCCTCTGACTCAATACTACCTGCAGCAACTGGCTGGGGGGAGACATATGTTTTTGTTCAATCAAAAACCCATTTCTAGTTATCTCAGTTTTAATTCGCCATTTTCGCACAATAAATTTCTGATGATCTAAATTTTTGGATGAGTTTCGCCATTTCCGCACACTCTAACTGAATGTTATAAGAGCATTTTGTGTATGTATCTTAACTTTTAAACAGTAATACCAAGCTGCCATTTTGTTTTATAAAGTAAAGAAAAACACAATTAAAGACATGTTAAAGGTTCTTTAGCATGAACATCAAATGAAAGTTGTAAAATGAAAAATTTAATACATTTTCAGGTCTGTTTGTGAAGATGTTGTTACACTTTTCCATGTACAAAAGGTTACAAGCTGTTGAATATGAACATTCCTGTCGGTTCTCTGACCACTATTAATGGTGTGGCCTTTGTAATATATGGACAACACTGAGTCATACAAGTTTGGTCTTAAAATAGCAGGTGCGACATTATTTTACAAATTTTGAATGATGTGACTTAAAGCATAATAATGGTTAAATGCAATCAAAGAACATTTTACAATTTTCAATAAGTTTTGGATATATTAGGTATTAATTTTAAAATCAAGACACCATCATGAATAAAATTGGTGGGATATGATACCTTTACATAGTTTTGAAGCACAACTTTTAATTTAAAAAGTTTTAAGACACTTTCAAGCTGCATTAATGTAACTTTTCTTACTTTTTTCTTTCTATAGGTTAATGGAGGTATCAAGCAGCTTGTCTGATTTACCAGATTTAGTGATCATAAATATTCTCAGTTTCATTTCATTAGAGGAACTTATTCAACATGTTCAAAGCGTGTCTTAAGTGAACAAAAAACTTTATATATTGATCAGTGAAACATCTTGGCTGTGGAAGAATTTTGAATTCAGTTTTCAACTGGAACTGCAGAAGGACAACCTCATTGACATATTAAATCATTCAGTTGGAATAAAAAAGTTCCATATTCCAAACTCAATTATTCATGCATCATCAGATGTTTTGGACTTCCAATTCACTACAAAATTGAGACAGGCTGGCTTACTATCACTTGACCTTACAGGATGCAGATTATCTTCTCGATGTTTCGTAAGTTGCTTCAGTAATTTGAAAGAGCTTAATCAATCTGAATGTGTGAATTTAGTTGATGAAGACTTAGAAGCAGTCAGATCATTATCTCTTTTAGAGAGTTTGTACCTTTCTTTTAATAACTTTGAACCAAGTACAGTTGTTAGGGTGTGCTCCTCATAGAAACAGTTACACATTCTAGACATATGTGGTATTAAATTGTCAGTGGAACACTGTTTCTGTATCTTAAATGATCAATTGAACTACTTTGCACTGTCTTTAGAGAGTATGGAAGATGAAATTTGGTTTTGCAGGCTCTGTAAGCAATATAAAAATCTGAGTGTGCACATATATTATATTAGAAAATAATAAGGAAAATGTTTTCTCGGGGAAAACTTTTAGTACAAATATCGCTTAAAGCGAATGAAGATAAGTTTCAATCAAATTCTGAAACAAAAAGAGGATTTATGATTAAAGATGGCAAAATAAACGAAGCAAGTGAGAACACAACAACAAATCTATCAAGTGAAAATTCTGAAACAAAAAGTGCATTAATTTTTACTATTGAAAATGGCAAAATAAATGGAACAAAACTAAGTATAAGTGAATACACAGCAACAAAACTATCATGTGAAAATTTTGAACATGTTCCTCAGCCATCTACGTCACAGGAAAACGTCGAATCAGTAGCTTTAGTACAAAACATACCAAATTTATTCACAAAGGATTTACCAAGTAGTGCTCTCAACCAAGTAGTCTGGCCTGAACATGAAAATCTAAGTGATTCTGATATAACGGTTGATTATGACGATGAACTACGAGATCCTAATTGGAAATACCCGAACAAGAACCATAGTTCAGGAACTGATGAAAACAACAATGTATCTCAAGAGATAGACCATGAAGAAGTTGTTCAAAACAAATCATTTGAAAAGAAAACGTAAAAATGGTAAAATGAAGGAAATACAGAAACACAAAACAATGAAAGGAGAAAAGTACACAGGTGTAAAGAAGAATGAACAAGGGATTAAAATGTACTGTAAGGAACATGCAGGCAAATATCTGTGTCCCACTAACTGTGGCAAATAGTGTCAGAAGAGTAAAAACACGCATTGTGATTTATTTACAGATAAAGATAGAGGACAAATATTTGAAAAGTTTTGGCAAACAATGTCCTGGGCAGAGAAAAGTTACGTAACATCGCATGTTGACAGAGTTGAAGTTAAGCAAAGGACTAAAGGTCCAGGTATAGAGAGTCGGCACACCTACAGCTGCAAATATTTTCTTAGGAGAGGATCTGAAAGAGTGGAAGTCTGCCAAAACATGTTTAGTGCCACACTTGGCATGAATAATAGAACCATCTATAATTGCTTAAATAATGAAAATAGTGAAAGTAACAATGCTTCAATGGAAAAGGTACCAAATAAGAAAACGACTGTAAATATTAGCACACCAAATGAAAGTGAAAATAGACAGCAAGAGCAGATTGAAGATGAAAGTACTATAGATTATCATATTCTGAACGTATAAGATTAAACAAGGAACGAGAAAACGCAGCAAGGGAGTATCTGACCAAAATTGCCCAAGGTAGAGTCTCACTATTGTAGATCGAAATCAAAGAAACTGTATCTTGAGTGTACATTCGATAATAAGAGTCAGCTACACTGAGAATATGTTCGTGTAGCACAAAGTGAAGGAAAAATTCTGTTCAATAAATCTGGATTTTTAGAACTTTTTGAAAATATTAACTTATTCAAACCAAAGAAAGACCAATGAGACAAATGTGTAGAACATAATGTAGGGAATATTGATATTGATGACTATAACATTCATATTGAAAGGAAAAATGAGGCGAGAAAGTAAAAGTGTAGATAAAAGCCTAGCTTTACAAGATAAAAGTGTAAAGGTTATAACTATGGATCTTCAAAGTCTGCTCATTTGTCCGCATCTGGGGGCTAGTGTAATCTATTATATAATGAAACTGTCATGTCATAATTTCACATTATTTGATCTTGCAACAAATAGAGCAAACAATTATTTTTGGCATGAGGGTGAGGGTGATTTAAATGCAAATGTTTTTGCCTCATGCGTTATTGATTACTTAGACGCTATTCCAGACAAGTCGAATGTAAAAACTGTTATCATTTACAGTGTGGCTGCACATACCAGAATAGAAATAGTATGGCAAACGCACTTCTTCTGTGGGCGGTTAAAAACAACATTACAGTTTATCAGAAATATTTAGAATGGGGGTACACTCAAATGGAGTGCGATAGCGTGCACTCTGTTATAGAACGAAAACTGCGTAAGCAGCCAATCTATGTGCCTCAAATGTATGTGGACAAAATTCTACTTGCTAAAACAACAGATCCCAAATACAAAGTAAAATATGTGGACCATAAGTTCTTCAATGACTACGAGGGTCTGAATTATTATGCGCCGATAAGACCGGGTAGTGGAACAGGAGAAGCTACTGTGACTGATATACGGGTTCTTCAGTACAACACAAATGGAACAATTGAGTTTAAGCTCAGGTATAGTGACGTGTTTCAGGACCTTCCAAGGCCTAGAGCAAGCAGGGGCCGAGTTGTATCAGCATTGAACGTACCGAAAAAGTTATACAAAAATAGTATACCAATAAAGAAAACCAAATACATGCATTTAATGCAACTCAAGTCGGTTATCCTTCGTGACTTTCATGGGTTTTATGATAACCTTCCACATGTAGTGTGAACTATCTCTTTGGTGTGAACAATTCTGACGACATTAACAATCGAATCAAGATTTTTGAATTACATTTAGGTGTTGCGAAAATGACTGATATTTGACTTAAAAATTTTTTTAAGTTCAGGGTGTTCTGGCAGCATAAAAATGAGGAAAAATCAACATTGTAAAATAGTGACTTTGCTTTGAAAAAAGTTTGCTTTTAAACACTTTTAGGTTGGTAAAATTTATTTGCCAGTTTGATGTTCAATACGATAACAAAAACTGTTTAGTTTCATTATTGTCATAATTCTGACTTATTTTATGATTTTATGTTTGTCTTGAGAAAATAAACAAGCAATATTGATTAATACAATTTTATTCGTTTTGTCGTAAATTTCACAACTGGTACAAAATATAACAATTCTCAATTTTTTTCATGGGAAAAATTCATAACTCAGTATTTCTCTATATGATCAATAGAATGGGATCAATTAATATTCCATTACCTAATTTGTTTTTATGCCACCACAAAGGGGGAGCATATAGCGTTGCACTTGTCCGTCAGTCCGTACGATAATACGACCGTACATCTGTAGGTACATCCCGAAATTTTGTGAACGCAACTCCTCTTAAACCGGATGGTAGATTTTGCTTAAACTTTCAGGGTTGAACAACCTTAATGTGTAGATGATAGTAAAGGAAGGAATTTTTGCTTCGACCAAATTTAATGGAAATATGGCCCTTTGTTGATTGTACGTCTGTACATACGTCCTGAAATTTTGTGAACGCAACTCCTCTTAAATCTTTCAGATTTTGCTTAAACTTTCAGGGATGAACAACCTTAATGTGTAGATGATAGTAATGGAAGGAATTTTTGCTTCGACCAAATTTAACGGAATTATGGCCCTTTGTTGATTTTTTTCACTATATACCATAAAGCCAAATAAATTTGTGAACGCAACTCCTCATAAACCAGATGGCAGATTTTGCTTAAACTTTCAGGAATGAACAACCTTAATGTATAGATGTTATTAAAGAAAGGAATTTTTGGTGCGATCAAATTTAACAGAATTATGGCCCTTTGTTGATTTTTTTCACTATATACCATAAAGTGAAATAAATTTGTGAATGCAACTCCTCTTAAACCGGATGGCAGATTTTGCTTAAACTTTCAGGGACAACCTTAATGTGTAGATAATAGTAAAGGAAGGAATTTTTACTTCAACCAGATTTAAAGGAATTATGGCCCTTTGTTGATTTTTTCACTATATACATGTACCATATAGCCAAATAAATTTGTGAACGCAACTCCTCATAAACCGGATGGCAGATTTTGCTTAAACTTTCAGGAATGAACAACCTTAATATGTAGATGATAGTAAAGGAAGGAATTTTTGCTGCGACTAAATTTAACGGAATTATGGCCCTTTGTTGATTTTTTCACTATATACCATAAAGTGAAATAAATTTGTGAATGCAACTCCTCATAAACCGGATGGCAGATTTTGATTAAACTTTCAGGGATAAACAATCTTAATGTGTAGATGATAGTAAAGGAAGGGTTATGTTTTTTACGGGACCTGACACACCTGGGGTTTCTATACTTTAATCTGTAGTTAACTTTCATGTGTAACATTTTTTAAATTTTACCTGCTTACTTTAATATCAGCAACATGTAATTACTTGTGTGTCTCTTTCTTCATCTTCGCTAATGTGATTCCTCATAGTACATAAATATTTACAACATTTTTTTGTCGACTATTCAAAGAATAAGGAGGTCTATTGTACTTGCGGTGTGGCTATTGGGTTAAAGTTTTAGGGCAAGCTTCTCATTTTCACTATTTCTTCCCTTTCTGCTGCAGATATTTGGTTCAAACTTGGCCGTAGACTGTGTCATTCCATCAAGGCCCATAACTCTGTTAAGCATTTTTATTAGTTATTCCCCTTTTAAGACTTTGAAAACTGTTATCACTGGCTTCTGTTGGAGGTAAAAGTGTTATCACTGGCTTCAGTAAGAGGTGAAAAGTTACTCCTGCTTTTCATTTAGAGGTGAAAATGTTACATCTGGTTACAGTTTGAGCTAAAAATATTACCACCAGCTTCTTTTGGAGATAAAAATGTTATCACTAGTTTCTGTTGGTGGGAAAAATGTTATCACTGGTTTCTGTTAGAGGTAAAAATGTTACCACTGGCTTCAGTTGGAGGTGTTAATTTAATCACTGGTTTCTGTTAAAGGTAAAAATGTTACCACTGGCTTCAGTTGGAGGTGTTAATTTAATCACTGGCTTCTGTCGGAGGTGTTAATTTAATCACTGGCTTCTGTTGGAGGTGTTAATTTAATCACTGGCTTCTGTTGGAGGTGTTAATTTAATCACTGGCTTCTGTTGGAGGTGTTAATTTAATCACTGGCTTCTGTTGGAGGTGTTAATTTAATCACTGGCTTCTGTTGGAGGTGTTAATTTAATCACTGGCTACTGTTGGAGGTAAAAATGTTATCACTGACTTTGATGGGTGTTATAATTGTTATCACTGGTTTCTGTTAGAGGTAAAAATGTTACCACTGGCTTCAGTTTGAGGTAAAAATGTTACCACTGACTTCTGTGGGTTGTATAATTGTTATCACTGACTTCTCTGGGTGGTAAAATTGTTATCACTGGCTTCTGTTAGAGGTAAAAATGTTACCACTGGCTTCAGTTGGAGGTGTTAATTTAATCACTGGCTTCAGATGGAGATGAAAATGTTACCACTGGCTTCAGTATTGATGAAAATGTTATCACTTGTTTGTATTAGAGGTGAAAATCTTACCACTGGCTTTACTTGGAAGTATAAGTTTTATCAGTGGCTTAAGTTGGAGGTGAGACTGTTACTACTGGCATTCATTTAGAGGTGAAATTGTTTTTATGCCCCCAAAGGGAGGCATATAGTTTTTAAACTTTCTGTCCGTCAGTTCGTCCGAAAACTTTAACATTGGCAATAACTTTCTTATTCGTAAGTGGATTTAATTCATACTTGGACACAACACCCCTTTGGACAAGGCCTTTACGCTGACCTATAATTGTTTGACCTTGGCCCCTGATTGACCTTCATCTTTAAGATCAAATTGTCCAAAAACTTAAACATTGGCCATAACTTCCTTATTTGTAAGTGGATTTACTTCATACTTGGACTCATCACCCCCTTGGCCAAGGTTTTCCCACTGACCTTTATTTGTTTGACCTTGACCCCTGAATGACTTTTACTTGAAGATCCAATTATCCCAAAACTTTAACATTGGCCATAACTTCCTTATTAGTAAGTGGATTTCCTTCATACTTGGACTCCACAACCATTTGGACAAGACCTCCCCACTGACCTGTAATTATTTGACCTTGACCCCTGAATATCCAATGGTCCAAAAACTATTATTTGGCCATAATTTCAAAATAAGTGATTGGATATACTTCATACTTAAACACAGAACCACTTTGGACAAGAGCATCCCAGTGTCCTGTATTTATTAGACCATGACCTCTGAATGACCTTCACCTTAGATATACAATTGTCAAAAAACTTTAACATTGGCCATAACTTCCTTATTACTGAGTGGATTTACTTCATACTTGGTCACAACCCTCTTTGGATAAGGCCTTCCTACTGACCTATATTTATTTGACCTTGACCCCTGAATGACTGGTTCTCAGATCAAAGGTCAAAGCACCACTTTGCATTGTCATCTTACAGTGACAGTTCTTGTTATTGGTTTATTTTAGAGTTGAGAATATTACCACTGGCTTCAGTAAGAGGGGTAAAATCTATAGCTGGCTTCAGTTGGAGGTCAAAATGTTACTTGCTTCTGTTTTAGGTAATAATGATAACACTGGTTTCAGTTAGATGTGAAAAAATTATCACTGGCTTCTGTTTGAGGTAAAAATGATAACCTTGGTTTGAGTTGAAGGTGAAAAGTTATCTCTAGAGACAGATGGTCTTTGTTCAGAGGTAAAATTGTTTTTTTAAAACAATGTGAGACAAATAAAATTGGTCTTTATTCACAGGTGGGTCTTTATTCACAGGTTGTTGTTTGCACAGGTTTGGCTGTATGCCAATGTCTTGCTGCTAGAGACAAGAATGTTATGTGTACAATGTTGGCATAACAAGAACTTATTTATCAAAATTTGTTAATATAAGAAAAGCACTTTATCATATTTGTGACACAATTTTCAAAGACTGTATATCTATGTCATGGGATTTTCCCTGTAATTATCTAATTTTTCATGCTTGCACTTCCAGGTAAAGGAAGAAAGGGTGTAATCAGAACACCATGGACAAAGCAGGAGCAGGAAGTTGTCTTCAGTGGACTTAAAAGCTGTTTTGTGCACAATGTTCTTCCTGGCAAATTGGAATGTGAGACTTTTATTGCTAAAAATCCTATCCTTAAAAATCGATCATGGACTACGGTTAAAGGATTTTTTAGATCCAGTCAACTGGCTCTGAAGAGGAAACAGTAATGTGATGTGCTGACACCAGGATGAATTTTCTGATGGTTAAAGATGTAATTCCCAACTTCAGTTTATAAACAGTATAAATTTCTACAGGCAGATTATCCACTGTTACTAAAGACATAAATTTGCTGATATGTGACTGTGTGAATTTTATGTGGTTTAACTGTGTGCACTTATATGTTGTATGGCTGTGAAAAGCAGAAATAGAAAATTAGTGATCAAGTTTTAACTGCAGCTTGCATTTGATCTTTTGGTGGGAAATTGTGTGTTTAACCTGAAATTTAATAGTTTAACATTGCCATTTCTATCAGGCCATATAAGGTACATACTGGGCATCATAGGTGCAGATTACAAATTCATTTTTAATAACTTTGCGTTAGTCACTACTCAGTCACTCAAGGTCCTGTATTCTTCTATGACAGTTCTGGCAAGGTGTACTTATCAATAAATTTTGACAAGAGTAAAATGGGCTGGGGAAGGCCTTGACTTAAGGGTCAAAGCACGTGTAGTTTGTTAATCCCCTTCCACACAGCGGGGAAGGGATTATGGGAATGGCCTCAGTCTGTTCATCCGTCTGTCAGTCAGTAACACTTTCATGTCTGCTCCATAACTTTTAAACCGCTGGAAATTTTTTAGCTCACCTGTCACATAGTTACAGGGTGAGCTTTTGTGATTGCCTTTCGTCCGTCGTCTGTCTCTCCGTCGGTTCACAATTGTTGTCCACGCTCTAGCAGTCTTAATTTTGGTGCGATCTTGTTTAAACTTGGTCAGAATGTTTATCTCAATATATCTAGGTCAAGTTCATAACTGGGTCATCTCACCCTTAAAACTCGGTCACTAGGTCAAATTATAGAAAAAGCTTGTCCGCACTCTAGCGGTCTTAATTTTGTTCCGATCTCCTTAAAACTTGGTCAAAATGTTAATCTCAATGATATCTAGATCAAGTTCGAAACTGGGTCATGTGACCTTGAAAACAAGGTAACTAGTTCGAATTTTATAAAAAACTTGTCCGCACTCTAGCGGTCTTAATTTTGGTCCCATCTTCTTCAAGCTTGGTCAGAATGTGTATCTCAATGATATCAGAAAAGGTTGGAAACTGGGTTATGTGACCTTGAAAACTAGGTCACATTATAGAAAAAGCTTGTCCGCACTGTAGTAGTCTTAATTTTGCTCCGATCTTCTTCAAGCTTTGTCAGAATGTTTATCTCGATGATATCTAGGTCAAGTTTGAAACTGGGTCATGTGACTTTGAAATTTAGGTCACAAGGTCAAGTTATGATAAAAGCTTTTCTGCACTCTAGTGGTCTTAATTTTGGTCTGATCTTCACTCTCATTACCATAAGATCTTAGTTCCTTTCATCAAATTGCCTTATTGCATTATTGGTTTCAGAGTTATGGCCCCTGAAAGTGCCAAAATTAACTATTTAGACCTTGTCTGCACAATAGCAGCTTCATTTTTTATTTGAATTTAATCAGACTTGTACAATACTTGAGTTACTATAAGATCCTAATAATTGCCTGCACCCTTTGAGTCAATTAGCAATTGTATTTGCATCCACTGACTCTGGCAACCGTTGAGCAGTTGTTGGCAGGTGAGCAACCCAGGGTCCCATGGACCCTCTTGTTGAAATAACTTGGCACAAGTGATCAATGAGACGATGTGCAGAGTGCAATTATTGGGTTGCTTCCCACAAGGTCAAGGTCACACTTAAAGCTCAAGTGATAAAAAGTCTACATTTCGCGTCTGCCCGCCCGCTTAGCTCAATAGGTAGAGCACTGGATTAGTAATCCATCGGTCGTTGGTTCGACCCCTGGACAGGGCAAAATTTCTCCGTGACAATTGTTCTCAGACATTGTGTCTTATGTTCATTTGTCTCTCACCGCTGATTCAGAGTAGATCATGTGGGAACAGTAGTCAGTCACTTGCAGAGAAATTGGCAATTACTGGTTAGTTATCCAGGAAAACCGGTTAAGTGGACTGACGGCCGAGATATAACAAATGTTGAAATCGGCGTTAAACCCCAAAACAAACAATCTGCTACATACTTTTATATGCTGAAATTTTTTGAAATAACTTGGCACAAGTGATCATCATTATGAGACAATGTGCAGAGTGCAGTTATTTGGGGTGCTAACCACAAGGTCAAGGTCACAGTTAAAGTGCAAATATCCACATTTCATGTCTTCTCTATAACTTACTTACTTGGCTTACATAAAGTTTTTTTAATTACTTTGTACAAATAATCGCCACAATGAGGCCATGTGCATTGCACAACATCAAGCTCATGGTTGGTTAAAGGTCAAGAAGTGCACATTCATGTCTGCTGCGGAAAGGGATTTAGCTGTCCTTCAGGCTGCTTTGTTGGCATTTATGTTTGATCTGCATTTGATTCAGATTGAGATAAACAGATTGATTTTGAAAATGCAGATTTGCATATGGATAGTTTTTTTTTATCTGAACAAAATAAAAGGTATTTGATAAAAATATTTCAAACAATATATGACTTTTTTATCTTTGGTGTTCCTTGGATTTATTTTCATTTAAATTGCTCAGTAAATATGAAAACTACATGCTTATATGGTTCCTAACTCTCAAAAGTTTTGGTCTGACTTTGGTCTGTTTTATGTCTTGTCGCAACTTTTCCATTCATAGAAGGATTTTGAAATAAGTTTGCACAAATATTCACCATAAGACAACATGTCATGTGCAACACCCTGACCCCTACCACCAAGGTCACACTTAGAGGTCAAAGGTTAACATGGTCTGAATTTTCCTTTTACAGAGAATTACTCTGCAAGTATAAGACAGATTCAAGTGAAACTTGAAATATTAATAGATAACAGAGAGGAAGTGCACTGCTAGAGAACCATAACTCTGTCTTAAATAATTTTCAGACTATCTCCCTTAATGTACTTCTTTTCAGTGATAAAAACTGCACAAATGTTTTTCTGTTGATACACAGGAGTCATTTCATTTTATTGTCCCCCACCTTTTTGAAGAAAAAAAAGGGTGATATAGGAATGGGCTCTGGCTCTCTGTCCATACACACAAATAGATACTTAAGTGTGCTATGCGAACAATTGGTAATAGTAAATTTCCTTGATGCTACTCATTCAGTAAGGTTTTTATGTGGCTAAAATCTGTTATGTGGCTGAAAGAAATGGGGAGAACAATACTGGGTAACTACCTGAGTATTAAAAAATTTAGGACGTTCATCTGTTCATGCGGCTACTTCGTGTCAGGTCCATAACTTAGCCATTCATCAAGGGATTCTGAAATAACTTGGCACAAATTTTTACCATAATAAGACGATATATTATGCAAAACACCCAGACCCCTTCCTCAAAGGTCAAGGTAACACTTTGAGGTCAAAGGTTGACATTTGTGATTGTACTGGAAACGACACGAGTTATTACAAGACGTACTGTGTTGATGTTTGTATACTAAATTTCCAGGGGCGGTGTTCTTATCATGTGTTTGTCAGTATTCCTTTAGGTCATGGGTTTAATAATCACTTGGGTTTGAGTACTGATTCTTTTTACCCATGATTTTCTCTGAAAAGAACAAAAAATCCCACAGAACAGAACTGTCCGTCAATCTACTGATGGTCATGCACTCAAGTAACTCCTTGCTTGAATGTTGCATGCAGAAACCAACAGTGGTGGAGTGGTGGTTTAGTGAGTAAAACCCTTGACTACCAATCAGGAGGTTCCCAGATCGAATCTTGGTTGTGGCACTGGCAATTTCAGAAAGGTTATCCAGCATTTTCCACCGCTCTAGAGGCTAAGTATTGGTTCTTCCCAGGAAATATTTAACCTTACTAACAGTTTAAAACCAGGGTCCCATGTATTGAACTATACATCAGGCATGAAAAAGAACCAGGAGTGTTTCTGGAATGGGACATTTTGCACTTTCCCCCTATCTAAAGGACTAATCTTTTTAGGGGAAGTTAGTCATCTGGGAAACTGGTACCAACAAAAAAACAACAACAACAATTTTTTTTTTATAAAACAAGTTCACAGCAATGGAATTATGGATTGGAATAAACGGTCAAATATCGACATTTCACGTCTGCTCTATATCTTACTAACTTGGCTTATGAAAAGTTTTTTAATTACTTTGCACAAGTGACCACCAGTATGACACAATGTACAGAACCCAACATCCAGGTTGCTACCCACAAGGTCAAGGTTAAATGTTCTCCATAACTTTTTTACTTTATGGAAGATTTTCAAATAATTCACGAGACTATGTGCTTATGATATGCATGGCAGAACATCAAGGTCATGGTTGGTTAAAGGTCAAGAAGTACACATTCATGTCCGAATTCACAGAAAGGGATTTAGCTGTCCTTCAGACAGCCTTGTTGATATTGAAATTCACCCCATCATGATCACTATATATATTGATGATTATGTCATTGATGGTGATGTAGGTGATGATGCAGGCACTGCTTCAGGATAATGAAGGCAGTGAACACATGGTAGACAATAGGGACGGAACTTAAATTTAGCCTGAAATGTGCTTTTCTGGGCCAAGGGAACATGCTCCCTGTGCCATTCCCCCCCTCTAAAACCGGAACTGTGATAATGGTTGTGATAATGTTTAAGGATTACACTTATGTCCTTACTTGGATGTGCAATTTGAATTGTCCTCATTTGGCTGTGTTGCACCAGTGTGTCAATGTCTTTACTTAGGGAAGCAATTCAGACTGTCGGCATTTGGATGTGCTGACATCAGTTCGAAATGTCCTTATTTGAAAATCATTTGACAAAAAATATATGACATACATTTAAAAGATTATCATTTTTAGGTTGATACCCATATAAATGATGTCAATCTGTTAATATGGAGCCTGAATTTAGCCCAAAAAATGTGTATTTTGGGGGGCAAGGTGGGGGTGGCAAGTGCTCCCAGTTCTGCCCGTCTGGGACCTGACCTATGATGATGGTAGTTGTGATGATTGTTATACACTTATGTCCTAACTTGGTTGTGCAATTCAAATTGTCTGCATTTGGATGTGTTGTGCACAAGTGATTCAATTTCCTTAATTTGAGGTGTAATTTGAATTGTCCCTATTTGGATGTGCTGAACACCAATGTGAAATGTTCTTACTTGGGGGTCATTTTAGTGTGTCATTATAATTAGTTGGAGGTGCAATAAGTATCGTCTGCATTTGGATGTGCTGCGCACAAGTGTGTCAATGTCCTTAGTTGGAGGTGTAATTCAAATTGACTCCATTTGAATGTGATGTGCACAAGTGTGATAATGTCTTTACTTGGATGTGCATTTCAAATTGTCCCCATTTGGCTTTTCTGTGCGCAAGTGTGTCAATGTCCTTACTTGGAGGTGTAATTCGAATTGTCCTCAGTTGGATGTGCTACACAGCAGTGTGAAATGTCCTTACTTGGAGGTCATTTGACAAAAAAATATCTGAATGAAATTTTAACTAAAAATGTTACTTTCAGATTCAAGACATATATATGATGTTAATCTGTTAATATGAAGATAAAAAACCCACAAATAAAAAAGTCCTCTGTTGGATGTGGAATGACAAGTGTCCTCTATTGGCAGTGCTTACAAGTATGTGTGTGCGTGTGTGTGTGTGTTGTGTGTGAAGAAGCATTTCCATATAAATTATTTTAGCTATAGAAATTTATACATCATCGGTAAGCTTTTAGAAGAGTATGCTTTATTTTAACAATATGCATTGTACATATTCAGGACAAAGTTTCATGTAATAATTTCAAACGCCATAGTGTTTACGATTGGAATTTCATCTATTTCTTAGTTAAGTGTAGAGTGAAGTTTATAAATCAGAATCTTAAATAAATGTGTGCGATAAAGATGTCACTTATGAACAATATTAACAATTTTAAAAATGCAGTACTTATTTAAATTGTAATTTCTTCATTTTTCGCTTTATATGCTACCACGGGAAACAGACAAGGTTTTCCAGTTCTTTATTATGTAAAAAAGAAAACACTGATAAAGTATTGCTTTAACGTTATATTTTGTTAAGTGAATAAACTACAAGATTACTGAATTGTTGATTGCAAAATCTGTTTCAGATTCTTGAAACTGCATACCTATTTTGCTTCAGATAATTCACAACAATTTAAAACGTATATATATCGTGACTTAATTTATTAATATTTTCATAATAACATTTAACAATAAATTCAATCCTAGTTTTAAACAGATATGTACATTTTTGCAAGTGAAATTTGAGTTGTAAACGGAAAATGGATTATGATGAAATATGACCCTAGTTACACTGCCCCCTTTTGAAATAAGAATAACCCAACGCTAACCCGCCAGTTACGTTTAAGTCTTCTATCAAGAAACCAGAAAGACATTTCCTATCTAAGAATTATGATCTGTTTCGTTTTATCATTTAGAAATTTTTGTCAGTTGTGTTTAGATCCTTTCTTTTCCAAAAGATAAAATGAAAGTATCGCTATCCGAGTATTTCCTTACCACCAAGTGTTATATAAAAATTAGAAAAAAAGACGACATACAAGTTCATGCTATACATCTAAGGAAATTACAAACATGTTCTTCTGTCTCCAAAAGCACGGACGGCGTTGGAATCTTTGGATCAAGGAAAAGGTTTTGACAAAGATTACTTATGGTTGTTATGTAACAAAATATCGTAATCAACAGGTTATTTGCCAGTAGATGGCGCGGGTAGGTATTGCAATAAAAGATATTGATTAAAATAGGGGAAAAACAAGAAATGTGTCATAGACACGAATGCCCCCCTAAGCATGGCAATGGTTACAGTCATGGTTTAGCTTGATGCTACCTAGTTCATTTGTGCCAATATTTTTTTGCAGTCAGTAACTGAACAAAGTACCTATACATCTAAAGGTAACACTATTATATGTCCTTTACCTATTTGCATGGCAGGTAAAATTCATGAATTTCCAAACCTGTTGTGTTTCAAAAGATATTGAATTAGTGATTTGTATCCATAGATCACTACATGTCTTGCAGAAAAAGTGAAGCAAAACATTTTCTTACCTTCTGAATTTTTATACTTCAGTTGAACACTATATACGAAAAAATAGTTCAGTAATACAATTCTAGGAGTTGCGCACAGAAGCAATATCAAGTAAAATTAAACAAAGGTTACATTGCATATTGTCAGGCTTTTGCGATTCGATCATTTTTTAATGGTTAATGACTCCTTTAAAAAATGATCGAATCGCTAAAGCCTGACAATATACAATATTGCACTTGATAGTGAGTTAACCGGGGAATAAGTTTAGACAATTATTATAAATGGTACACAATATCGTAATGAACAATTTATTTGCCAGAAGATAAATCGATTAGTCGATGGGGTAATGTTTTTGTTATAGTAGGAACGGAAAGGGCTGCACATTAAAATCGTGGCAACATGCTACCTGAATAATTTGTTTTGTTTATAAATTTGCCAGGAAACTCTGAATTTCGTATCTATTTCGATAAAAAAATATTGACAACTTATACAAAAGTGTTTAGGACCTAAGTTTGTTTAAGAACACAACCGTTTTGCATTAAAGTTGTGCCGTTTACAACTCTTTTACGCAAATGTAACAGTGCATATATGGAAGGAGTGCGTTTTTGCAAAGATTACTGCAGTATGAATTTAATTATTGTTATGACTCTGCACTAAATATTTCTAAATGAGTTATCATTCTCTTTTATTTCTCGCATAAATCACACGTTAAATGTTACTTATATAAAATTAAAGACACTATCATGTTACAGTTTATTGAATCGGAAACACTATCTTTACGTATATAAATATTTCTATTAGACAAAATCTTCGCTCAAGCACACGTATAAATCATCAGATATTTAGCTAAGATTTACTGACATCTAGCGTAGTAACAGCAAGCGGTATGATTCAAATATACATTTTCGTCATCTAAGGCAAGTATAACAATTGCAAATTTCTAAATAAAATGACAACATTAAGGCAATTTGTTAGAAGATATTAGACACATGAATGTTAAGTTCGTAGTAATATAACATAATGCCTATTTTAATTTTCAAGCAGTAAAAAAGACACGTCAGAACCATTTTTGTTACAATGGGTTTTTGGCCTCATATGCGTTTGCGTTTGAAATTTTCTTTGTTATTTTATCTAAAACTATGCATATGTTTTCAATTAGACTTGAATACCAGTCTTTTTTTTCACCATAACTTCAAAACTTACAAAAAAGGGAAAGAAATATCAGTCTTAATCTCAGCTCAGCTTGAAAATGGTGAACACGGGACCGGAGGAAAAAGGTTAGTCTTTTGTGTATAACCAATAATTCTCCATTGAAACTAAATTGATCACAAGAATTATAACTTGTGTCAATTTCTCTGACATCTGACGATTGAGCTTATCTTTAAAGTGTGGCATTCTTATGGCAGTTAAGATGAAACATTTCATTTTGAAAACGATATAATAATAACCGCTTAAATGCCATCCAGTTTCCCATTTGCATACTGATTTTGCAACAGATCAACAGCCATTGAATACAGACAAAACGTTTTTGAGTTCAACATTTCCTAAAATAAACTCTTTACATTTTACTTTTCATAATAATATTATTGTGACTGCCTATGAAAAGAGAGAATGTAACAATACTCTTTTATGTCATTTTATTAGCTAAACCTAGTACATTTGATTACAGTCAGTTGAATCTCACGTGTGTAAGCCAAGTATTCGATATTGTCTGGCTCAAAAAGAAACACATGATACTATGCTCTTCAGATTCTCACAAATAGTGAAATGCTAAGAGTTTGAACATTAAATTAAATATTCATTTTTATCTAATTCTTTTAATGATAGCTGTGAAAATCTATGATTTCACATAATACTTACGTGTAAATGTTACAATAAATATTACTTCAAAGGCCGTTTCGGCGTGCATAGCCATTTCTTTTATTTATTTATCAAATTTGTTTAAAATGTTGCGTGTAGAATTAAAATGTAATAACACGCGATATTTTTTATATTCATCATGTATTTATAAAATATATCAAATAATTAAAGTTAATAAAATATATAATACGACACAGGTGGGAATCTGTAATGTTTACATATGCGTGCTTTAGTAATGTTTAAAACCCTCTGTCTGTCTATAAACATTAATAGTACACATGAGGTATTTCTTTAATTTTAGAGTATTTTTGCAATAATTTATCAATCAATGCTAATTTTTCAGCACATATACAATAGCATGCACCCCCTATTAGAACGTACACACTAGATATAAACTAACTTATTACTACGTTGTTTTCATGTTTTTCTATCATGTATTTCATGTTTGGAAAGTTAACATTTATGTAACAAATAATTCGCTTGCTAATGTATCGAAAAGGTGGCAGATTTTGACGGGAGTTGGGCAAAAACAGGCTTATCATGTACCGAATACAAATATCATGTCCTTGACAATAACATTTCGGGATGGTATAAGACACAATAACAAAACACTAAACTTGCATGCACGCACAGATGAATCTAATATAATACTGAAAGCACACTTAAATTTAACATTAAGATGCAAATAAAATCATCACGGTAAAGCCTGAAATATGGTGGAAAATTGTAATTGCTAATCTTATCAGAAATCCGAATATACGGAAATTTTGCATGAAGATAATAACTTGAGTAACGTTGCAGAAAGAATGAGATGATTTATATACCTTTATTTAGAAACACCTGAGGTTATTGCAATGTGAAAAATATTTCTTGAGAATTGACTGTAGGGAAGGCTTTGCATTTTAATTCTACATCAAAAATTAAATAAAATACCCAGTAAAAACAGCACATCTTTAGTTCTTTGGTACAATACTATTACCACCAACACAACTAGTAATACTACTACAGGTACTGTTATTACTGTTTCTGCTACAGCTACTGTTGGTCTTGCTACTACTACTACTACTACTGCTTCTGCTACTACTACTATTGTTACTAATGCAACTGATACTGTGGCTTTTATTGCTGCTTTTGCTCCTACTGCTACTACAGCTGCCTCTGCTGCAATTGCTACTGCCACTTACATTACTGGTACTATTGCTGCTACTGCTGTTTCTGCTACTCTACTTCTGCTACTGTGTCTGTTATTTTTGCTGGTCCTGCTTCTTCTTCTACTACTTCTGTAATTGATGCTTATGTTTTTGTCGCGACTACTGCTGCTTTTGTGAACTCTTTCTGCTACTACTGCTGCTTCTGGCTCTGCTACTGATGCTATGGTAAATGTTGTAACTATTGTTGATGTTACACAACATAGTGTAAGTAATAAGAAATGTCTAATTTTGTGAAGAGTACACAGTACACAACATTTTGTAAGGGTTATAAAATGCACAGCTTTGTGTATAGGACGCACAGTCCCAAACATTGTGTAAGGGTCGTAAAATTCACAGCATTATGAAAAAAAGGCCTACATAAAGAGCACATCACTGCATAAGAGCCAAACATCGTAAAACAAAACCCAAAGGACGTACAATGCACAACATTGTACAGAAAACGTACAAATCACGATACTGCATCAGAAACGTACAATGTACAACATTTAATACGGACGTACAATGCAGAACATTGCATCAGACACGTACAATATACAATATTGTACAAAGGACGTACAATAAAATATTTTATAAAAATCGTTCAATGTACAGCATTGCATAATGGATGTATATTACTAATTTCAGCATGAGGGCCATACTTAAGGGATGAATTATAAACAATATTGCATAATCGACAAACTATGCTCAACATTACATTATGGACGTACAATTCACAACATTGCGTTTTTAACGTACACGACCCAACATTGTGTAAAGGATCTTAAATGAGCAACATTGAATAACGGAGGTAAACACAATTTAGTAATTTCGCACGAAAACAATCTTTGTTGATAAAAAGGGATTATTTAACCGAAAACCGAACTATTCTTTGGATTTTTAGGTGTTAATTTGTGATTTTGATCGCACAATTTTATGTCACTGTTATAACTTCTAGCAAATAGCAAAAGTTTTAAAACATATTAATAAAAAAACATGCGTTACAGGTAGAAATTAATAGAGGTAAACTCAATCATAAAAAACTAATAAAACATGAACAGGTTACTATAGACTGCGCATGCACATTTTTTATGCATTTATACGGTCAAGTCTTAAAACGTTAAATGCAAATTTCACTAAACAATATAAACTAATTTGTCTACTTATATTTGTGTAAGCATATCACATGCAGTTTGTGAACCATGGATTTTTCAGATATTATTGTTAATTAATAAATTGTTATCAGTAACACACATAACATGCAGTATGTCAGACCGATATTATATCAATATATTTGTGTATGTCTTACATCTAGTAATACACAAGTGTACTTTTTGTACACATAGCATTGTATGAACAACTGAATTGAAATTTTAAATCTACGTATATCATAATTTCAGAATCCGAAGTACAATATTAATAAACGAAAACAGTTGTTTTATTTTATAAAGCCGCTGTCTTCTAAATATATCTTCATTAAGTACGGGAAAAATGGAGTGTTATAGGCTTAGCGGAAGTATATTTTTTTATATAATTAGATCGATGTGGTCCAGTTCCAAATAAGCCCATCCTCATCTCCAAATCCTAATACAACTTTTCAACCGTCAGGGAGTGTTAAAAGTGAGAGAGACAAAAAACAGGAAAGGACAATTATAAAGAAATTGGATATAATAGATTTTTTCTTTATTAACCCAATGTACATGTTCATTTACATAAATTTCACAGACAGCATTTGGTGTTGTATACCAGTCTAGTATTTTGTATATTAATGTTTGTGAATAATATAAACAAAAATTGTAAAACAACTTACGATTTAAATGATGACAAAGGAATGGTAAAGGCAAAATATCATAAAGACATATTAAATAAAAAGAATGTAAAAATGTAAAATATTTCAAACGTATATTATTAAAAAACACTGCATCTAGACATAATAATGTATAAGTATGGTTTACAAACAAATGCAATGATATAGTCTTTAAAAATATATAAAAAAGCAAAGGCAAGTATTTAAAAGATAAATGTATCAATAAATATAAAATAATAAATAACATCTACGAAAAAAGTGGAAACAAATAAGAAAACATGGTGGCCATTTGCGGCATGTGCCTTACGAAGACATTTTATTCTTGCTGTATAATAGACTGTGTAGCTGGCGTATTAAAGTAATAATACAGTAATACATCAAAATAATTCAAACATAGAAATAAATGTTTCATCAAATATTAGAAATTCAGGGTAAATTTCTGTTATTTCGAAAACGCGTTTTAACTTTTTCATGAAAAAGCCAAAATTTGGATTTTCATAAAATGTTCATATTAAAACAAGTAATGTCTGACAATTTTACCACATCAGGGTTAAACAATAGGTCCACAACAAGGTCTTAATTTTACAAAAACAAGAGCAGAAACTGTAAGCATCAACAAGGCGACGCAAGCAAGACCAACGACAGTTAACCCCAAACATCCATTCGCGCAGGCTTTCAGAGATATAGTGTATTCCTTGTTGTCAGTAGGTTTGTCTGCAAATACCAATAAGAAAACATGATAAAATACTTCTTGGACACAAGGAATGTCGTCACACATTCGGAAAAAGACATCAACAATCAGCTTACTGACGATCCAAGGCGTTTTCTAATAAATGAAACGTACAATTTTTACTCGGCCAAATATATTGATATTTATAGAAATAGTTAAGTTTTCATATTACTTTTGAAATTGGCAGAATATTCGAAATATCGAAATATAACGTTAATTGAAGATGTTATAAAAAACGGAAATAAAAAAGGATGCTTTGTACCGGATTTTGAAGAAGAATGTCTTCCATTATCACTGGGAAAATATTTTAATTGAGTATTTATCACTGCAGTTGAGTTACTGTCATCTGAATTATTCCTTTCCAACCCTCTGGCTAAAATAGAGAAAAAAATAAAAACATAATGTATTTAATCATAATTCAAATTATTTAAATACAGGCGAAAAACTCACTTTTTACTTTTTTCATCTAGCCTTTTACACACAGGTGAATTCTAAGAGTGTTTTGATGCTCTAAAACGTCCGAAGTTTTAATTAAAAATCATATAGCTAAAGGAAATGTTAATTCACCGCAAATGACTTTCTTAGAAAAAAGAAAATGATTGCCAATAATTTTTTATCAGAACGTTTTGTTAGAAAAAAAACTAGTACAAATGATTTTATCATGATACAGAAGCTGCTAAATTAAAACTTATTTATATATATGAAGAAATGTCCTGTAGTAGTTTATCCAAATATAAATAGTTATGACATTCTTGTAGACAGGATAGTTTTTGTATCTTAGTCTGTGTAAGATGTTAAAGACATTTTAGTACTACCTATTTCTGCCCTCAAGATTTTTTCACTTTCCGTCAGTGACATGTCTCGGCTTCTGCCATCGCCATTAAGTCCTTTTAATAGTTCGACAGCGGTTAATCTCTGGATATGTGGTTTGCTTGGAGTGTCAGTTGCTACTGCAATCTCCATTTCATTAGTGAAAACAGTTGCTTTTCCATGACATGCAGCTTTTGTTTTGGTCAAACAAAGTCCTTCCGGGTATCTAGGATCCGCGGTCTTATCACAGTACAAAAACACAGAATGACCACAATACGGGCAAGTGGGTTGTTCTTCAAAGTTGTAAAACATTTCTGTCCAGTTTTTCCAGGCACCATCAATGTTACGCAAGTGGGGGTAGCCGAAAAAAGTATCAAAAGGTCCGTGATCTTCGCGACCTTCCTGGCAAAGATCATTTTGTGGCCTCCAGTCAGTTTCTGGATTCACGTCACATCTACTTAAGAAAAATGGTATCATTATACATGTATCCATGTAAGCGTGTCAAAATGCATTTCAAGATAAAAAAAAACAACATTTCAGCTTGTAATAAATGTCAGACAGCTAAGTTTCAAAGTAGTCTTAAGTTTATAGATATAATCGGTGTATACTCAAATCTGCTGCTCTTTACCTCATCTCTTGATGCTTTCTAAATTTTTCCCAAATGTAATCTATAAATGCATGATGCATATAGAAGACTGGATCGAATGCTGAGAATGGCAATTCGTCAAAGTCTCCTCCGACCCAATCATGAACCCCGTCATGCAGCATTTCAATATTGTGTGGATTTTCGAAGTATGGAGCAGCTCCAGTTGTTACATCCTGTAATGATTAAAACACTGTTTAATGATCATTCTTAATGTTCCGAAATTCACTTATACAGATTTACTAAATATACTCATATTTAAATATTTTCCTATTTATAAATTTGTGCAAACATTCTCAAATTACAAACATTTTACTTTCAAGCATTTACAAAATAAATATTATATTAAAGTATAGTCTGAAAACATGCGTTTTACAAAAACAAAGAAAGTAGCTTAATTAAAGACAAAAAAGTGTATTAAAATGTAATATCTATTAAACATATCCATATCTTGTTTAGGAAATCTTAAAGTTAACCTTATAATGACAATGCTGTAGGATGCCTTTGATGTCCATCTTGTTGATGAGCCTAGGGGGACATTCACCACCCCTTGCATACTCGCGAATCATCTGTATACTGTGGCCACCATACCAGTTCTTGAAAGGCCCCGTTTCTATGTAGCCTTTACCATTGCCGAAGAAACAATCTGACCAAAGCACAGAATCAGATGGTCGTGTGATGTTGTTATCAATGGTATAGTCCCAATATGGCAGGAACACCCTTTTGTCGATCTTTCTCATCTCCTCCTCAAAACTTACCACAACATTTTTATTTAGATACCAAGATGCAAGAAATATTCCGTTACAGTTACTTTTTACAAAATAATCTTTTTTTTTGGCAAAACAAAATATGGATATTGGTCGTGAAGGCCATTTGTTTATCAAGAACTTATATATCGAGAAAACGCTGATATATAACTATATTTTTATTATTGCCTAAAAATAATAAAAAATGGTCACCGTTCTGTGAAATATCGTAAAATTGAGTAAAAGATATATTTCAAATTTAACAGCTTGATTAAGACAAAAATTCTAATAAACGTAATGTTAAGAAGAAATGTTTATGCGAAAAATAAGTGACGTACTCAAGAATAAAGAGTCTGTGCCAGGGCAGAAAGGCTGCACCTCTGTGAACCTTTTTGCGGGTCTGTCCATGGAGTCTCCCAAATCTATGAAGTGTACCTTCCTAAAACAATGAGTTTTGAATTTAAAGCTATCGCTAGTTACTGCTATTAAATCTCACCTCAACGAGCATAAAATGATATAATTTAACAATGCGAAATGAAAAAAGAATATTATAACGGGAACGAGAGCATCTTTGTGGACAAAAATCTGCATTTATTTTGTCTTATCGATATGTCAACTAAGCTGTTATGTTCGTAATTAGATATTACAGACATTTTTTAAACAATTCTTTAGACATAGATTTCTGTTATGGAGAGACAAAATGGTGCTTTTCAAGAAAAAGGCTTACTCGATACATAGTTCTCAAGACGGAGAAAAGACGGCTTCTCTCTTCTGTTGACAGAGTTCGTATTTCCCTACGTAGGCGGAAAC
The DNA here is from genome assembly GCA_012932295.1 of Cyclina sinensis. Lineage (NCBI taxonomy): Eukaryota > Metazoa > Mollusca > Bivalvia > Venerida > Veneridae > Cyclina > Cyclina sinensis. Next base: position 5,931,506 of record JAAONU010000009.1, on the reverse strand, counting down.
CTGTTTTCGGTGGAACAAATCCGAATCTAAAATAAATAAGAATTTGTAACAGAGTTACCAACGCACCTCACCTAAGTGAAGTTTTACATGAAGCACACAACTGTACTAGTTTGCGGTATGGATCTTGACTTTCAGTGCTAAATCTTGATAAATGCTAGATCTGCACATGCAATAAACATAGGTGGTGCGCATGACACGTCGTCTTATTATGGTGAACATTCGTGCTTACTTATTTAAAATCCTTTGATTAATTGATAATTTGTGGACGGACACAAAACAGACCCTATAACAAACCATGTTAAACCAAGTAATTTCAAAATTCCTTGATAGATGAACAAGTTATGGACCGGACGCGATATTTACCCTACAACAGAAAATGTTGAACTTTGGTCTACAAATCTGACCTTGAGCTTTAAGGTAGGGGTCTGGGTTTGCGCATGACAAGTTGTCTTACTGTGGTAAACATTTGTGCCATGTAATTTTAAAATCCCTTGATAGATAAAAAAGTTATATACCGGACACGAAATATATCCTCTGACAAACAATGTTGATATTTGATCTCCAAGTGTGACCTTGACCTTGGAGGTAGGGGTCTGGGTGTTACGCATGACACGTCGTCTTATTATGGTGAATGTTTGTACCAACTTATTTTAAAATCCCTTGATAAATGGCATAGTAATGGACCGGGCACGAAGTGTAACGGACGGACAGACAGACGGAGAGACGGACGGAGCCCATTTCTGTATTCCCCTTTTCCTTCGAAAAGGCGGGGGACAAAAATAAACTGTAAATCACAATAATGCATGCAAAAACTTTATATTACAAGATTTATTGCAGTTAGTTTAATCTGAAAGAAAAATCGAATAAAAGAAAACACCAGCATAAAACATCATTGCATCGTTGATGTCGAGATGCCTAATAATAAAATATCAAATAAAGTTTTAGTTATTTCAAAAAATAACTAATAAATAAAATATATAAATGGCAATCATTCCGTACTGTGTCAGAGCTTTATTTACAGTGACTTTTAAAATACATATTTAATAGCCTACCTTTCATCAACCCGCCTTTGAAAAAAGGCTTTGTCTTCATCTGTTAGGTTTCTTGGTTGGGACACTTCAGCATAGTAAGCCATTATACATGCTCTTTTGGCAAGGTCTATATTCACTGGCTCTCTCTATCATTAGAAATTATTATTCATAATAGTAAATTTTATGAACTTATTTTTATACTTATTCAAAACAACAACAACTAATGTATGCCCTTTTCGTACGATTTATTGGTTTACGTTTTGATTTTAGTTTCATTAAAATGATGCTTTGGTTCAAACCCATAAGAATGTTCAGCACCATTAAAAGAAGTGATACCAGACGTTAGATCTACGCAGCGGAAAGCATTGTCGAAATGCTCATGAAAAAAGTCATCTAAAAGTAAATTTATTAAAGAGCATGAAAAACACCCGAGTTGCATAATTATAATATTTTTACTTTATTATTTCATTCTTTAGCTTAATAAAATATTATTTCTTATAGGTACAATAAATCTGTAATATGTTCATATATTTCTTCGATTGATTTACAAACGTACGGATTTAGATTATATTATTCATTCATTTACTCATTTACATAAGCTTACATGTTTATACAACTAAAGCGATGTTCAAAGCAATTAAACAAATAAAACGATATTTTTATTTTGTAATAGAAAAGTAAAAACTAATTTTATTTATCTTTATTCAAATTTAATGGTGTAGAATATTTCAATGATTCTCGCTGCCTTACGGACGACTTTAAATGTTGACAGTTTATACGGTGATTTTTATTTTAGCGTACGTCAAGAAAATACTTGTATGAATAAAATTAATTGCTTGGTTCAAATATATTGTGCGTATCCCATTTTGTGCGATTCGCGATTCAGTCATACACACTTTAATGTTTGAAATTGGGAATATCCTTTTTTATATTATTTTATTCTGTTCCGCATACTGTGCATGATAAAGACATCTCTATTTAATACACTTCGGAAATTCATGTTGCTTGAAATATAACCGTTATGTAATTAATTAAGAAATAGTCATATACTATTTTTCAAACTTTAGGACCAAGTAGTTGATATTCCATTGTTTTGTGAAAATAATTTAACTCCTTGTCATTTTTATTTTACTCTTAATTTGAAAGCATTCTGTAGTGTTACGTTAATTTTCTTAATGGAATGTTTAGTACTTAATGGCAAGACCATTGTTGATCATCTTGACAATTTTTTGAAGAGAAGTAAGGTATAATCTAGCACTGTCGAAAACTCTCGTGCAGATGCTATTGAAAAAATCAGAACAAGTAACTACCATCTACTTTAAAAAGAAGATGACTTAAGTCTTATATTTAATATATATGAAAACAGTAAATCAGAAGGTGTGTGTAAATAAATATTTTAAACATTTTAAAATGTGTTTCTATACTAAAATAAATCCAAAAGATATTGAACATGTACCAGCTAGTGATTAATAGTAAGAATTAAACAGAACATGTAACACACTTACCCTTGCATCTTGGAAACATTTTTGAACACTGTCAGGAAAACTTTGTTCAAAAACAAAATCTCCTGCAACACAACAAAACAGCAAAAGAACGCTAGATGCTTTTTGAAGCATTTTGCCGATTTGATTTGAGTTAGGCGGTTTAATGCTTTATATAGGGAAAAGGGCCTGGTCTTGTGACCACAAATTTTGCAACACCTATAGGCCAGTCATAAATGTTTGGTTTTTGTTCATAAAGACATTTTTAATCTGGTATTTTAATACAATTATAAATGTTAATTAAAATTATATATATATTTTAATATTTATGTTATTTACTTTATCTTTTGAGATTCAACTGATCCCTTCCATTTCTATCAATGTGCAGGATGTTGTTACTTATAGCTTTCTATAACTCGAAAACACACGAAGACTAAGGGTAATCAATAGAGGTAGATTTACATTAGTGATTAATGCTTTTTTGTAACCGATGATTCATTTTAGATTTATTAAACCTGCTTTTTATGTTTTGATAACTTGTATAAGTAATGTCGAAAATATCTATCAGGGGTAAGAAACCAAAAATTATTTTACCTAGACATTTTCCATGTATGCCTAGTACGTTTTCATGGTAACCAATCAAACAAGCGTCTTAATTTCAACGAACCAGAAATCACAGCCCATCTTATGATTAATCATTCTCTATAAAAAATTGTCTCTCTGACACTTAAGTTTATGTTTCTATGTTTATGAAACGTTTTTAAAATCAAAATACTATAAAAGTTATTTAAAAGTAAAAACCTAGGGATTATAATGATATAATAATATCAATGAAAGACAAAGAAGTATTCGTGGTAAGTTAGGCTATAAAACATTATAAATAATACAGATACTCTTGAAGTGAAGAAGTGATTCCTTTCCTAACTGCATTTTTCCCCTCAGAGAAATGATCCTTTAATCAAAGTTTTGATTAACGATTCGGCATTCACATAAATTGGGTCAAAATACATTTTCTTTCTTTAACTTGAATACAGTCTCTGTGATGACACCTTCAAAAAAAACTACTTAAATTTTTTCTACTGCCATCAAGCTTTCAGCCACTTTCGCAATAAGTCAGACTGAACTCCATTAAGATTAAGAAATTTATATGAAAAAAATAGTCAAAGTGTGTTCAAGCTAGAAAAAAGGAGAATAGTAATGCACTCAGAGACATTTTTGTTGACATTTTATTACTTAATTTCCATTTCTGCAACTGTCGCTTAGTTTGTAAACGGAGTCAAAGTCTTATGTACCCGGTAAACTGCAAAAAGGAGAGCGAAGATAAATATTGTCGAACTGCTATATTTTGTAGAACAGATGTACTTCAAGCGGACAAAATCGTAAAATGCAAATTGAGAAAACTGTGTATCTCTGAAAATTGTATACTTATTTTATGCATCAGACAATTTACAACATTCAATGATTTACCTATGAATAACTGATATTTTCATTAACCCCGATTACCTACCACGTTGTTTGTTAGGAATAATCGTATTGTAACGCCAGTTGGCACGTTTTTCTTCTTCACGATGAATTCTCAATAAACTTTAAATACTACTTTTAAATCGTTAGGGTATACGTCAATTCGTTAGGGTATATGTAAATTCGTTAGGGTATACGTTAATTACCTGTCAAAAGTCAATAAACGGTACATTATAAATTGTAAAAATTTTCGACTGAAATTGCACTTTGTTTTGTCCTTACTCAACTGTACATAAAAATATGCGTTAGCTAAAATGTGATGTAAAATATTCCAGTCGCACTTACTAATGCCGGACCATCGCCAGAAAGAAAACCGATAACGATGTTGTACCCTGAGTAACTTTATCGAACTGTTTGTCAACTGCTCTTAAGATTTTTTTCCTCTATATCGGTTTATAGTATATGCTGTAGCTCTTTAAAAGCGGAAATGGTGAAGCCCCCTTTAGATCGACTGACAAATATAAATGTGTATCTATATGCAAAAAACTGTTATATGAGACATATAGCGTCGCTCTTGTTTGTACGTCCGTCTGTACATAAAATAAGTACCTATGCCTCTACGTCCCAAAATCTTGTGCTTTGAATTTCTCATTCATCTTTTAGGTAATTGGCTTCCAACATTCTCTGATGCATAGCGTAAGTGTGTTGATGGACGCAAAGGAAGTACCGGTAATTTGTATTGCGCCTAGGTTTACTGAAGATATGGGTTTTTATATGGGATACAAAGAAAATCTTCATGTGTCGAATTCCTCATTTTTCTGCTAGAGACTTTGCTTTAAATATTAACAACTGAATAACCTGACTGTGTAGATGGTCGAAAAGGAATGAATTTCTGTTGCATCCTAGCCTACCCGAGTTATTTCATGCAATGGCATATAGTTCGTCGTTTGCTTCATACTTTCACCAATTAATAACTTTGTTGCTCGTACAGTCGCAATTAAGAAAAGTTCTCTCTACTTTCTTTTTTCCCTTTAAAACTATTGTTTCAAGAATTTGAAAAAAATGTGGATGGTTTTTGGTGATTGTTTTAACAAGTAATATGGCTTCGACTTTTTATTCAGTGTTAGGAGGATTTCCTTTAAACAAGGAGTGTCAATAATCTTGATCCACAGATGATCAGCGGATGGTAAAAAGGAAATTGTACACTAATTTGTTTTTAATACAGCTATTGCCCTTTGTTTCTTATGTCAATTGCTTCCGAAAATACTCTAAAGTGATGGCGTCGGTATCCTTTGGGCACATTTCTAGTTAAGGTTTCATCTTGATAACAAAGATTCGTTAAGCAGGTTTTATACTACGTGTTTTTCAACTCTTATTAAAGAGAAGAAAAATATTACCGCAAGTTACATTCACTACTTGTTTTGTTGAAGTTTGTCAACAAGCATTGTGTAACAATCAGACCACGTCACTGTTGAAGAAGGTCTTTAAAAGTGTGTTAACATCATAAATAAATGTCCCGAGGAACATTATGTCTTTATTAAAAAGTAAATTACATATTCCTTAGCAGCTGCACTGAAACTTTTGATAGTACATTAATGAAGCTGGTTTATGTAAGGTGTACTAAGTTCAAATGTAACATAACGATTCTATTACCATGCATAAGAAAAAAATGAATACTAAAATCTTTTATGGAACTATTTTTAGATGTATCAAATTTTTTAATAATTGTTCAATTAAAGTTAAAATTAAAAAAAAAATGCTATATTAAACATGTTGTCAACTGAAGCATTATTCTATTTTAATTGGTTGCATAAATTGCAGGTTAAATGTTACTTATATAAAATAAAAAAGACTATCATGTTAGGGTTTATTGAACCGGAAACACTATCTTTACAAACAAAAATGTTTCTATTAGACAAAATATACGTCGGTGCAGTCGTATAAGTCATCAACTACTTAGCGAATAATTACTGAATTCTAGAAGTCATGGCAGGCAAGCAGCAAGTCATGTGCAATTCTTCAGAAAACCTTTTGTCGTTAAGATATTAACCTTTAAAACTAACGGTTGATAGTTACAATTCGTCGAAAAGAATGGCAGTTTTGGAAGTGAATTGCAAAGAACGTTTTTCAAAAGAAGATAAACTTTTGTATGTGTTAAACAGACATTTCATATCAAAGAAAAAAACGGGCATCAGACACAAGATAATTTTATCTGAAAATTGACTTAGTCTGAATTACGGTGCATTTTTGATAAATATCTGCGTACACAGATCCCCAGAAATAACATGTACAAAAGGAGTCCGCCACATGGTTCTTGGTCATAACAGACCAGTTCTTTTAACGATTTATTGCGCTAAAACATGTATTCTATCACTTTTTTTTGTATTTTTAAGACGGCATATAAGGTACAATGCATTGTTTTTGTTTGAAAACATTTTGATTAATATGTTATTTGACAATAATCAATCGACAATTTTACTTGCACTTTAATTATCATTTGAATAGGGCATAGACATTTTAATTTTGCAAGTTGAAGTGGATCTCCTGTTAGTGAAAGGATTTACCTTTTGAAGAGGGAGGTTTAGTTCTACAGAAGAACCTCATTTTATATTATCTAGGCTTACAGGTAATTGTTTGAAACCAAGCTTCATCAGGCCTGAACTTTTTGAAATATCATAATGTAAAACTCAATGTTATTTTAGTATAACTTTGTTATATATATATTATTAACAGCATTGCATCAAAAATGTTTATCATTCTTTTCAAAATGAAAGAAAGAGATTGTATTTGACTTTTCATTTTAGACCATTTGCAAGAGATCTCCTAAAAGAAAAAGAAACTCTGTTCGTCGCTTTGATAATTTGTACCACTTTAAGACAGGTTGTAGATACCGTATGTTAAGTTCTGTATTTATATTTTATGCTTGAAGTCAATTGTTTATAAAGTAAAAGGCCCTTTTCCATAACAATAAGGAAAAGACAGCAAACAATCAGATTTCAACTCTAAGTTGTCTGTTAACTTAAAGATGTCCGTCCTGAGCATCTGTGAAATCAAAGATGTTATAATAAAAAAATAGCTAGCAAAAATAACATGTTGGGGAAAACACCTAGCACTTTCATATGAAAGAATCTTCATGCATTTTTTAAAAAATTTTCTTTTTAAATTTATAAATTATAAGTTTTATAATGCTTATCTTATATTTTCATAAACGAGAATCACAAAAGCCATAATATCTTTACTGCTGTGTCTCAAATTAAAGTCGCAGTTCACATTATAAGCAGTTGAAATAAAAAAAAAATTACAGTATGATACAATGATGCGTGTCAGAAATGTGCGTATAATTGAATTGAAAGAGAGGATTTCTAAATCATGCAATTCATTTGCATGTTGTTCTGATTAATGATAACTAAAGTGTCATTGTTCAGATCAGGAATAAATTCTGTGCTTATCTGATTTGATAATATACTACTCAATTTTTGCTAAGCACCAAATGTTTAGTTGTGAATATTTTCGGCAATGATTTGATTACTGTTGTACAAAAATTTTTTTATGTCAATTCCATGTTTAATCAATTTGATTGACTAAAGGACAAGTTTAACATTTTTACTGATTTTTCATTAGTTATGTGCCAGAGAAGAGGAAGACTCCATATATTCAAGAGTTTTGGACACGCAACTTGTTTTCCAAATTTTTACAACCCCATTTATGTTTACACGTTTAGTCTCGGTAGTGTGTGTGAGACCCATTGCTAACGACAACTGCTTGGCAACGCCTTCTCATGCTCCCTATGAGGTTTCTGACAGTCCTAGCGGGGATGGCGGTCCAATCTTGCACCAACATGGCCTCAAGCTCCTGGATGCTTCAAGGTTCCAGCTGGCGAGCTGATATCCGTACCTGCAGTTCATTCCACATGTGCTCAATTTGATTTAGGTTGGGTGATCGAGTTGGCCAATCAAGGCGCTCAATACCCTTCCTCTGCAGGAGGTGCTGGACCACTGGGGCGCTGTGGGGACGCGCATTATCGTCCATTAAAATGAACTAATCGCCCACTACCCTGGAGTCTAACTTCTCATCGATCTACCGCTGACCAGTCAAGGTACCTCTATTTAGCACAGCGAGGTCAGTCCGTACGTCCAAGCTGATGCCTCCCTACACCACAACTGACCCATCCCCGTAGCGGTCGTGCTCAGCAATATTTTCGGCTTGAAAGTTTTCCTCAGGTTTTCTCCAGACTCTCTCACGTCTGTCAGTAAAGTCTAGGCAAAACTTAGATTCATCAGTGAAAAGAGCATGTCTCCAGTTTTGTCTGGTCCACCAAACATTCTACCTTGCCCATTCCAAACGGGCTTGGCGATGACGACGAGTAAATAGAATTCTTATACAGGGTCTTTTTAATCGCAGAATACCCTCGTCCAACCTTCCACGAACCGTCCGAGTACAAACATCGACCATAGAAGCATTAAGAAGGTCATAACGAAGATGCGTTGCTGTTGCAAACCGTCCTTGACGGGCCTGGATAATCAAGAATATCTTAAGCTGCTGTCGTCACCCTTTGTATGCCTCCGCTATGCCTTCTGACGGGTGTACCATACTGCAGGTACCTTGCCCAAGCTCTGGCGATGATGGGTGTACACCAAGCGCCACACCAACCTCACGTTGTGTGGTCGCCTGCTCCACCATTCTACAGTCATCCACATCTCTGCTTCACTTATAGGCCTCTTTACATAACGTTTGCCAGGTCAAAGTGACCAATGTAAAAAAAGTCGGACCTTTGAATGACAATGAATCTGTAATATCTGTGTATAAGGATAACAATATGTCTCTGCTCCCACTAAAACAAAACAGAAAAACGAGGAGTACATGCTCTCCTTGACCACGTGGCGAGATCTACCCGATAAAACAGCTTGCATTTCGGTTGGGGCCATCACAAAACATTGCTGTATCAAACTATGCAAAATAAATAATTGAATCCTTTTTCCAATTTTCATAATTTAGTGAGAAATTTTCGTGCTTAGCAAAAGCTGAGTAGTATATTTTAGCTGAAGACTTTTACTTTCAAAATCGGGATAAGTCCACTTTTGAGCAGAATTTTTATTTGGTTTGGCATAATGTAAATTATAACTGCTTGAAATAAACTGAACTTAACTTCCTTGATTCTGTTCAGTCTCTAGAAAGTAACGTACTAGAACTTAATATATTGATTTTTAACACGACCAATACTTTTGGCATCCAATTCAAATGGATATATCCTTTTTAAATAACAAAATCTCTTGTTTTATGTTTTGTGAACGATATATTCATTTATTTTTAGTATTTTGAAGGTAAGACCAACATTAAACGAGCCAGGTATTCAACATTTTACCAAGTGAATATGAGAAAAAAGAGTCGATTTATATTTGCCATTGATTTTGTTATCATGATGTAAAAATTCTGGGTGGTAAATGTGATAGATGACAAAATTCAGCAAATAACTAAACATAACAGTGTATGCACGACTGAATTGCATGTGAAACTAATGCATTGCAAATAATGTTAATTTAAGATTTATATAAATTTTATGACGACAACTAACAAAACGCACTGAATGTTACTGTACGAAACTCTGAATACAGACAGAAAATGATTAATGCTGATACATACAGACATTATTGTGCATGAAAAATGTTAAGGACTTTGACATTCATGCCACTTTTACTGATAAAAATACTCAAATTATTTATACAATATTATTTGTTATTGTTACTTGTGAGCTATAACATAATTAAACTTGTATACAGTCTTACAGATATGACACTCTCCTCTAGAATAAGACTGTACTTTCTTGCATTATTTTCAGATAATTCATAGCTTTGAATTATTTTCCTTTTCTTAAGTTTGAATACAAATAAGATTTACGTATCACCACAAGATAGATGTAAACCGTTGGAAAATATCATAGTTTACTTAAAGATCAAGTCTCAACTGAAATACAATAAATTATATGCTGCATTCGTATAAAAAAATCTAAGCTAAAAATAAAAGCAGGATTTAAAAATAACTCTTAACGTATACAACATAAAGTATATTCAAACGATTTAAACTTCCAGATGTTTTTCATATTTAATAAAATGAAGTATGTCTGTTTCCTTTTAAATAGGAACGGAGTTACATTACATTATTGCAATACATGCTGTTTACAATGACTTGTGTAAGGCATCTTATGTAACAGAGGAAAAAAGAAGATACGAAAAAATCGAGATAAAATTCATTTGGTGTGCATATTGAGCACGCGCAAAAACACTGGCAAAACCTTGAAATGTGAACATTTTTACTTAGAACAACGAATAAAACGCCTGTTTTATGTATTTTGTTTCTCTTTCTGTTTAGACTTTAACTGCTTAGATTGGTTGTTTTAGCTAGTCGGCTAGACAGATCCTGATAAATCTAAAGCCCCGTGCCACAAATAAGATTGTAGTGTGTTATAACTACTGGCAACATAGGCTGACTTTACTTCTAAGATAATTTCACAGGTGCAATTTTTACCCCTTTATTTCATATAGGGAAATGCATGGTAAAATAAAGGCAATATATGATGTGTGATACGCGGTTAACGAGGTTGTATTTTCATATCTAAGAACTGTCATTGTAAGATGACAATAGCTCCAAAGTGGTGCTTTGACATTTGAGCTGAGGACCAGCCATTCAGGGGTAAAGATTAAATAAATATAAGTCAATAAGACAGTCTTGTACAAAGGGGTGATGTGTCCAAGTATGAAGTAAATCTAATTACTAATAAGGAATTTATGGCCAAAAATGCGTTTATCACTGTTCTCACACGAGAGTCTAAATCTAAATAACACTTATTTCAAACAAGGACCAATCCTGTCTGGCAATCAAAAACTTTCAAATGAATTAAATCATTTAAATAGAAATATACTTATATATGTTAAACGCATATATATTTTAGAAATTTTCATAATGCACAAGATTGTTCCACTTGTCTCATTACACGCCTTGTTTACTCTAATATATAACTTATATAATGTAAAAATATAATGCATAACTTTTATATCTTAAAAATGATATCAAATTATAATTATTTCGAAGCATTTGAAGTATGGAAAATAGAACAGACATGCCTTGGCTTCCTTTTGAACTATTATTTATCATAACATTTGCATATTTTATTCAAGTTTTAGATGAAAGAGTAGCGTCAAAAATGTTTTAAATATGATAACAAGAAAACGAGCAATAGTTTTATCATTCTAACTTTGACCATAACTTATTGGTTGTATATAACACGCTTTGATAACTTATTGTAAAAGAATATTACATATATCTGTCATTCATTTGCGAGTGTTTAGTATAACACTCTTTCAAAACAATCTTTTTATAAAACAAAACGCTAGTTTTCTCAATACATTCAGACTACACACCATATCCAATAAAATACGCTTTAATTAGCTAATTGCGATCTCCGTTCTGGATAATATGTGGATAGTTATTTATTTATAAAAGATATGCTTATATGAATATTAAAAAAATTATATGACGTGCAGATATGAACATCATGTCTTCTTGAAAGCCCATTTATTATTTAGGAAAACGGATACTTTGTGTACGTTTTATAGGTAGACTGCGTTTTCGTCGATTAAAAAAGTCCATATAATGTACCTGGTGTCAGATTTGTCATTTACCCTCTGAAATTTGATCAGATTTCTGACCTCAGCATGTTGTTTTTGCTAACAGCTTATGAGATTTCCAAATGGTACGATGGCTGCCGTATGGCGGATTTTAACTTTATGTATATAATAGTGTGTAACATATTAGATTGGTAAATAACGTAATAGATGACACAAACAGATTCAAAAGCAAAGAACAAAACGGCGCCACCGGTATTTATCTCAGATGACGTCATTTGTTCATGCGCAGATCCGAAATGTTACAGACACTTACGTGAATGGAAACGCCCACCTAATGTAAATTAAACAAATTTTGTTTTTCATATCCATGCAAAATTATAAAGTCGTTTTCTTTTCATCGGGTGTTTCTGAGCAACAAAAATTAGTGGAGATAAGACATGGGGTATTTGAATTCTATTAATGGTACTGTAAACAATTGCAAAACTGCGTGGCCTGTTTGATATTCGAAGATGTAAATAACATTTCAAAGATATTACATTTTGAAATAATGAGCTATAGACACTTGCAAGCATTTTCAACTGATCGTGCAGAATAACCCGCGGAAACATTAATAACTACGGTGAATGCTTAGGATTTTTGAAAAATTTCTATTAACACTGACTGTACTTTACAGCTGTTCTGTCATACGTTAAATAAAATCCCAAAACGAAACAAGTGGCTTGGGCGCATACTGATAAAGTCAGTTCGTTCAAAAAAGAGTTTTTGTAAGTATCAAAGCATAGCAAACGAAAAATCTTTCCTGTTTTTTGCTGTGTGTACTTTTCGTTTACTATACGCTTATCGAACATTTACAACTAGAAACCATAAGTCTCATTTGAAAGCATACAAGATGCAGGTTGGAATTTCACACTCACAAGTGAACAAGGTACGCTAAACGCTTTTGTAAAGTCTGACCCTGTAACATTTATGATTCTTACATTTAAGATAGGCACACACACTGCACTTTTGCACACAATACATTGTTAGAGGGGTAATCAAAAAGTTCACAGAAAATCGTTCCAATTTCTTTGTTTTACAATTTTTGGAAAGGAAACCATAAATAATTCTCTACAATTGGCATAGCTTTATAATTTTTCACACACAATAGTGAAGTTTCATAAATATTTTATGCAAAGTAAAGAAACGAGAACACTTTTCAGCGAATTTTATGAACACCGCTCGTATCTGATGGTCATTGACCACACAATAAAAGTTCTTCCACTTTTTCAGTTTTTTATCTTTCACTACGACAGTGCGACAGGTCCTTAAGTAAGACTGGACTATAACAGAAACGAAATGTTTCAGGTTTGCCTTTTTTTCAAAAGTTAGAACAGACAAGTAAGAAAGACAATAATGATGATTCTACGAATGGATATGTGTCTTTCGATACACTGATATACCTCTGTACTTCTTCTTTCAAAGATATGTGTTTGAGAATGCAGCTCACATTCGTGTGAAACAAATACGATTTGAAATTTTGTTTTAGCGGTAGGACCTACCACAGAGTTGTTAGGTTTGACATCTGTTTTATAAGACTTACTAGTTTTAAGTCACTTTGGACTAGTTGTGACCGCTACATCACGTGAAAACTATTATTTTCAGATGAATCATTTGTGCTGTTCTCCAAGTTAAGTTTCTTCACAGGGCTTTAGTTTATTAATTGCATTGTTTTATACAGACATTAGGAAAATAAGTATTTTCTTTAAGCTCAAAATGTATATCCATTGATAGGTTTTAAAGTTAACTCTAACTTTATCGCTATATAAGTTAAATATATTTTTTAGATTTGTATTTATACAGTTTCTAGTCCTCTCCTTTTATGAAAATGAAAATTAATTTTCAGATTTCATGTGGAATTGATTTTCAGATTTCATGTGTTTTGAAGTTTTAGTTTCCATGAACGTTATATATAAAATATTTTCACATATATAAATATTTTTATCAACTTGTAGTAGATATAATATTATCTGTAAAGGTAGGAACCGCTTTAGTCAATTAATAGCAAAGTTTCCTTTCTTTAAATATAGTTGAGTTTTACCACTAAAAAAATGAAAGTCTTTGTCAATATTACATACACTGCTCAAAATAATTAAAGGAGCGCTCATATAATCTATAAAATACCATACGCGGCAGATATGAGATATTGGGTCGAGATCCTAGAACCAATTGTTAGGCCATATGCTGGCGCAATAGGTGAAACTTTTCGTTTAGTGCAAGACAATGCTCGAGCACAGACTGCAAGAACCGTCCGGAAATTCTTTGATGATGAAGGTATTGAGGTCATAAACTGGCCAGCGAGGTCTCCCGATATTAACCTTATAGAGCATGTCAGAGACATGCTTTCTCGTAGACTTTCGTCGCGTCCGAACCTTGTGCAGAACGTCCGTGAGCTTTCTCATGGTCTTGTAGCAGAATGGGATGCCATACCACAGGATATGAGCAAACGTGTCATCATGAGCATACCCAGACGATGCAGAGAGTGTCAAAATGCCCGAGAGGGATACACTCATTACTGACACTGACTATGAAACGTTTCCAGGCCTGAATCTGCTTTGGTTGTTCTCCTGTAAGACCTATTTCAAAGTTAATTCGATAGCGTTCATATCCTGGACACTGTCTCTGTTCAGGAATGTGCCTTTTTGCGATGAAAATGCCGATTTGTTTTTGTAAAAAGAACGATTTTGTTATTTCTGTAAAAGATATTCATAAATATACTCAACGCGTATGGTGTTATATAGATTATACGGGCGCTCCTTTAATTAATTTGAGCAGTGTATTTCACTACAGATATCTAAAATTCAACATTAAGTTTTATTCAAGGCAATTTGAAATTCGAGAAACTTGAAGGTTTTTATAATGCACTAGAGAAGAAATAGCAAAATAATGCTTTTGAACGTAGTGATAGAAAAAATAAAGATTTCTGCTTTTGAAGAGTAATTTTATTATTGACAAAACACGCAAAGAAGGATACGGGTTATTCATTTAATCAATGCAAGAATCGTAAATGTGTGTAGTAGAAAAGAAAATTATCTTATACACTTGAAAATACAAATATTAGCAGTCATGCGGGCATTTTGTTGACAATTTATTCGTGTTTGATATACTAGATTATTCGTTTCTGCTGTGAGAAGGGTTTTCAGTACTTAACAAGATTTTTTCCTGCATAATAGCAATGGTTTTGAAGTTGACTTATGAATTTTTAGTGTTGAACCGCACTGACTTATTAACTATAAGCAACAACATGAAATAAAATTTCACTCCTGCTATAATATAGATAAGATTGAAATTTTGAGAAAACTCATTGATCTTTTATTCACTTATTGGATTTTTGGTTTTGCATGTGTCTTTATGGTAACGGTGTGGTTTCTATAGTAAAACAGATCATAAGTTTTACACCTTTTGATAGGATCGCAATATGGGGAAAAGCACTCGGTAATCTTGCAAAGTAAGTAGAATCGGCGGTTTGGGAGACTGGATGGGAAGCAAAACAAAGCTTAGTACACATAATATCAATTAGTTTAAAATACATATTATGGCGACTTCCCATCAGAAAACATAGAATTGCCTAAACAGATGAAGACGTTATGGAAAATTAGCACACAGACATTAAGGTACATGAATACGCATGTAGGACTTTGGTGTTCGTGGAACTTCACTGATATTTATTCTATAGCTGCGTATCATTCAGTTCTTAAATGTACTTGTTAGTTCAGAAACAAATTCCCCCTTTGTATCTGTCACACTTTGTTCATTTTTTTCCTTTTCTTTTTTTTTTATTTTGCTGTTGTAAAAAATAAAATGAATAACTAAGACTGTGCTCAGACACCATGTTCAGCTCAAACAAGTTCATGAATCTAAATTAATTTCTGGTTCTTGATTTTTAGAGTACAAATGAGATATGAATTATTTCAACATTATCAACCATTGAAACCATTGAAAATTATCATCATAGGCTTTAAAATCTAGTCATTATAGAAACAAAAGAAAACAGTTTTTATTATCTAAGAAACGGAGATGGATTTAAGACATTCTTCATTCGTATCAAAAACGTAAAGTTAAAGAAGAAACATAGATAATATCATAGATTTAGCTTATGGTATTCAATATCAAGTAAACTTCAAACAAGTGTAGCTTCCAGTGTGAACAATCTTAATGCTTTAATATTGTTTATGTTTAAGTGAGTTTGTTTGCTATTCATTGGAACGCAGTTACCTTATATCATTCAGACTTTGTTCCGAATGACACGCGTGCGACATGGTATGTAACAGAGACACGCAAAAATGAAAAGCTTGAAAGATTACATTTAGATGTAAAACGAGATAACAATATACATTTGACGTGCATGACATGATTTGCAAGCGCATTCACACTTGCAAAACCGAACAACATCAACAGTAACTTAAGGCAACAGCGACCCAAACGCCCCATTTCTCGACGCGTTAAAAGGCTTATATAAGTTGACATAACCACAAGTGAATAATACCTACAGTAAAAATAATAAATAAAAAAAACAAGTCGCTAACCCGAAAAGGGACTATCGAACAATTGTACTGTACACAAAGCACAATTGTCATGGCAGTAGCTTCAAAACAGAAAGTAGGTCAATAGGTCAAGATAAGCTAAGATCACAAGTGGAACTATGTCTGTAAACTTATACAAATAGTTAAAACTTCAATGGCATAGCTTCAAAAACAAGAAAGAAGGTCAGAAGGCAAAGGTCAAGATCAGCCAAGGTAAAAGTAGAAATCTGCATGCAAAATTATAAAACTTGAATAAGATAGTTTCAAAAACAAAAATGTAGGTCAGTAGATCAGATGAAGATCAAGGTCATATGAGAGTCAAGGACAAAGATGGATGAATATTAAATACCTTCTAAAATACCTTCTAAAAATTTGGCGGTGGTTACACATGTTGGTCAAATCATGGGACTACTGGGGTGGGGCCAATTTTGGCAATGATTTGTACAAACTTTGCAGAGGTTAATTAAACAATTTGAACTCAAAGAGCCATGGTTTGTAAGATTTTGGTAGAAATCAACTAGATATTACTATAAACAAATATCTAAGCCTTAGGTCATGTAATTTCAGACAAGAAGTTTTTTAATCTTTTTTCCAACTTAACGATATGTAAAATTAAGTGACCTCGTGGGCTGGCACAGTTTTGACCCAGGGGCCATGATTTGAATTCATTTGATAGAGATTTTTTATACCATGCTACTCATTAAATATCTTAATTCTAAGCCTAATGGTTTCTTACAAGGACGGTTTTTATAGTTGTTCCTATACAAGTCCATATGGAATGAAGTGACCCCTTGGATAAGGCCAAATCTGACCACAGTTTCGTGATTTGTAAGAGTTTGGTAGAGGTCAATCAAACATCTTAGCTCTAGGTCTTGTGATGTCAGACATGAAGATTTTTAAAACGTTTTCCTGTGCAACTCTATGTAACAATAAAATGACCCCTTGGGCAGGGCCAATTTTGATCCAGGGTCTATGATTTAAATTCTAGAAGAGGTCTACTAGACAATGGTACACACCAAATATCTTAATTGTAGGCCTTCTGGTTTCTGTCGATAAGTTTTTTAAAGTTGTTCCCACATAAGGCTATGTTAAACCAATTGACTCCTGGGGCAGGATCAAATCTGACCAGAAGAGTCATTATTTATATGATTGTGGTTGTGGTTCAGTAGATGATACTTTAAACCAAATATCTAAGCTCTATGCCCTGTGGGTTCAGACAAGAACATTATTAAAGTTTTTTTTCTTGAAGTTGCTATGACAAGTAGAGTTCTACATGGAATTCTAACTCTGTACGTTATTGTAAAATAGACCAGAATTAGTTGATGGCTCAGTTGTATGCCAAAGAATTATTCTTGAAAATGGGTTACACCTTCAGTAGAAAATTATTAACTTAAAACTTTACTTATCTTAGAACTCTACAGGTATACAACTTATTCCTGTTTTAATGAAATTTCTTTAATTTGTAATATAATTGATTATAATATCTATGGAAAATATTATAAGTATCTAAGGGAATTCTAATCCTTTTTCATATATAATTAGATCTTATAAATATGAAAACGAGTGTCCTTATCTTGATTTCTAACCTTTATCGCTGTTGTCGCACGAAGTGCTTATGATGCATGTAATTATTCATCTATTATTTATTTATTATTTTACTTTATTGAGACATAGACCTATCCTCTCTGAGAGCCAACAATTCACAGCTGAATTAACACATACAAAGCATAACGTAGAACAATATTCCACTTGTATGTCGTGTAAATGTTTTGTTAACTTTATTTTAGTGCATACATATAATTCATATAGTTTGCATAACATCTTTATCTGAAATAAGATATTAAATTTTAATGTAACTTCAAACCATCCTAAAGATTTAAGAGTAGTATTGTCAATAGCCATGCATGCCAATGTTTCCTTTGAACTATTATTAAAAAACTTGTATAGAAAATTACAAATGATAGAGTTACTAGAGTCCACAACTTTTCATAAACTTAAACAACAACAGCAACTACTTATTACCGTGAGCAATATTTTCTCACTCTAACTTCGAACATGTCTAACTGGTTGAATAAAACAAATTTTGATAACTGAAACTTGAATTCATTTGCAATCTTTCCGTATTATATTTCTGCTTTGAAAAAAAGATGCTAGTTTGGGAGAAAAATACCATCCAAACAAAAACGATCTACACAGTCTGATAGATAAAGCTTTGTTCGAACAAATATAAGATAGTTAATTGTGAAATGTATGATCATTTATGAATACTTATAAAATAAAATTAAGTAGACTGAGTTTCATGTTTATATCAAAATATTTCCCAGCAACAGTGACTATGAGTGCATTTAATAAGTATTAAGTCAGGTTCTGACTATAGAAGTGCTGATAATTTGTATAACGCCCGATCTATTATCTACGCCGATATTTAATCAGACATCTTAGCTCAATATGTAGTTTTTTTTTACTTCTTAGAAAATGTTCATAGTTTTTGCAACTTTATTTTATTCATTAAAAGTACGAACGCTTTATAAAATGACGAGATACAGACTATAAACAGAGATACATGTATTCGTTAAGTATGAAGTCATGAATAAAGGCAAAGTTCCAATGTGTCACATAACAACATCGGAAACACCCGTCTTTTCAAAATAGAAACAAATGTATTTTGACTTCCAAAACAAACTACTTAAACATATTTAGCATCGTTTAATGAAGCAATAAAAATCAGATACTGGGACTTTTGAGTTCCATTGTTATTATATTAACTCTAACAAAACACTCTTTCTAAATTTAAAAATATTCAAATTCCTTTTAGAAATAACTTGTCCAGCAAGCTTTATTACATGACGCGATTAACTCAAAAAAGAAGAACACAATTCGGCTTAAGCTAAACATTTCAGTAAACTTCTCAGTAAATAAAGTACAGAGTCTTGTTTTAACAATTAAAAGTCAGAAATTGATACTGGATAGATGATTAAGCTTCCGCGAACCAACATTTAACTTAACTGCCCTAGTCTCTATGTTGTTTTATGCTGCTTTATCTACAGTCACAATCAATAAAAAATAAAGAAAATAAAAAAGAATAACAAAATGTTAATTCACATTGTTTAGATTCCAAAACATACAATGATAATCGAATAATAATTAACGCCTTAATCAATAATATTTACAGTGTATAAATAACGATGTATTCATTATTAATTTGTAAATTTATTTTTACAAGTAAGATTTGATACCTTGTAGTGGTGAAGCTACATAAACATTTGAGCACTTACTTAGTAATGATTTATGGCGAAAGTATCGTTATATGTAAATTTAATCCATGCATTCCATTCATGAATTACACCCATTGGCAATAATATCAGGATCACGAGATAACAAGTGCACTTTGCAGAAATAAAAAGAACTTAAAGGCAGTTTTTGTTGTTGTTTTTTTCTTTCAAATTGACAGATAAAAAATACCGAAGTCACGGGGGTTATCTCCTTCGAGAAGGTTTACCGGAAACAATAAATTGTCTTACTTTGGTCAAAAGGGAAATTGTATCTCATGGTTGCTTCTTTCGGGAAATCGGCGAATGTAATATCATCAGATGCTTCTAAAATTAAAAGACTTCATGCTACAATGAAAATCTGTGAATCTGATTATATATATTTCACAGACGGGGAAAATACGAAGTAAGAAAAACGATATATTATTTTTTGTACGAGGTATGTCCTTTGATACACTAATATAACGTGTACCTCTGTTTTCTAGATTCTGAGGTAAACACCACAGATGATCTTGATTTGTTAAACATTTGAGTACAAATATGAAAATGATTTATTAGCAAATTGATTAGGTTAGGACTGTATTATACCCTTTAAATGATATTTAGTCTCTAGTCTGTCTTCAAGAAGTTATATCAGTTGGTGTTAGCTAAAGTTGAATTTCCTTTTTTCATTTTCTTTATTGTAAGGATAAGGTAAGCATTTCTATCCCGTGTCACGAACAGGTGTTTGCAGTGTATGTTGCGCCACGATTAGCGTCACGTTAGAGCGACGCGCCTTTTTATATGTTGTTGTGTATGTTGTTGTGTATGACGTCAGAGACGCCAGTTGACATCCGGTGCTAGAAAATAAAACGTCAGTGTGAAATCAGCGCAATGGCAACGAAGCTACAATATATACAGAAGGGTCATAAAAGCACAGTTACTCGACTTTTGAACAATTTCAAGACAATTCAGCTGGTGGTAGTCAACTAGGAGGAATTTCAGACAATTGAAGATTACCTCAATCAGAAACAGCAGACGATCACGGAGATCCACGAAAAGATCCTTGACTCTTTTCCAGAAGAAGACAGAGAACAGATCGAAACAGAATTTTTTTAGCACGATGAGTGTATACACATGTTAAAGACCAAGATACAGAAAACATTAAATTTAAGGAAGATAACAATTTCAAATTGAACGTCGATTCCCCGGCTTGAACCCTACAGCCCCATCTTTTCAAGTGTCCGCATCAAGCCGAACATCCGAGATGAATCATGCAATCAATATCAGCGAGAAATCAGATGCATTCTTTGCCTACCCTCTCTCACGCTCTGTATATCAAATACTACCAATATTAGATTTGCCGAAGTTCGACGGAAATATACTGGATAGGCGCTCACTTGATTTTCAGCCGGCTTTACACACGAATCTTTCACTAAGCGGTGTACAGAAATTCCCTTATTTGCATTCGTTTTTTAGAGTTGAAGCTTTGCGTTTACCAATTTCAATTATGACCAGACAGTTTCGAGAGATATGGGTAGAAAGACAAAATAATACAAACTTACATGAAAGCTTTGCTTGAAGTTCCAGCCCCGATATATATTGCATTAAGCCTTAGAAAATTTTATGTTGCCACGGAAACATATATCAGGAGACTATGGTAGTTGTATCAGAACGAGAGTACATGCGGTTCAATATTTACCCCAGTTATCCTTCAGAAATTAGCACCAGAGGTCAGATCAAACATTACACGTGCACACGGATCATTATTATGGTCTTTATGTGAATTGATGCATTTGTTATCAATTGAAATCAATATTTTAGACGTCGGAATTTTTTTAATGTCCTTTAAGACCTCGCCCCTACAGCAACTTTTCTAACCAAGTTTGATTCTAGAAGGCCGGAAAAAAATATACGAGACCAAGCAACATAAAGGTAAAGAGATGCGTGTAGTGTAAAGAAAAACACTCTTGTATGACTGTATAAAAAATATAAAAAGGTAGTGATCAGAGACTTAGTATCGTGGAAGACAAGAGGTTTTATTTCAACTTGCTTGGAAGCCACAAGGTTAGATAGTGTAAGTCAAGATTCAAGTGCAAAGTATTTTCACGCAGAAATCATACTAATCTGTGGAGCCGACATGCAATCAAACCCACATATAAGCAACCTGGATATTACAATGAGAAACAGAACCATACGTTGGTTTTAAATTCCGCGCATTCGCATCCGGAACTGTTTTATTGAAGACAGAAGTGTCCACGGTTACGCCACTTGGTACCGCCAGTCCTGCCATCATCCTATTTGATGAAAGTTCACAGAGTTCATTTGCT
Source organism: Cyclina sinensis (assembly GCA_012932295.1). Classification (NCBI taxonomy): domain Eukaryota; kingdom Metazoa; phylum Mollusca; class Bivalvia; order Venerida; family Veneridae; genus Cyclina; species Cyclina sinensis. The sequence goes on along the minus strand of JAAONU010000009.1, from coordinate 5,909,774 downwards.
AGTGAATATCTAGCAGGAAAATTATAGTTGGAGCCCGCCGGAAGTAAAACGTTATTCATGTCGGGATTCGGAAACACAGAACGACGTGTAGCCATTTAAACACAGCTACCGTATACATAGAAAGACCAAAAAAAGGAACAGACCGATATTAAAGTTCAAATAGTGCCCAAAATTTTCATGCTGCAGAAATCTTACCATAAATATGCTGGTCACCTTTCTTTCCTGAAAGGGTTCAAATTCGCACATCCCATGTTAGAAAATGAAGTACTGAACTGATAAATCGATGCAGAACTAGTGTATTAAACAGATTGAAAAAGGACTTGGATTAATTTCTGAAGTACGGCGAAATTATTTACTAGCTGGAGCAGAGAAGATGTATAAAGAGGGTAACAGAGCCATTAACCTCTAGTATAGATAACACATTAGTCCTAACCCCACTACCACCACGACCAAAAGTACTCTACATCCCCACCATCCTGTGAGAAAGGACTCAGCAAACACACCCATACATATCGTTCATGACTGCAGTTGCAGAACATCCAAGAATTTTCCAAGTTTGAATGATTGCTTGATGAATACCCCGCCACAGCTCAACGACTTGACCTCAATATTGCTTCGATTCCGGTACGCCCCAGAGATGCCAATCATGAAGGCCTTTTATTGAGAGGATTTACATATGAGAAATTAAGAGATAATCGACTGTGGATGAAGCCATGTATGGCTGATACATGAGGCTACATTACCAAGGAGTGACTACCAAATAGTGTAGATGACAACACAGAATGTGAAACAACAGTCCTTCACACAGTACACACAGTACAAACGCAAAACATTAAGGTATTCTAGACATCAGGAAATACATTTCATATCTTAAACCGCTACGTGGTACGGCATAAGTCAACCAATTTGTCAACAATTAAAGAGGTACTGAGAAAATACGTGGACCTCTAGAATCACACGAGTTCGACGCAGCAGCCAGACAACTAGTACGGGACGTGCAATGCCAGCATGTTCCGGACGTGACACGGCGCCTATTCCGAGGCAATTCTAGTACATCAAGAATACTATAGTGACACAGCTCGATATTTTCCTATATTACGACACGTTAATGCGTTGCGGCGTTAGTTTTTTTTAATGCACCGTTACAAGACAGCACGAGATTCCCGTACCTTCTTCCGTCAAAGCATCGTCTGACCGAGTTGATTATAAAGGACACAAATAGTACTCAGCTTTATTCCGGCACAGTGATTGCAGTCATTTTCCTCCGCCAGAGTATTCGCCAACGTGTCCGGAAAAATTTTCGCTCGTATGTCACGTGCCGCAAGGTTACTTGTGGAGCTTGTTAAATGCCAGATACTTCGCCGTTACCTAGTTACATATCAAAAAAGCCCCGCCATAAACTGTGACAGGGATAGACTTTACAGGAGCGCTGACAGTAAACACACCAAAAAGAGATCTACAAAAGGCATACATGTATTTATATATAAGACTGCCCGCTTACAAACACATCCACAGATCCCATCTTTATACAGATGCACGATTACCTACCCTATTTACCCGGACGACGGGAAACCCACAAGAGAAGCAATGACCCCTGAGCCGATCGGTAAATAGAACATATTTCTGGTCGAAGAGGAAACATCAGCACCACGTCGTTGCGAGCCGATAACACTAAAGATTTCTAATATCTTCAGTTTTGTGTTTATACAGAATCTTGCCATTTCCAATTTAAAATTTAAATAAACCTCCAAATGAGGGGAGGGGGGCGAGAGGGGAGGGAGTTTTGAATTTCCTGCTTCAAGCTTTCTTTTCGAAACAGAAATGTCAGTTTACATTTTCACTTTTTCTTTGTACTTCATGCTGCCAACTGCAAGAGATATTCATTTGCATACCTAATCAAAAAGACTTGTTATTGTGAATAAGTTTGATTTAGCGAAAAACAAGTTAGCAAGTTCTATTTCACTGTGTGATTGACACAACAGTCCTACTTTGTACTTTAAGACCAATAAAATTATTAATATCGTTTATTTTACTCTTTTACTCCAAAGAAAAGGATGTGTGTTGGAAAACTAAAATTATGATATTGTCTTTTGCAATAAAGAATTAAGAAGAATTTTTAAGAACTCGTACTTACATGTTGTTGCTTTTTACGCTTTATTGCAAAATTAAGATGCCATCTTGCTTCTTACTTTAGGAATGTTGAACTCTCTGACAAATTCAAATATTGTTATTGAGACAATCGTTAGTGGTATTCGTCATTTAAATGATACTAAGACAAATCTTTATGTTAAATTTTGGACGAACAATTTGATTTTATTGAAATTCAGAATTTATTTTTACCGACTGAATAATAAGTAGTTTTTATTTTTTTTTATTTAGTAACAGCATCCGAAAACTATAAAATCTTATTTATACTCATATCCAATAAATTAATATTAAACTCTCCAACTTTGAATTTCTCATTTTCGTTAATGGTTTGTGCTGTCCCTTTAAAAAAATTATGCTGTATTTTCCTCTACTTTTTGACTGTGTAGGGAGACTGTGCTTTTACTGTTTTTTTCTCTGAAATGCTTTTTTTCACTTGTTTACTACTAGTACCATGCAAGTATTTAATTTTCTTCATTTTTGTGAGTTTGAAAAAGTTTATTAGTATTTCTAAAATGCAACATTGATTCTAATTCAATGCGAAACTCGAGAAACTTGAAATATAATACGCAAGGTGTGAAAGAGAAAAAAATGACTTAGAAAATTGCGTTCAAAATCATTAAATTTTCAGATTTTGAAAAGTAAATAGGTCATTGACATCAGAAAACGAAGAAGGTTACGGGCAATTTATTTAATCAATATAAGATTCTTAAAACTGTCTATGGTAGAATAAATGATAGTCACAACAACTTTAGATATATACATCATCACTCATGCAGTCAGTTTGTTGACATTTTAGTTCTGTTGAACAAACACAATTACTTTTTGCCATGAGATAGTTTTTAAGTTGTGACAAAGATGTATTCTTTTCATTAGTGCAAACGGTTCTTAACAAAGTCGAACTTAAAAATAAATAAAACAAATGTACAGGCAGTCAGCTATTTCATTAAAACAAATTGTCATGTTAAAACGGTTATGTAAATCAAATAAAAATCAAATTAAAACACGACAAAATGTTCAAATATGAAAGTTTATTATTTAATTGTTTTAAATGCAACGGTAAAATTATAAATATTGTCATTATAAATAATTTTTTACGCTCCTAAAATATATAGTTCAATGTTTGTGTTAATCTGAATTTATTGCAGATTTTCAAATGTACCTGATACATTTTAATCCTGATTTTAGTAAAAACTTTTTAAATAAAGAAATTCGGGCTTAAGGCATTAATCCATTGAAGGCTCAGAATATTCAAGCAGGACTCAAATGCAAGTTTCTTAGTTTTTTTCAATATTATTATGATTTAAAATATGTCAGGAAAGTAATATGCCTGGTTACTCCCTTTCGAAAGCAGGTTAATAATGATTAAATCATTAACTAGGCCTAGTAGCTATTGCTTAGCAAAGGGATCATCAGTACAGATTTAAATCTGTGTGCTGAATTTCTTCTCAGTTCTAGGGACCCCACACTGAATCGGTCAACAAGAAAATGTTGCACGTGATATTTTTAGCATAAACCTTTCCACGATTTAAAACTTTAAATTGCATAACTTAACGAAACAATCGTCACTAAAACATTGTTTTGAACAAAGTGTTAAAACAAAACAAAACACCAACAATAGTGATAGTATTAATAATAATAATGAATTAGAAAAAAAGTGACGTCCAGTTATAGGTTTGAAATACACCTTTGTTGCCTGACAAGGTACCATTTCTGATCTTTTTTTTTAACTTAAAATTGTAACGCATTTTGAAAAAATAGATATAACAAAGGGAAGAAAATCCAGAAGGAAACCAGACAAAGTCGTCAGCAGTGAGTTACCTTGTTCTATCTTGACTAAGCATCCTCTTCAGTCACTGAATAATGACTCCCATGAAAACAGAAGTTCTCTCCACGAATAAAATAAAATTAGAGTCGTGCACAGGTATAGTGATCCTGAATCTGATTGCAATTAAGAACTAGACTGTGACTTGTACCTGAAACTTTTGTAGATGTGTTCAGATGTTTTAGAAATGATCCCCGACTTCTAATTTTTGCAGGATTTTTTTAAAGTTATATTTTCACCACAAACCCGCATATACCAGTAGAGTATGTTGATAAATCGACTGTTACCAAATCTAACGACCAGATTGCATTATTAATTGTTTGCCTATTGCACTTATTTTAGAAATTACATATGGATTAATATATAGTATAACAGTCGAAATGCAGATATACCTTCTCTGTAATTTTGTAAGAGCAAACTATGCCTTAGACAAAAGATATATTTTATGTATGTATGGAAAAGGTTGAACTGCATTTATAAAATAGACAAAGTGCTTTCATATGTACCTTACGCTATCAAAGTAGTTATTTATGCTTTAGTAAGTATTTTCTATTGAATTCTCGTAAAAAAATTCGATTCATAGATATTTTTACCTGTTCTTTTGACCCGTTATTAAATTCGGTATTTTGTTTGCATTTAAAAGCTGCATTCATATTGTTGACGAGAAAACAGCCTCTTCGTAAACCAATGATTACAGTTTTGAGAAAAACCATCGTCTATCCATTTATTTTATATATAAATAATATATTTATATATTTTAGATGTTTGACATATGTATGATAAAGACTTATTGCTTTATTAGAACAGAGTGTTAATTTCTAAACCATTTGATGGACTCGCAATGTGTGTTAAAGACAGCTTGGTGAGCCTTGCATTGCATTGCAGTGGGAATAGAAGGACCTGATGAAGAAGGAAGCTTGGTATACGTTTATTATTCAGTACTGAGACATTTTACAGCGATCTTTTAAAATACTTCCAAAGATTGATATCCATTAACTCAAGAATTACATGTGCTGCTTACTTCGGATGAAAAATACGAACACTTCATGAACTTGGGAAAATGGATGTTGTCGTGTTTATTCAGCTTCTTACAATTATCTAAAATAACCTCCTTTGAAATTTGAATAGGAGATATTAGTCTAATCTGAACTACACACCTTCTCAGAGAAGATATTTTGCATTCGAGTGTATTGGTGTGTTAAAACTGCTAATGAGTTATAATTTGATCGTACTTTTCACGTTTTACATTTCCAGTTCTGTTGGAATAAACGAGTTTCCTCGAGAGTGACTGTCCCGTCGATGGTTGGTGAGGTCAATGGACTTTTGCTCTTACTAGTGAATTTCATTGTGGTTAATATCCTCGAGTCATTTATATAGCTATCTTTGGTTATTTTGATGCAGAATAATTTATGCAAGAATACATAGTATCCCTTCCTGAATCGTACGTTTGCTAACGCATAAATAATTGGATTAAAGCAACTATTACTATGTCCGAGTACTGTGCCAATTACGTAGACTTGTTTCGGCCAATGATCCTTGTAATCAAACAATATGGCAATCATGTATGGACTCCAGCAAATGACAAAAGCTAAAAACGACACAAATAACGTGACAGCAAACTGGATTTCATCTTTAAGACGTGATTTTGACATACTTCCTGCAAAGTAAAGAAAAGAAATGCAATTATGGCACAGAAATCCATTAGTCAAATATTAAACTAATTGTTAACATAAACGTAACAAATAAAGAATGGTAAGGCATAAGACATATATTTTATAGTATTACCGGACTTCGCGCTTCTTGGAATTCAATTTCATTTAATCAAATTCTGATGAATCACAGAAAAAGCTTGATCAATATTTAGTTTTTAATTTACGTACTGAATATTTGAATAAATTTCATCGAGGTATACGGACTGAAATAAAACATAATTATCAATTTTGTCAGATATACTCAAACTTAATTTCAAATGAGTACAGCTGTTGTATTCCATGGACTATCTCGTAATAGGCAGAAATCTATCTTTTAGCGCTGCTGTGAATCGACGGACTCGTAATAATTTGGAATAAATTATTGTATTTCTACTAGTTCTTACCTATTTGTTTCAGCTCATGCCGGCAATGCCTCACATAAAGAATTATGATCAAATACGACGCCAGAACAATTATCATCGGAACAGCTATAGACATGGTAGCGAGAAAAATTGTGTACGAATGATTCGCTATTCTATCAAACGTACAACCCATTTCCTTTAGGCCAAATGTGTGACCACCCCATCCAAGCCAATTTGGAAGGTCTAGAGTAATTGCAAACAGCCATAATGAGATACAGTACAGAATGGTTTTCTTGTGGGTGAAAATCCGGTGGTACACGAAAGATTTGCAAATCTGGATGAGTCTGAAAAGAGAAATATAAAATGAACAAATAAGTCTTGATACAAACTAACGTTAGTTTGTACAAAATATAAGTAGGATTATTCATCAATTTAAAATGATTTTATAACCGACTTTTTCGCATGCAATTTATTTGACTTGTGTCAATTAAATTATCCTTAAAGGATATAAAAGGAATAATCCTTTTAATAAATAAAAAGACAAAAAAGACAGAGAACAATGTAATTAAATAAACGTAAAACTAAAATAAGAAATAAAGAAAACAAGAAGTAAAATACCTTAAGAGGCCACATCAGATGCTACTTCAAAGTCGATAGGACAATCACAAAACAAACAGGAAACAAAAGGAGCGACTACAAAAAAATAAAACATAAAGGCTGCACAAACGACAAAAAAAACCCACGATGTTTTGCTTTATTTGTGAATTGATATGATTACAATAATTGTTTATAACTATTGTTTAATTTGACTTGATAATTTGCTCGAGAATTTGACCGAGAAATGACGAAATAACAAAGGTGTAGTTTTATTAAGCATACAACATATTCATTTCTGTTATAGCTTTGCTGAGTTCAGATATTTCGTCGATTAATAGTTGGCCCAGACTCTTCTGATTATACGTCAACTAAGAATGTTTTATTTGCCTTTAAAACCGGGGTTGCTTGTTATGTTTAATCGCTAATAAAACAATTATAGTATTCAAGTGATTGTTGTTAAATGCTATTCATTTCAAATTGTAAAAGTGGAATATATTGCTCTAATTTTTGTTTCTTTCTAAACTTGGTACATGCTTTACAAAATAATTTCTGGCTAACCTAATTTCTGGAGTATGCATGTTTTTTTCTTGCTTAATAAGCAATACTGAAGAAATTGGATTTGTCCTTATACATACGCAAGATATTTACTGGCTTGTGGTATAAGTTAAAACCGTTTGGGAAGTCAATCCTCAATCTGGCGTGGAGTAAACAAATTTATTAGATATTTTTTTGCAAGCCAATTAAAATGATAACTAAACATTCATGCATAGCAGGACAAAGCAACTAATCAGATTAAACAACCACGGGTAAAAAATAGATCTTTAATCATTTACAATAATTAGAAGCAAAACACAAATCAAAAGTATTGTTAATACTAAAGACAAGTGAAACGACAAAGTTAAAACAATTATAAAATAAAATACAATCCTCTTTAAGAAAGATATCTATCTTTAATAAAAAATCATTTAAGCACAAAACATGTTTATAACTGGTTTCCATCAAGAAGCCAATCTACGTATTTTTTGCTTTTCATGTATTAAATTCTGAAGTGATAACTAAAAAAGCATGTAGATAAACTACTTAACTCTCGTATATTTCTTCCTTGTGGTTAAACAATTTTGACTAGACACATATATAAACAAATAATTGCGTTTTTATGGAACAATGGACGCATTCAAATCCAGAAATAAATTCAGTTAAACCCGTTGTACGTGAAAAGAGGAATCAGATATTACAGATTTACAGTGTAGCAAGGTCTGAAGATGTTTGTGTCCCAATAAACTTATATCTTAATACAGCACAAACACACCTTTTCCAGTGTTAAAAATTGTTAGTCTTATTTCCGATGATACAAAAAGAATATCTGTAACTGCTTTTAGAATACAAGGGGTATCAATAAAAGAAACATAAATGATTACAGATTATGAAGTATCACAGTACAGAAGCATGTTGTCATCTTTAGCTTTGAACAGTTGTTAGCCCTAAAAAGGCGTAAGGTCACTACAGCCCTTTTTATTTCAATTTCTGGTAGGCGACCCATCAAAGGATGACGATTTTCTCGAAGATTTATAGCTGCTGGCAAACATGGAATCCCTCAAAAATGGTTCTTTGACAACCTTTCGACAGCAAAGTCTTCTCATAAACACTTTATAACCTCTTCTGAATCTCTCGTTGGACGTTGCATAGATAACAGGATTCATACAGCTGTTGCTGTGTCCAAGTAGGGTACCGAACACATAAACTTGCTTTGGCCACCTGTCGTGTTTATCTACCACAATTGCTGTCATGTATAGACTCCAACACAAAACAAAAGCAACAAAAGTTATAAACAGCGTTATACCGAATTGTATTTCATCATGTTTTCTCTGTTTTGGTAAGTTGCCAAACTGTTTCTCATAACTTTCTCTTTCATGTTTCACGTAACACATAATGGTTAGATATGACGTCAGGACTATCGTCATTGGTAACGCAATCGACATAACTGCGAGGAAGACGGTGTATGTGTAATTTGCTACTCGGTCAAAAGTGCAACCCATTTCTTTCAGAGCGAAAGTGTGTCCTCCTATTCCAAGCCAGTTTGGAAGGTCAAGTGATATCGCAATTAGCCATATGCTGATACAATATGTTATAGTCTTTCTCTTTGTAAAAAATCTTTTGTACGAAAAATGCCTGCATATTTGTATAGCTCTGTAAATAAAGTTTATAAATATCTGAGAGATTTATGAATTGTAACGAAATAATTCTTACATAATATTTGCCATTCTGCAATAAATGCCAAACAAAGCCTGATCATAAACTTTTAATGATGTAAATAACTCTCAGCTAAATACATGAACCAGGTAAAAACGGTTGAGCCTTTCTCAGGGTTTTCTGAGTGTCTTATATGTGTCACAAAACATCCTTGGGCTTGGTTGAAAACGGATAAAAGGAAATAATTCATTTTGCGTGTCTCCTTGAAATAAGATATTTTATTTTATTTTACAACTTTTCGTTTGTTTCCTAGGACATGAAACTATATTTAAATGAAAAGGTAAACGTCTCTGTGTATGGTTAAAAGTTATGATTTTATGAGGAAGTTGGCACGATATTACTAACTTAACGTTCCAGCTTTTTTAATCATTTGCATGACTAGTCTCTATCACCTCTTAAATCTTTTAAGCTGTTTAAATAATCTTTGTTCTCATATTGAATTTCATTTTTAACAGACAGTCAAGATCGTCAGCGCTTCCTCTTTTAAACCTCCATTTAAATAAGACAATGTTGATACATTACAATCAATTTTTATTACTGTATCTCATGGAATAATTAAATTTCGTATAAAAACTGTAGCACGAAACCCTAATATTATATGCTAATTCATTATTTTCTGTTATAAATAAAAGCATGATAAAGTGTATACGAAACTTGTCAACTATTTTCCAATTCAAACATCTGAGACATTAGTCTAGAATCAATTTATGTGGCAAAGCCTGGGAGTCAAAATATCTTAATATGATTACTGTGATTATTGAATCAAGAAATACTGCTGCGAATTAAAGAAAGATTTACTGCCGACTATCCGTTCATTTCATTTTCACTTCTATCAAGTGAGACGTGACACAACTTAAGACCTCATCTTACAGATATATTAAAATCACGTCATAATCCTTATCCTTTTGTTTTGCTCTGGCAGATTCCACGATTTAGATATTTTTCTTTTTTCCAAATTCATCAATTTATCTGGGTTCTAGGGGTTGTATATTTCAATTTAATTGAAAAATGTAAACATAAAATGAAATTCTTTGTTATGTTCTGGGTTAAGGATTATAAACGTGAACGTTCTCACAAGTTCTTTTTCTTTTCTTTTCTTTTTCTTTTTAAAGAAAAAAAAAGAAACAAAACAAACAAAAAAAACTTTTGTTATGTTGTATGTTATAAACATATCTTCAACGGTCGAGCAGAAACGGCGCTCAAATTAAAAGTAAATATTAAAGTATTGAGTAACGTTTTACAACACACATGTTCAAGTAAATGATTTGCGTTTTAAACAAATGAAATATATATGATAAATATAAAATATAAAAAAAAATATAGTGATAAATAAATGAAAAAAGGAAAGAACAAAAATAGAAAAGGGAAATAGGGAAAGACAGCTTTTGGCATGAACATTTGTGTTATAGATGCAACAATTTGCTGAGGTTTCCATTGTTTTGCGTTAGTTTCAATTTAAACAACTTTCTGCATCAACGCACTGAATCATGCCTTGGCCAGTATTTCTGAGGTTATATCCAGACTAGAAATGCTGAAAATTTTCATACAATAAGCTACTAACAAAAGTCAAGGGCAAGAATTGTGAAAGTGTTTATTTCGCGCGGAAATGCATCACGCTTTTGTAATGTCTCTACAGTACTAGTATTTCATTTTTAATTAAACTTCTTACATAAACTAACAAATGCCTGCCTTATTTAAGTTTAGAAAAGTCTGATAACTTTTTTTTTGTTACAAGAATATTAAAATATGACTACAAGTACATTCACTTCAACTGTTTTTCTAATTGCACCTTAACGAAGATTACTACAGCATAGCACTACCACTAAGTTTACAACATGCATTATCCCATGGTCGGTTAACTAGCCTGCTTGATCAGCCTGTTCATGACCAAAAAATGGCTACAAACATGCCGTTCACAATGTTCGGCCGGCTGTTTGACGAGCATATACAACATACCTGTTTACAGCAACTGCCGCTATTGATAGCATTGAAACAATACAGCTCACAGTACAAATGCTTCCTAGTAAATTGCACAGCTGAACTTTGTCCAGGAAGAAACGTGGTCCTTTCGTCACACCTACAATATCCATGAAAAACCCTCATAACATAGATCATAGAATATGTGAATCAGGAAAAGATTAAATAACAAATATAATCATGGTTTGAACATTATTTTCAGTAAGATGTCTTCAATACAAAGTAAATAGTAAATGAAAATTGGTTATTAGGCAGTTGTTAGATTTTTGTTGTTGTTGTTTTCTTTCTACTAAAGGAGGCATCAAAAGCATTCAGCAAGTTTTTCTTGTCAAAAGGATGCTGTTTTGCATTTTTATTTGCTTGAACCAAATGGTTTTTTAAGAGGACTTAAAAGAATCCATTGTTATCTGGCTAAGAAACAACCTTTGTAGCCATATTTATCCCCTTCGATTAAATATAAAAAGGTCAATGCCATATCGATAAGCAGTATTTAAGTATTTATTTCATTATTTTTTATTATTTCATGATCCTGTTATTAATATATTTTATAATTATATATATAAATTACAAAATGCAATATATTGTGCCATCCAGTAAGTAAACTAAAAAAACCCATGAATTTCTCTCACAAAATCTGCACTTAAAATGCGATCCCATGTTTGAGTAAACCAACGGCCATTGTCGTATTGATACACATGTTTTTTTCATTTAATTGTTCTAATATATGTTCCTGTTAAGATTTAAGAATGTAACATATTGTTTAATTGCATGTAAAATGTTTTGCCAGCATCGGTCATAATATTGATCAGATGGTATCAACTTCGTAATACTCATTACTGTGTTTGAATGTCCTCATGTTGTTTTCCCACACTGTCTTAACGACAAGACAGAGAAAGCAAATCGTTGATGCTGAATTATAGCGTAGGTGGTCAATGGGGGGACATAAGCGGATTATCTGCCCTGAATACTCTCTGATATTGGTCCTTCCATTTGGATTCCACTGCTTTCATCGCTATTTTCTTTCTTGGTATGGTGATAATTAAGCCTAATTATTTCCAACAATGATAGTCAGATTACACATTTAGTTTGGCAACATGTTTTGTTAACAACATTATATTTGCTTTTGGTAATCCTAACTTTTTATTTAATATATAAGTGATAAAGTTCACAACTAAAAGTTAAGACTATCACAAAGAGATACAAGGATAAAGTTAGAGGATTCCAACTGAAAGGACCAATGTGCAATTTGGTCTATCTTTGATGTTATCTGAGTAGGGGAAGATAATTTGTGATCAGGAATGTCCCTCAATTAAAACGTTTTGCGTTTAAAACACCATTTGTGTTAGAACAAATCGACTTGTTGATTTAAAACGAGGATGTAACGAGCCTGGAAAATTTTATCTCTGACACGTAGAATTATGATACAAGTTACACCTTCCCAAGTGTTTAGAGCTGTAAATTCAAATTTGACAGGAAAAGGTGTTTGACAGCCACTTGAGCGCAAACAGAAGCAAGACATGAATAGGATTGAATAAATCAAATCTCATTTGAGTGGAAATAAAAAGAAAATCAGTTTAATAATTCTTAATTAAGCAACGAACTATGCTTTTGCAATACGTATTCTGAGGTTCTTAGATGAAAACTACTTTTTGTAAACTCGACTGTCACAATGTTTTATTTTTATATATTTTTATCTTTTTCTGAAAACCATCGTAACTGTTACTCGAAAGATTAAATCCGAAATAACATTAAATGTTTTTTCTTCATTCATGCCTGCACACTTGTTGATTTCTAACGAGGAAGTTATTCTTTTTACGACCGTGAGAATCATGTTTATATCTGTTGAAATCCGTACCACTATACAGCTTAAGGGCCCATACGTTCGAAAATCAAATGATTATATATGGCAGGTATAATTTTATTGATTTATACTCTATGATATCAAAATAATTTCTTTTTGGATTTGTTATTGGTCGCTTTTCGTCGAAAAATTGTTCAAAACCAGCTACCCTCATCAGGACTTAAATGAAATCATTCAGTTTACTACTGTAAAAAGCATTTCATTTGACACTTTGACATTGGTTTATAGTCAACATTTAATTTAATTTTGAAAAGAATGGGACTTTCTAAATGTAAGCATATTCGGCACAATGTTGTAGATTTTGCTGTCGGTCCGGAACTCATATTATTATATAATCTTTATTGTATTAATATGTTTTGATTTTTATGTATATTTACTATATAAAAATATCACCTCGGTCAATATTATTTCCATTGAAAGAATATCTCATCGTATTGAATAAAAAGGCCTAACTGTTCTTTATTACACTAAAAGGATTTAGTCAAGGGATTAAGTTACCAAAGAGAATGCGAATCATATCAAGTCACTTACCTATCATATTCATCGGACATACAATGCTAGTTATACATAGGTCGGCGATGGCTAGGTTTATCACGAACATGCTACCTTTGTTGCGAAGTAAGGGCCGATAACTGATGACAGCTCCAATTACCTGAAAATATGGTTTTAGATTAGCATTAAAACCATGTTCAAGATTGAATTTAAACTTAGGTGTTCAAGTATAAGTGAAAAGCTGGAAATAAATAATAACATTTTGAAACATATATTGAATAATTATAAAATTGTAGATTTAACAACGAAAATGTTAAAATCACGTCACAACATAGAAATAATGTAGCTTGTTTTCGTCTGTCGTCTTAGGTCAGAGGTTTAAAAGTACCGCCTTAAGTTTGTTAGTGCTACACTTGCCAGTACGTGACTCGTCGCAAGATTGCGCTAGTTAAAATTTGCTAAAGTAAACAAAACCAGCATATCTTTCAAATGTGTTGTCATTTGGAACATTTTTGACGAGAAAAGTCGGTCTAAAAATAGAAACAAAAAGTCCGTCGTCGATACAAAACGTCTGTTGTACGAACCTAAGCAAATATTTATTTTGTATTCCTTTACATAATTCGCCTTCTTTGAGTCAAGAGAGATCGAGTGAAAGATTATTTATTAACATCTTCAGAATTGTATACTTTATTTTTGATATTAAAAACTAAGTATGTGTTATCTCCATTGACGTTATATAAACATACAGGTTAACATGCCTAGAGAACTTTGGTAGTCCTCTTGCATGAATTGTATTTGTTAACGTAAACACAGAAGATATATCTACGAGTTATCTAAATAAATAAGTATAAAACATAGGCTTCTTACAGACCATGGCATGGCTTGCTTCGAGAGAAATTAAAGAAAGATAGTCTTTGATATAGTTTTCAATTCTTATTACGTATGTCAACAGCTATGTACTTAGACTTGTTTAAGACCCAGCAATGAATTTTATTCCTGAGTAATGTTAAGCTAAATGACTATTAAGTCCCTTTCTAACTACAGATTTATATTTTCTTGGCTGAAATTACTAAATATATGATTGCTAACAGTGGAAAAAAACTGTTGCAATTAGAGAGGTAAAAACATTTAATATATCAATGCAATAACATAAATAGAAAAGGGTCATATAGTCTATAGCCAGGCTACTATGTGCTGAAACATGATAAAACTAAGTATAGGTGTATTAACAGTATTTGTTTTAATTATTTTGTTGATATTTTTGCCGCATGACATTTTAAGTAATTATTGTCGTTGATTAGATAATATTGTTTGTAAAACAATTGGTTTTGCTGAGTCACGTGTTTATGAATGAAATAGGAAATGCACCGATAAAATGCCTTAAATCATTTCTCTTTCAGGTAAATCAAGAGTCGCAATCATATATAACCGATTTTTTTTTTTTGGAGAGGGGGGGGGGGGGGGGCGGTAAAAATACAATTTTGGTACAAAACTATTATTTTTAGCTTGAAAGGAAATGTATATATCAATCACACATGACGCTTTTCTTTGAGAATTTCTTTTTGTTACTAGCATAAATATCGTAGAAAATGCAAATTTTGCTTACCAAATCATTCAGTGAATGCATTTGACATTTACGAACGAAACAACATTAGTGCATTACAAACAGGGAGCAACTGAAAATACCCTTTATTATATAATCTTTATTATTTATATACTTTCAATATAATATGTATTTAAAAAATTCGTGATAATTTTATATACTTGTATTATATTCAAATATTTATACATGTTATAAATCGAAACCTTATTATATGTTTCGGGAGAATTTATAGAAAAACAAAACAGCCATGGTTCAAAATAATACAAACAGAACAGAACATAACAGAACAGAAGCCGGTATTTTGATATTGCTGATTTAAACGATAACTGCACCCATATTGAAAAATAAGCAACTATACTGCAATAAACCTGTATCACAGATGAGATGAGAACATAAAATAGATAATATGCATAGTAGAACTCGTGCAATTAAGGTAGAATGAGCTTCCGTTATCCAATCCTAACGCTGTAAAGAGATATATCTTGCATTCAAGAAATAGGTGAATCTCACATTGCATGTCATGTTGTTGGTTTATCTCCTGATTTTTGCATTTTCAAGGTTTTGAACTTGCAAGTTTTTTTCTCTAAATAAATAAACTTTTGA
The DNA here is from genome assembly GCA_012932295.1 of Cyclina sinensis. NCBI lineage: Eukaryota > Metazoa > Mollusca > Bivalvia > Venerida > Veneridae > Cyclina > Cyclina sinensis. The sequence continues at coordinate 5,894,368 of JAAONU010000009.1, read as the reverse complement.
CAAAGAAATCTGAACTACATTAAATCATTGCTGACACTTTCAAATAAAGGCTAAAGTAAATATTGTATAAGGAGTTTTATCCTTGCCCTTAAGATGCATCGAGGTTAGTACTTTCAAACCGACAATAAACGGAGATATATTAGTCATATCTGTCAAATCAAAAACTAAAGTTCCTTTAGAACACTTACAGAAAGTGGTTTATGAAAAATATATTGAGATATCTGATATACTAAATCTCAGGTGAAACATAGCATCTGTTCTTGCTATTAAGTTATATGATGCTCATTAAACAAAGCGTGTATTTTGCAGGATGCCATAGATAAGCTATCGTTGAGAAATAGTTTTTCACCAACGCAATTTATTGCTCTGAGAAACACATTTACAAATCGATTCAATATTAAGTCTCACTCTAATGTTGAGTATTCCATATTGTGGTTTAAGCTTGATTCTTTTTTTTCTTTTTTTTTTTGATACTTAAAAGATTCATACCCTGATTGTTATTTTATACATGCTGATTTTCGTTCCAAAATTTTTTTCAAGATTTTATTTTCTTTAAGTTATAAATGAGAAGTTATTTTATACACATTATATACAGACTTTCACTCTGATGCAAATGGTTTAAACAAGTACTTGAGATCTGCAGAAATGACAACATAGTTGATAGAATTCCTATATGACTGACATCTCAAATGACATGAAAATAACGCAAATGTTATAAAAAACATTGCTATTTGATTGATGTAATATACTGTTTCCATTACGAGGCCGTCGTTATTGGAGTATGGTTGTAACTGATACTATTGGGTTGTTTAGATTAATGTTTGTATCCTGTCAGAGTTATTGGCATATGGGTTAGGAAACGGTCCGGCTATTGAACTGGACGAAAGAAACTTCGAGCTTCAGATAACCTGACACTCGTATTAAGGCGGATGCCTTGTCGAAACCATTGGCGTAGGAGTGAAAGGAATTTCAAAAGGATATATTACGTTTTAAAAACGATTTTTACGTCGCGTACAAAGGCTGAACTAAGCATTTCAGAAGTCAGTTGTGCAGAATCCCTATAAAATACGCATTAATTACGTGTAATCAACCGTTCACAGATATTATAAAAAGCAAACTAATAAAGCCCCGGTGCATAAGACTTTATCAAATTTAAATCAACTATATGTAAACATTATTTCATACCGATTAGATTTTCACAAGCATTACCTTAAAAGCTATTTATAATTATGCTTACTTGATAAATGTGTAAACACACTGCATGAACACTTAAAACACGTGCTTTTACATAGCAAAATGGTTAAACTTTTATGATTGAAGAGTAAAAAAATGCTTAACGTTATATTCCTCAGACATTCAAATATTTATAACTTGTAACACAGATAGTATTTTAGATAAGCAGCTTTATCCGTGTGTCTAAGACGATGGTCAAAGACTTAAAAAGTCACTAAGACCAAGCACTTTAGAAATACTTTAGACTTTAATCCCCTTAATGAACAATATTACCTTCCTAATGAATGGAATCCTCTCTATTCTTAAGGTAAAAAAAGGCGAGTGGAAAAAAATCATTTGTAAAAAAGAAAAAGCAAAGCATTTGCTATAAAGTTTGAAGATTTTATGGAATTTCTGATTTGACATCAACTAGAACGCAATATACTTATAAAGTGTCACACATTCGTAAAGACAAAAGGTCTCTCTTCTTTGCATCCAACTTTTTCATCCTCAGGTTAGCTATTATTTTGAAGAACATTTTGTACTCTTTTAAAAAACGCATTTTATTTTCATTGTCTCGAGAAATTCTCTACTGTCAGTGAGTTTTTATAAAAAATGAACAAACAGCCATTTTTTTGCAGTTTAAGGTGATAACGTTTCTTTTTCATTTAGTAATATTCCATTAACTTACCAGGACATTTCCAATATTTCCAGCAGCTACTGCTAAACCTGTGAAAATCAGAAACATAATAGACATGGTAGGATGCCTTGTCATGAAATTGTAGTCCAGACTTGATTCATTTGCACTGTCTGTCCAGCCATCCGTACGACTCGAAACGTCTTGAAACATCGGGTGTAAGCTTTTAACTTCCGTATCCATTAATATCATTGCTAAGGGTTACAAACTACCTTTACAAAACCTTAGACTAAATCCTTTTTTTCAGTCTGAATGTAAAATATGTTAACACAAATGCTTCTTCTTCCGTGAAATAAATTCACACAAAGTATAGTAATATTTTCTGTTCAATAAACTGTAAACTTCTTAATTTTTGTTAAACAAAATTGCAAATGGTTCAACACTCTCCAGGGTAAATAATTAACTACATTTACACAAACATTTTCGTAATGTTAATAAACCAACAGACAGGATATTATTACGAGCTACATTTTAAACATTATGTTTGTATAGATGCACAAAAAATCTTTGGGTATGTAACACTATACATCCACATTGAAATATAACAAAAGAAGAAAACTATTTTCCAATTTCAGTACAACACTAACGCGATTTTGATATTTCGTTTTGAATAAACACCTTTCCAACAGAAAGAAAACCTTCGATAATAAATGTCCCTGTACAAGGAAGCGCAATAATATTAACCCATCACGAGAGGCCGTTACCTTATAACAGAGCGGCTTATGCGAGAGCAGTAAAAATGTGTTCAAATAATTATTGGGTTAACTTGATTTAACAAAAAAAGAACGCAATCTCTATCCGGTTTTTGTAAAGAGCAAAACCACTTAACAATAATGCTGGTTAATGTTATTTCAGTTATTACGAAATATTTATTTTAAGATATTGTTATGTAGTATAACAGACATAGTGGTTTATAAATTTCAAAACTTCATTTAGCTGCCAAAACTTGTAAGTATATACATGGGAAAAGCAAATAAGGTAAAATTCTTTCTCTAACCAAAATATATAACAAAATAATTTACAAAAGTTTATTTTGTTTAAAATGTGTTTTTGAGATCAAGTTTCATTTTTTTACGTCTTCAAAAAAACAAACGTACATGTATAAGCATGATGATCGGGTAGATTGCACGCTATATTAATGTTCTGCTAACAATGACTTATCAACTGATCTTTATGTTAATAGGCTGATATTTATACCCATTTTTCCTCTTTTCAAAACTTAATATGTTGTGAATTACAAATGTCAGTTTAAACTGATTTAAACAGTTTTCAAAGAGTGCATATAAAACTATACTCTTGAAGGTAAAAGCACAGAATGAATCATTCTTGTCTGTGCAGTTTGTGTTCGGGTGTGAATACTGGTTTGAACACCTAGAAATCGCCCAGCTTTAAACGAATTATATCTGTCGCTTGAGCTCATATTTAAGTCAGTATATACAAAACAATCATTTTATTCTTAATAAGTTGATTTTTTCTGTAGTTGCACAGAAAAAATAGCTATGAACTCAGACATTTTGTCAACTGATTTACCTACTTTTGTGGTTGACATTTAGGTCTATAAGTTTCACAGCCTTCTTCTAGTAAATAGCAAACACTGTGTTATGACATCAATTCTTATTTAGTGAAAACTTAAACAGTTATTGTCCAGATACGTTTTACAATACAATTTTATACATTTATTTACATCCATCTATGCCTCCATTGCAGTACTCTTCTGCACATCGGTCGAATGTTTCACTTTCTTACCTCTGCTAAAATTCAGCCAATCAGTGACTAGCTTACAACGAAATGTCCATACATTCAACTGACAACCCAAAATGTAACCAAACAATGCATGTCTGCAAGTTACTTACGTATTTCACTTTTGAAAGTGTTTTTAATATGTATACGCAAATAAACCAATCAAACTATCAAAAAGGTTAAACTCAGGATGGTATGGTTGTTTTTAGACGTTTAATTGCTATATTAAGATGTTTGCATAAAGGCGTAGTTGAAATGTGTTTACAAAATTGTCAGAAAATGCCCGTCTATTTATAATTTTTGGAATCACATGATTGTTTAAACCAATGAAAAATGGTTCAAAGATTTTTCGGTTTTTGGGATATTTGTGCACTTTCATTGGTTGTTAAAAAGTTCATTGTAAAGGTCAATATCATAAATCTACTGGTTTTAAAGCAGCGGTGTGAAGTAACGGTAGTGTATTCATTTAGCTGCTGAGGGAGCCTAACATTGCAGATGTTCTTAAAATGTCTGTTCACTTTGTAAACATAATGCTTTCAGAGCAAAAGCCTTAGCTGAGTTAATAATGAATAGGATCCATAACCTTTATAACAGAATAGGGTCCATATCCTTTATAACAGAATAGGGTCCATATCCTTTATAACAGAATAGGGTCCATATCCTTTATAACAGAATAGGATCCATATCATTTATAACAGAATAGGGTCCTTATCCTTTACAACAGAATAGGGTCCATATCCTTTATAACAGAATAGGGTCCATATCCATTATAACAGAGGTTGGCCTTTAGCAAATACATGTTAAACTGCACACAATCTGGTAATCATACACGTATTTGAATGGCAATTGTTTCACCTATTGCCTAAAAAAAATTCTGATAGGATTCAACTTTACAAGATCTAACAACTTTGTATGATCATGTTCCGATTAGATGGTTTGCCTGATTTGTGTATGTTAATGCTACGTAACTATCTGGATCAAGTTAAGGCAGCTATATATTTGTTATAAAACTTGTACACCAACATGACAAAAAAAAAACGAAAAAAAAAAAAAACGTGATAATAATACAGCGGTAAAGAAGGCTTTGCATCATTTGCTGGTTAATCAGATTTTTATACAAATACATATTTTCTTTGAAAATTTGGAGCGATTCATATGAGATAGCCCAGTACAGTCACGTTAAGCGAATCATTGTGAGCGCGCTTGATAGAAGTCCCGTGTTACGGAAACGATAAACATCTCGAATAGCTTATGACAATGCACGTTTATCACAATTAAAATATATATCAATTACGCCGTACTGTGGTCCAGTAAACACATCACAGATATTATGTCCATATTTACGATGTTTACTCATCCAAAACAATAACTTCAGTACTTAAAAAAAGTTTTCTAAAGATTAGGCAACAATTAAGTCTTTTTTATGTTCATCTGCCGAACCATGCATTTACAATTTTGTAGAAAATCTTGTCTTTAAGGTGGATAGTTTAAGCTAGAAAAAAAAAAACAAATCATTTATAATTTGTGCGTTTCCATTGTGTTGCATGAACAATTATGCATCATTATTTCTATTACAAAAAAGGACTCAATACATCAAAGTATTTACATTTTTGCATTATAAAAGAAGTAAAAAAAAATATATATATATATAGACAAAGCATTTGATTTTTTTTTACAGTCATCATCAAATTATGCTCTATTTTCTGATGATAGATATTCTTATCAAAATTATATATAACGACCATCTCCCTGGCCAAGTGTTTAATGTCCCCGCTTACGGAGCGAGAGGTCGAATGTTCGAGTGCTGTCAGGGTCTTGTTCTGACGAGACCGGTTTAAGTGCCACCAACTAGTCAAGTGGTTACCGCTGTCTGCCTGGAAGACAGAAATAGGAATCGAGGAGCAAATGTTTTCATAAATAGAGGTGGCTCGTTAGTCTTGGAGGCTAGCCCCTTCAATAGCGTTGGCACTAAATTTAATATGCACTTTACTTTTACTTTTAAAACGCGATACTTTTTACAGTACTATCTAATATGTCCGTGTCTTGTGGTTCTGCATTTAGGTTTTTAAATGACATAAGTAAAATCTTTATGTCTACCATGTCCTGTCTCAACTTTAACACATTCAGTTCTATATTATAAATTTAGATTGCTGTATATTCTGTTTATTTGTGTTTACAGTGTTTATTCAATCATAAGAAATGAGGGAGCCAATCTAGAGTGTGTCCGTACAGTCTGTTGTTATATTGTCCTATTTCTGTGTCTGTAAAACGTTATTCATAAACAATATGGTTATAATGTAATCTATACATTTAACGGAGAAAGATATTGCGTGATTTCAAATCATTTCTATCAAACAACAGATCACCCTTATAAAGTACGTGTGAAAAGCGATAGTTTGCAGACAAGATGGAACAGTTATGTCACGGAAATAATTTGCGTTTCGTTTGTCACATAAATATATCGTTATCTGATTAATGTCAAATCCTTATCAACAACGCAGGTGTATCGTCGTCATTTAAACAAGTACGTTGCAATGTCCAGGTTTTTCGTTTCCTTATCGCAGATAGATCCTTTTCCTGTCTCACGTGAACATTTGACTCAAAATCTGACATGTTACGACACTTAGAAATCATTTTAGATATCAGCTGGCAATTGATTAGATGAAGATGGTGAAAGCAATGAACAAACACAAACTATATATCTAAGTCATATTCTACGTATTTATTCAGTCAAAAAGATCTTTCACAAAAATGTCAAATGTTTGGCAACAGAAAACTGTGACAACGAAAATAACTTTGTAATGGCGAACATTAGCAGATTATGTACCTTGAATACTTTCTGATATTACATTGGTCTTTCTATTTGGATTCCTCTGCTTTCGTCGCTATTTTTTTGTTATGGTGATAATTAATCCTAATTATTTCCAACAATGGTGGTCAGATTACACATTTAGTTTAGCAACATGTTTTGTTAACACCATCATGTTTGTTTGTTTTTTTGTTTTTTTTTGATAATCCTTTCTTTTTATTTTATAAAATTACAATTTTCACAACTAAAAAGCAAGACCAACACAAAGAGAAACAGGGATAAAGTTAGAGGATTCCAACTGAAAGGACCAAATTGAATGTGCAATTTGGTCTACCTTTGGTGTTATTTGAGTAAGGGAGATAATTTGTTATCAGGAATGTCCCTCATTAGACAATGAATTGTTTTCATAATATGCTTAGATAAGTTTTAAACGCTAGGTGTAACATAAAAGTAACCCAATTTATATGTTACAGAAGTGTTACTTACATGTTAGAAACAATTTCAAGCAGTAATGATACACATTGTAGACTAAGGAGCAAGTGGAAACCATTTATAAAATCACAATGCTTTAGCAAACTGAGGAGAAGGCGAAACAGATTGCGTTCCAGCACACTGCAGGTATTTTAATAACTCGAAGGTTTGGCACTTGACTGTACCAAGTGCGTTCATGATATTGTTGCACTTGTTAGTAGCATAAGAGTTTGTCTTCGTTTTGCTTCAAAGACAAGACATATCTTAAAGAGTTACCTCTAGTGTCACTTGGGATTTCATTGTAGTTTATCTGACACAAGCGTCTCTCTTTATTTCAAACAGGTTTACACTTGAAACAGAAAACACAGGGCTTGTTAGAAAAAAAAAACATCATTGAGATTTGGAAATAAACAGAAGCACAAACTACAAAAAAGCGAGTAAACAGAAAGCCGTGACTTTGTATTAACATCCCTCAACTAGAACTGTATTTGCAAAGAGAACATTAACCCATTTCCTACACTGACATACTAAAAGCAATGCAAATAACTCAGCGTTCTTCTGTTAAGTGGTGTCACTGTAAATGGTTAATTAAGTGAAATGTCATCTGTATTTGCACACAGTCTAATCAATTCATTGCTAGGCACACTTTTATAATTTCTGTAAAAACTTCTTGTTTTGTTTAATATTTGTAATTCTTCCATAAACAACACCCACTAAAAACCAATTGATTCATCAAAAGCAAAACAGACAGTATTGTATGCAATGTTAGCAACGATTTCACTGAACCATATGGACAGTACAATCTATCCACAGATCAGGTAGTATCATACAGACAGTTCAATCTATCCACAGATCAGGTAGTATCATACAGACAGTTCAATTTATCCACAGATCAGGTAGTATCATACAGAGAGTTCAATCTATCCACAGATCAGGTAATATCATACAGACAGTTCAATCTATCCACAGATCAGGTAATATCATACAGACAGTTCAATCTATCCACAGATCAGGTAGTATCATACAGACAGTTCAATCTATCCACAGATCAGGTAGTATCATACAGACAGTTCAATCTATCCACAGATCAGGTAGTATCATACAGACAGTTCAATCTATCCACAGATCAGGTAGTATCATACAGACAGTTCAATCTATCCACAGATCAGGTAGTATCATACAGACAGTTCAATCTATCCACAGATCAGGTAGTATCATACAGACAGTTCAATCTATCCACAGATCAGGTAGTATCATACAGACAGTTCAATCTATCCACAGATCAGGTAGTATCATACAGACAGTTCAATCTATCCACAGATCAGGTAGTATACAGACAGTTCAATCTATCCACAGATCAGGTAGTATCATACAGACAGTTCAATCTATCCACAGATCAGGTAGTATCATACAGACAGTTCAATTTATCCACAGATCAGGTAGTATCATACAGACAGTTCAATCTATCCACAGATCAGGTAGTATCATACAGACAGTTCAATCTATCCACAGATCAGGTAGTATCATACAGACAGTTCAATCTATCCACAGATCAGGTAGTATCATACAGACAGTTCAATTTATCCACAGATCAGGTAGTATCATATGAACAGTTCAATCTATCCACAGATCAGGTAGTATCATATGAACAGTTCAATCTATCCACAGATCAGGTAGTATCATACAGACAGTTCAATTTATCCACAGATCAGGTAGTATCATACAGACAGTTCAATTTATCCACAGATAAGGTAGTATCATATAGACAGTTCAATTTATCCACAGATCAGGTAGTATCATACAGACAGTTCAATTTATCCACAGATCAGGTAGTATCATATGAACAGTTCAATCTATCCACAGATCAGGTAGTATCATATGAACAGTTCAATCTATCCACAGATCAAGTAGTATCATACAGACAGTTCAATTTATCCACAGATCAGGTAGTATCATACAGACAGTTCAATTTATCCACAGATCAGGTAGTATCATACAGACAGTTCAATTTATCCACAGATCAGGTAGTATCATACAGACAGTTCAATTTATCCACAGATCAGGTAGTATCATACAGACAGTTCAATTTATCCACAGATCAGGTAGTATCATACAGACAGTTCAATTTATCCACAGATCAGGTAGTATCATACAGACAGTTCAATTTATCCACAGATCAGGTAGTATCATATGAACAGTTCAATCTATCCACAGATCAGGTAGTATCATATGAACAGTTCAATCTATCCACAGATCAGGTAGTATCATACAGACAGTTCAATTTATCCACAGATCAGGTAGTATCATACAGACAGTTCAATTTATCCACAGATAAGGTAGTATCATATAGACAGTTCAATTTATCCACAGATCAGGTAGTATCATACAGACAGTTCAATTTATCCACAGATCAGGTAGTATCATATGAACAGTTCAATCTATCCACAGATCAGGTAGTATCATATGAACAGTTCAATCTATCCACAGATCAGGTAGTATCATACAGACAGTTCAATTTATCCACAGATCAGGTAGTATCATACAGACAGTTCAATTTATCCACAGATCAGGTAGTATCATACAGACAGTTCAATTTATCCACAGATCAGGTAGTATCATACAGACAGTTCAATTTATCCACAGATCAGGTAGTATCATACAGACAGTTCAATTTATCCACAGATCAGGTAGTATCATATAGACAGTTCAATTTATCCACAGATCAGGTAATATCATACAGACAGTTCAATCTATCCACAGATCAGGTAGTATCATACAGACAGTTCAATTTATCCACAGATCAGGTAGTATCATATAGACAGTTCAATTTATCCACAGATCAGGTAGTATCATATAGACAGTTCAATTTATCCACAGATCAGGTAGTATCATATAGACAGTTCAATTTATCCACAGATCAGGTAGTATCATATAGACAGTTCAATTTATCCACAGATCAGGTAATATCATACAGACAGTTCAATCTATCCACAGATCAGGTAGTACCATACAGACAGTTCAATCTATCCACAGATCAGGTAGTATCATATAGACAGTTCAATCTATCCACAGATCAAGTAGTATCATATAGACAGTTCAATCTATCCACAGATCAGGTAGTATCATATAGACAGTTCAATCTATCCACAGATCAGGTAGTATCATACAGACAGTTCAATTTATCCACAGATCAGGTAGTATCATACAGACAGTTCAATTTATCCACAGATCAGGTAGTATCATATGAACAGTTCAATCTATCCACAGATCAGGTAGTATCATATGAACAGTTCAATCTATCCACAGATCAGGTAGTATCATACAGACAGTTCAATTTATCCACAGATCAGGTAGTATCATACAGACAGTTCAATTTATCCACAGATCAGGTAGTATCATATAGACAGTTCAATTTATCCACAGATCAGGTAGTATCATACAGACAGTTCAATTTATCCACAGATCAGGTAGTATCATATGAACAGTTCAATCTATCCACAGATCAGGTAGTATCATATGAACAGTTCAATCTATCCACAGATCAGGTAGTATCATACAGACAGTTCAATCTATCCACAGATCAGGTAGTATCATACAGACAGTTCAATCTATCCACAGATCAGGTAGTATCATACAGGCAGTTCAATTTATCCACAGATCAGGTAGTATCATATGAACAGTTCAATCTATCCACAGATCAGGTAGTATCATATGAACAGTTCAATCTATCCACAGATCAGGTAGTATCATACAGACAGTTCAATCTATCCACAGATCAGGTAGTATCATATGAACAGTTCAATCTATCCACAGATCAGGTAGTATCATATAGACAGTTCAATCTATCCACAGATCAGGTAGTATCATATAGACAGTTCAATTTATCCACAGATCAGGTAGTATCATATAGACAGTTCAATCTATCCACAGATCAGGTAGTATCATATAGACAGTTCAATCTATCCACAGATCAGGTAGTATCATATAGACAGTTCAATCTATCCACAGATCAGGTAGTATCATATAGACAGTTCAATTTATCCACAGATCAGGTAGTATCATACAGACAGTTCAATTTATCCACAGATCAGGTAGTATCATACAGACAGTACAATCTATCCACAGATCAGGTAGTATCATATAGACAGTTCAATTTATCCACAGATCAGGTAATATCATACAGACAGTACAATCTATCCACAGATCAGGAAGTATCATATAGACAGTTCAATTTATCCACAGATCAGGTAATATCATACAGACAGTACAATCTATCCACAGATCAGGTAGTATCATATAGACAGTTCAATCTATCCACAGATCAGGTAGTATCATATAGACAGTTCAATTTATCCACAGATCAGGTAGTATCATATAGACAGTTCAATCTATCCACAGATCAGGTAGTATCATATGAACAGTTCAATCTATCCACAGATCAGGTAGTATCATATAGACAGTTCAATTTATCCACAGATCAGGTAGTATCATACAGACAGTTCAATTTATCCACAGATCAGGTAGTATCATACAGACAGTACAATCTATGCACAGATCAGGTAGTATCATATAGACAGTTCAATTTATCCACAGATCAGGTAGTATCATACAGACAGTTCAATCTATCCACAGATCAGGTAGTATCATACAGACAGTTCAATCTATCCACATATCAGGTAATATCATACAGACAGTACAATCTATCCACAGATCAGGTAGTATCATATGAACAGTTCAATCTATCCACAGATCAGGTAGTATCATATAGACAGTTCAATTTATCCACAGATCAGGTAGTATCATACAGACAGTTCAATTTATCCACAGATCAGGTAGTATCATATAGACAGTTCAATCTATCCACAGATCAGGTAGTATCATATAGACAGTACAATCTATCCACAGATCAGGTAGTATCATATAGACAGTTCAATTTATCCACAGATCAGGTAGTATCATACAGACAGTTCAAATTATCCACAGATCAGGTAGTATCATACAGACAGTTCAATTTATCCACAGATCAGGTAGTATCATATAGACAGTTCAATTTATCCACAGATCAGGTAGTATCATACAGACAGTTCAATCTATCCACAGATCAGGTAGTATCATATAGACAGTTCAATCTATCCACAGATCAAGTAGTATCATATGGACAGTACAATGACTACACTGATTGAAAATCATATTTACACTACCGTACAGTGTATGCACTGACCAATGGATTTCAAATGGACAGTACAGTGTATGAATTTGTGCACTATTTTTAATGAACTGATACGTTTGAATTAACAAATTGATATATATATTATTTTCTCATAATTATTTAAACTGAAATACATTTAAAACTAAATTAATGACCTAGTATTTTTTACCCCACCAGTTTCCAAGTCAAACTCGTATTTAATAGAATTAAGATCTTACATCTAAACGGTTATCAGCAAAGTATTAGCTTAAACAGTTTTATGGTTAAGAAAATTATTTCAGTTGAAGTACATGGCTGATGGACGGTTGTCAGTTTGCAAGAGCTTGTCCCGAGGTACCAAACTGCCAAGATATTTGTTATCTAAAAGATATGATTTTGTCCAGCAAAGAGGAGAATGACGAATCTGGACCATCTAGAGTATACAGAAATTGTACTTTTTGACAATCGGACGTTTGTTTGATGTTCCGTCATCGCATATTCTTCAGTTTAGTATTTGTCATCCTTCGAAACAACGAGAGGGGTTATATATCGTATGTACTTATTGTGATTCATATATAGAGAATAATAGGTTAGTGTCTTTATATGAGACAGTTTATCTGGCAAGGCGTAGGACTTTATCGGGTGAGCCTTCGGCTCACCCGATAAATTCCGCAGCTGAGCCAGATAAATTTTCTCATATAAAGACACAAACCTATTATTCTATTTATTCTGTCACATATGGCATGTGGGAATAATTTACTAAATATATTGAAAACCTATCTTTAAAGTGTTTTAAATTAGGCTAGTGTCAAGGTTATCCGCCAGGTGTACATATACACAAAAATAGTTCCAACCTTTCAATAATTTTATTTCCTTAAATGATCACTATATTGTAAGATCTACATATTGAAATATTTGAATTTTATTCAAATAGTCTCTGTTTGTAATAACAACAATTTTATCACTTCCTTCTGATTATAAACACAAAAGTAGTCCGTGACGTATCATGTGCCGTATAAAGCAAAGTTTATACGGCACCCCTTTATCTGGTCGAGTATGAAATAATTGACAGGATAAATTGTAATACATTATTATGTACACTGAGGACCTCTCAGTAGGTCGAAATTGTGATTTTTTTCACGAAAAAGAATCATGTTATATACGTATTTGCAGAGCCATTTTGGTATGATTCTTAAACCAGCGAATACAATTGAATTGTGCATTTATGTTGCCTTTGACTTTATCTTAATTGCCTCTGTTGTTACATTGCTATATGTTTTGGGAGAAAATATCTGATCTGTGAGTATCTTATTTACATGCTTTTTAGGTGCTGAATAGTTTCTAAGACATTTGATTCTAGAAGAAAACATCAGATCAAAATAAAGTAATACAAATTATAATGTAAATGAACTAAGGCATGTTAATGTACATAGTATCTAAGATGCCCTGAATGAAAATATAAAATTTTGAGAAATCTTTAACAGCCTTAACATATGTCAGAATGCAGAGGATTAACAAAACCGTTCGTTGTTCAAATCTGAATATATGTACTAAAATATTTGGTGATTTTACAAATCTATAACCGAGTACAAATTAAAAATTCAGCCGACAATAGAAAAACGTTCTCATTTTAGTGGCATTATTTGCTTTTCCTTTCTGCTAGATAATTAGTATTTGCTCGGTAAACATATGTGCATTGTCAATATTTTATTGACAGAATGAAATTCAAAACCAAAGCTATGGTATTTTCTACGAGGACCGTTTCCATGTTTAGATGTAAACAAAAGACTTGTTATGATAATCATTAAACTCAAATCCTCAATTGAAACAGACTACTATATTTACACCCTTTTACATCATTTTTTACTAAATATAAGCATTGTATCAAAACTCCAATCTGATTAAAATCATATCCTAAACATCGCTATGCTAACCGTAGGAAGATCGTGAACTTCAGTCAGATTGATCAAAACTCGTAATTGCATAATATTATGTTTCTATTTTCATGTACTGCTTTTCTTAAACATGCATAAATAAACAAATACTTGGTTCCATATGTTCATGTACCATTTTCTTTTACAAGTCATAAATGCTTACTTGATTTGTAGTTGTTTTTAAAATCTTAAATGCATATTTGATTCAATACCTCCATGTGAAGTTTTGTTTACTAGTCATAAATGCGTACTTGGTTTGAAACTTTCGTGTATTGTTTTTTTACGCATACCTGCATGTATAAGGTGCTTTCATTTACAAGTCTTAAAATTGCTTTTGGTTTCTTATCTTCATGTAGTCTTTTATGACATTTATGACGAACCTGACTTAGGTATTTTGCTCATAAGACAATACAAACTGACATGAACTTTGAAGTCAGGGATAAGTAATCATTGGAAACTTAATTTTTAATAGACTTTTCAGTGTGCAAATGAAATCTAAACAGTATATTACACGAATGTTCGTTAAGCTGTTTCTAAACTCTCACCAGAGAGGATTGTAAATCTGCTTTTATTCAATGTAAAATACCAGGCGTGAAGAAATGTAATGGACAGATCGTGATGACAGTCTCTTGGGCCTTCTGGACGATGAGAAAACCTCAACTCCAGCAATATACAAAACAAACTAAATCAATTACAGTTTCAATGTACTATCCGTTTATCAATTGCAAAATATGAATAGCTCTTGAAACTTTCATGATACCTCAAACATAATTATCAGTTAACCAGTCAAGGTAAACATCACCACATAATCGTGAAGTTTCAAAAATAAATTTGCATTAAAAATGAAATAGAAAAATCTTCATGAAAGGTTGTTATTTGTTTGTATTCGCATTTTGCATTCAACGTGCTTTGAAAAGGTTATGTTATGAAAAATCAACGTGCACAAAGAAAGTTACGACATTAAAACGTTTCCTGTTTGTTGACATGTCAGCATGTCTCCAGAGATTTTCCTACCAAAAGCTTCAATAACCTCAAAATTTTTAAAACGTAGAATACAAAGATTAAATGTAAGGTCAGTATGAGAGTTAATTCTAACAACAACACTATCATGCATTTAATTATTCAGATCTCCGTACACACATTTTTTCAGCTAGGCATCTGACAGTGAAAGTACAAAAGTTAAAAACAATCCTCTTGCATTTATAATAATGAAAAATAAGCCATTTTATATGCATGAAGTGATATCTGACCACAGTTATTCTAGGTGAACTCGACATAACGAAATAATCTTACCATATAATCGGTATGTACTAGAACAATGCACTTCAATATTAATCTTACGTGCAATAAACTAATTATCTGATGTCTGTAGAATATATATCTAAAAACACTATATTACTGCAAATCATCAAAACTCTGTATTAATTGATTGTTTCTACAAGTGGCTTTTCTCTTTATGAACAAGAGCTGCTTGATAAATGGAAAATAAGTATAATGAAGTACAATTTTAAAATGTATTTTTGCTGATTCATTTTCCTTTTCTTGGGTAAAATTGACTTCCTTGATTATTTTTATTTTATTTGATTTTATTTTTTCTATGTTAGCTTTAAATTAATTCATCAAAAGTTTGAAACATGCTTTGTGGAGTTTTAATGCTTTTATGTGTATTCTCAAACCAAGACACGAGTACTTGTAAAATTGTTACAATAAAGTATCATATATGGAAGAAACATGATACTGAAATTCTACAAAATTAATGGCATGTACATTTCAAAAAGACAAATCTGGTACGAAAACAAAAGCTAAGTAGAAAACTTTTTCCCTATTAATGAACTCCGAAAGAACAAGTGGATATAGAAAAAAAACACTATCATTATTCCATAACCACATGCAGACCATTTAGCAAACTTCAATGGAAGTTTTTTTGTGTGTGTGTTGAAATGACAAAGGTGCATGTCAGACAAGATTAATGCTAAAAAGACCAAGTGAATGTTCATAAATCATGCAAATAAGAAGTTTCAAAGACTTTATTAGCATCTATATATAACTTATCTTGTTTTTTGTTGTTTTTTTTTTTCATTTATTTGTTTTAGTATACTGCCTGGTTTAGGTTAAAAGAAGTTTGAACTTTAACCATTTATTTGCGCTGTTAATTTCTATTTCTTTATAGATTTCTATTAACATTAAGCAGACCCAGGGTGTCTAAAAACCTCGCTTTAATCTGTTAAGTTTTCATAGTATGACTTCCTTTTAAAGTTCAACAGTGACCCTTTTTATTGCAACAGGGCATACACTTATTGATTATTAAAAGTGCATTTAAATGAAAAAAACATACACAATAAGTTTAAACCACTCTTCTAACCAGCATCTAAATATATAAATTTTAAAGACATTGGGCATTCGATTAGCCTAATTTATTATGCTTAAAATGTTGAACCGTTTTTTTTTATAGATCTGATGTTTATAGTTGTTCAACCTTTAAGCCTAATTTTAAATTACATATACCCGAGCGGATATCTCGCGGAAGGAACACCTCGGGTAATTTCCTCTACAACAGTCACAGCATTGCCTTCATCATCAGGGAATTCCGATTGCCAAAATCAAATAAAATAGCGGATAAACAGATACAAAACAAGTGTTTCAATTTATTATTATTTTATCTGTGTATTTTTTTAGATGAAAGGGACTGGTACCGTTAGTGTTAAACTACGTCTTTGAGAATAAACACTGAAAAGTTTTTATCAAGGCAAATTAAAAGTAATTGTTTCCGTCCAAAAAACGTTAGTCGCATAGCAAATATCAAAATATCCTTAAGTGAATTAAAAAGAAAGCCTAAATTGAAAAAGAAAACTTTCAGAAATTATATGATGACCACAATACCAAAAACCTTTTAAATCTCGTAAGGACACATTCAGGTTAAAAATGAAATTTTCTTCTGATACATTTACAATAAGATATGCACCAATTTACTAAACAAAGAAAAAAGATTCATAACATTTTCTTTCAATTCATGCGTTATCAACTCACTTTCTAGTTTCTTTTTAAAAGCAAAATTTCACCTATGGCTCAACACGCCTTAAAATCAAGTGTGATTCATGTTAACTGAAAGTTTTAATACCGATATAATAACATCAAGGCGTATCAAGTCATATCATGTTAATACTCATAAAACTGCTTCATACAGTCAAGAGTTATTAATTACTCTGAATGCATATCACTTATGTTTACCTGGAAACTACTCAAAGAAGAATTTATCGAGATATACTTTATACAATTACTAAAACAAAGTTTGAAATTCTCTTAAATGATTTTATGTAACTTTGATAGCTTCCAAGTGTAACGTTTGCTACTCATTCTTTTTTTTCAAAAGTGTTCAGTTGGATCAGCTCTGATTTTATCATTTATTTCAAGGGGTTTATTGAATAAACTGGAAATAAATCTGAATATGTATTCAGTAAATCTCAACACAATGATACTATTTTCTAAATAAGCTTACATTTTTTTCTCGAAGTAAAAAGAGTGTGTGTGTGTGTGTCTTACAAAATAATGTCTTTTTTATGAAAAAATTGAAATGATAATTTCATCTCAAAGGTAGCTTACAAAAAATATAACCTAAGTTCATCAAAACTATCAGCATCTTCAAAGATTTAGTAATTTCATTATGATATTTCCAAAATACCTCATGGAAATTACTTATTCGTTAATTGCTTTTAAGTGAGGTCGGTTAATCCACATTTTTACCAAACCTAACAGGTAACAATTGTTTTATAATATGTCGATCACAGACTTTATATATTAGAAAATTTGCGGTGTACCTTTTTTTTTCGAAGGGCCTTTGGGTGCTCGACGGCGGGAAATTTGACGTTGATATGACGTCGTTTGACACAAACTAGCACTTGGTGCCAGTTTTCCGTTTCGTTGATCAGTTAGTCTTTCGAAGCAATTCAATACTTTATCATGAACCACTTGATCGTGTTTCCATAAATGAAATTCAGTTTATTTACAGATCTTATTCTATCGATAAATTGATATGTAAAGTCTGAGTCCAACTTTAAGTGCGATCTCATCAAAGCATAACATCGAGTTTATAGGAAGTTTGCATGTGATTTCTGTCTAAAGAAGGGCAGCATATGGTTCTGTTTACGAAGCAGATTTCCTGTAAAGAACCTAACAATAGCACTAACCACTAGTCAGAAAACAAGTAGAAAAATGGTTTAGAAAGGTTCAATAGTTGTGTCAAAGCTATAGCTCTCATGTACTTTTGCTACGAGGCAAAATCCAATTTGTCATGTAAAAACAACATTATTTCATGTCCATGTTCTAGTTTTGTGCTGTCCATATACTAGTTTTGTGTTATGTGCAGTTTGTTCTATACCAATAATAGTTCGTCATTTGTTCTTGTCCCTATATCAGATTGCAAACCTCTATTTACTGTACAGATACAATAATTTGTTAAATCTGCATTTCAAACGAGGGTTTGTGCCAAGTGCTACGTTAAGCTCAAATGACTATTACTAAGAACAGAACAAACAGAAAATGGCACATCACAAACAGGTTAATATACACCACAATCTAGTAAATGCACATAATCTTTGTTACGTAGGGTTTGCACCAAATATTATATCGGAAAATGCACTTGGCGAACTACTGATGGGACCAAATGAACAAAATCCGGTACAGCAAACACTATTTAATGGACTACACAAACTCAAATGAGACCACAACAAATTTAAGAAAAAAAACTACTTAAACAAGGCAGCTTCAGCGTTCCATATTTTACAGAACCTAACACATGTTTATTATAAACAAAACTCATGAGAGTTCATCTAATGTAATGTATTCCATTATGTCCAAATAATGCGTTTGTTTATTTGAAATCGACTTTTCTCGACTTAAAAATTGTAGTTGTGCTCACGTCATATGCTCTAGAGATCCTTTCTTTTGTTTCTTCTTGAAAATATTCTGTGTGACCTTCTAAAAGTTGTAGAAATCTATTTATAAGAATGTGAAGCGTAAATTATCTTAATGGACAGGCAGCCATCAAATCCTCTCTGGACCTTGCAAACAAGAGAAAACAGTCAACTTGAGCAATAAGCAAACAAAATTCAATACCACAATGTCTGTGCACGCAGACAGATGCATTAGCTTACCATGATAACGAAAATGATACTTTACGCTCTGTACAATGAAGGAATCTCTAGAGGTCGTTACCCTGTTACCTCGAACCACAAAGCTTTTTTTTCAAATACAGAAATATACATCGTTGCTTCAGCAGCATACAATTTTATGTAGATCTATAATCGATGTTTTTCTCATAGCCAAAGTATTGCTTAGAAAAATTCTGTTTTACTTTCAACTTTATGATCGCCCTGTGTTCAGCGTGCGTCTTTCGTCGTGCGCTGTGCGTCGTACATTTTACATTTAAACGACAACTTCTCCTACACTACTAGCTGAAAGTTAGCAGGGATGTTCCTTTTATAACGCTCTACCAAAGTTGTTCAAACAGACTTTACAAATTATGCTCCAGGGGTCATTAATGGTCCAGATGTCGCTTGATTTTACATAGGCTTATACGGGTACGACTTCAAACGTCTTCTCGTCTAAGGCCTTAGATATTAAGCAAGGAGCATCATCTAGAGGTCCTTTACCGAGATATTCTGGGCTCATTAATGGCCCTACCCCGAGGGTCACTTGACTTTATAAAGGAATATAACATGAAGACAAGGCTTAGATATTTTTATGTTGCATTGTCAAGAAGACCTATAGCAAGATTCTTTTCTCCTTTAAATCAAAATTGGCTCCGCCTCGAGGGTCTTATTTGTTTAAAAATGTATTCTTTGAAAATCTTTTTGTCAAAGACCTTGAGTTTAGAACTTAGATATTTGGCATGTAGCATTGCATAGTTGACCTCTACAAAATTAATATTGCTATAATAATTTCCCAAGGGTTAAAACTGACTCTGCTACGGATAACTTGGTTTTCATTGCGCTGAGTAGGAAAACCTTAAAAAATCATCTTGTCTGAAACCTGATGCCTAAAGAGCTTAAATATTTTCTTATGTTTTATTATCTAGTGGACCTCTGACATTGTTGCAAATTATGTTACTGGGGTCAAAATTGGCCCTGCCATGGAGTTTTTGTGTAAAATATTAAACTTTTGAAAAACTTCTAGTCATAAACTTTCATAAATCATAAAAATCTAGACATGTGTCCATAGGACACGGATGCCCCCGCAACATAAGCTTTTAGTTGGCAAATATTAGCTTTATTTAATTTATGGTGTATATATGTCAGTTATATTGCAACGCTAATATGCATTATTGAATTTGGCTCGTCTGTTGTATTTATCGGAAATGAGCATGCAACTTCCTACCCATTCTAAAAAAATAAGGATTTGAAAAAAATGCAAGTACGTACTAATCCTTAATAATCCTAATAAAGTTTGCGAGGGGTGGGGATGTGTCTATGGAGTGTGGTCGGGGGTGGGCAGGTACGTACACATAAAAAATACAAACTTTTTTAAATGCGGGATTGGAGGGACGGAGCAAAAACCTACACATGAAAAACAGAAAAAAAATGTTTGGGATGGGGAGTGGGTGGAGCCAGGGTGGAGGGGGCCGGGGAGGGCAAATTCCTACACATAAACAAAACATCAATAAATAATTATTTAAAGTGGTGGGCGGGGGGGGGGTTAACAGTGGGTGGTGGGTGGTGTCCCATGTGGGGTGGGGAGAGAAGTACCTAACCATCTCATGTAAGTAAATAGTTAAGTTCTGTGCTCTCCCATTAGAAGTTTTTAGCCATTTTAGTCTTTGCAAAAAACTAGTGACCCCTGAGGTGGGGCAAAATTTCACTCCAGGGACATTATAGTCGTAGAGGTCTTCTAGAAGATGCCTCACATCAAATTATAAAGTTCTGCGTCAAATGGTTTTAGAGAAGAAGATTTTTTAAGTTTTACCTATATAACTACATGTTTATATAAGCCCAAAGGGGTGGCCAATATCGACCCTGGGGTCATGATTCAAACCAGCAAAGCAGAGGTGCACTAGACAATGCTACAAACCAAATATCGAAACTCAAAGTCTTATGGTTTATGGATTATCATCTAGACTAAAGTTTTTGTACGACGATGACGACTCAGTAACCATAATAGCTCCACTTTTTCTTCTAAAATAGACGAGCTAAAAATGGCATCCTCTACTTATGGTGCTCAAGAGCGACAATTTGATATTGACATACCATTATGAATGCAGTACTTATGGACCAGAGAAATATATTAAGTTTGATCCCCTGCTGTGACCTTGACTTTGACCCGGGCACCTAGGTCTTGCACGGGACACATTGCCTGCTTATGGTGGTCATGAGTACCAATTTACTTTTGATATCCCATCATGAAGGCATAAGTTATGGACCGGACGCGATCTCCAACTGAACTTAAGACCATATGACAAATGCACAAAGTTCAATTCCCTGCTGCGTCTTTGAATTTGACCTAGGACCTGGATCTTGCAAGCGACATATTGTCTACTAAGGGTGGTCAAGTGTACCAAATTATTTTTTTAAATCCCATCATGCATGCAGAAGTTATGGACCGGACACGAAATATATACTTTTTCGAACACACACACACACGGACAGGTGTAACACAATCTGCCCCCCCCACCCCCACGCGCTTTCCCGTTTTATGGCGGGGGCATAGAAACATCAAACAAAATGCATAAAATGCACTAATTTGTAGTGAATAATCAATTTCAGCAAGTTTCATAACAATATAAACAGCTATTTTTGTTGTTAAATAAGTATGATTAAATTCAGTTTTTTTTACGAAAAGGAGACTTTTTTTAGCTGAAGAGACACTCGTTATTCTAAATATTTGCTAAAAAAATTGTGACCGGAATAAACAAAACACTTAACAATTTTATATTGTGTTGCTTAAGCAAACACCCTTGAAAATATAGAGAAGGTGAAACTTCTGTAAACATCCAGCATTAACACTACGACAGAAAAAAAATATTGAAAGCTTAAAATTTGTGTTAGTCAGTGCAACACATATGCCCTTTCTATTATGTAAATATTATCATGGAACTGTAAACTGTTTAAATATCGAGTAATGAAGTTAACTGAACAAAAATGTTTTGAATTTAGTTTGCTGACATTTATTTATTTTGGTGATTATTTCTTTTTATGAATATCATATTGCAAATACTGGTAGGTTTAGAGATTCGCTTGATTTAGGAAGAATCTGACGTTCTTTTCTCATTATGAGAACAGACGGCTTCACATAACTAGACCTTATCAAAGGAAATGTTAATAATGCTAATACAAAAAAGTATTTTATAATATCAACTGAGAGGGCTGAAAAGGTTTGAAACTTAGCGGAACTATATCAATATTGGATAAAGAGCTGTCGAACTTTAATTATCACTGCCAATTATTTCAATCATTTCAATATGTAAACATGCAGACAACATAATTGAGAAACAGCGCTTTCTGCTAGGAGGATAAATCATAAGTAAATCAATAACAAGTAAATAACATGGGGTCTAACCTCGTGATTTAGAGAAAGGTCTTGAAATGTAATTATTTCAACCCCCTAGTGACACTGCGTTTAAGGTCTTCTTAAAAGAGATGTTATGTGTTAAAACGCACAAGTCGTTTGTTTTGTTTCTGTTTTTCTTTTTATCTTTGTTTCATTTCACAAACGAAGTCAGTCTCTCTCACTTAACATGTCCGACCAATTTTATTCTTTATAACTAATGACAAAAATGAAACTAAACTACAAAGTATGTGTGACAATATGGACAAAGAAGTCATCGCAATCTATTACTAGTATATGATATAACATTCCGAGTTTTCGACATAATAAATTACTTTGCACTTATCAATGAAGTCAATGGCATTTGAACTGGGACCCCCTTGTCACTGTTTATATTTTGAAAAACAATAGCAAATTATTATGTTAAAGTCTTATTTTAACTGTCAAGTATCAAGTCAAGTCAATAAATTTATTAGCATAAACATTCAATGTTCAATGCCATTACACATTTTTATAATGACAAATATGGCATATGAGAAAAGTATGAAATTTCGTGCACACAAATATATGTATGAGTATGAGTATTGAAATAATATTAAATACAATTATTTTTAAGGTACTAGCACCGTGTATTATTATATAAATAACACACATCAGCGAGGGTGATAGAGGATATTGACAACCCGAAAAAACAATAACACTCGAGGCGACACCGACAGGTGTTATTGTTTTTTGAGGATTGTCCATATCCTCTATCACCCTCGCTGATGTGTGTTATTTATTTTATTATACCGAACCATACATGAGATCATGTTATATATACCTTAGGACTGTTTACGTTTGGTAACGAGTCGAATCAAACTCAGCTAAACGCTTACAGTCAATATATTCAATAAGCGCCTTCGACGTCATCAGACGCTTCAATTTTCTGCAGGGTGTGCAAAAAAAACAATAACACCCGGAGGGTTTTTGAAAAAAAAAATGTTACCCTCTGAGCTGATGCAAAATGTATCATTATTTTTAAAAGCCCGATCGCCTATGGGAATTTAGTATTGGCAGTTTACGTGAGGTATAATAAAATAAACTGCCTAATATATTTGACTAATGACCTATATATTAATTCTTTTACAATTAGCTAAATATATAAATTTTGCAAGTTTTTTATGGTCCTGAACCACTGATTTGCCTTCTTACTGACAAGTCAGGCATATTATAATTCCCTGTATTGACTTCGCCCATGTAAATTACTGAATTACACAACATAGACAGGAAACCTTTTTTTACGTCCACGTTTGCTTAATAATCACGTATTGAGAACTTTCAAGTCACCTTCACTGCTTCATATATATATATATATATATATATATATATATATATATATATATATATATATATATATATATATATATATTTTTTTTTTTTTTTCTTTTTTCTTTTTTAAGAAAACAAAAGAAAAAAAAAGATCAGAACCGTTTCAATAAACAGATATTTTTTATAAAGCATCGTGAAACAAAAAGCATTATGTTCTTGTTTTTACAACATGAAAAAAACCCACTGATTTTCAATAAGCTATGGAGACATTTGACTGAATATGCTGAGTGTTTCCGAAACACTGTAATCTCATTCTGTGTTTATTCACCACATGGATGCAATGATGTTCACGATAAATAATTTTAACACAAACCACTGAGCGATAAATGTTAACCCTATTTTTTTCAATTAATGATGTAAATTTTAGATAAACAATGTGAGACATGGGAATATCAATTGATTATCAGAGATCAGGATATCGTATGAATCAAGAGGAAAGTGGGATTTTACACATTAGAAAAGTTAGTTACATTGCTGAAATCTCAGTTTAACCATCCAAAGTGATTATTTTGTAGTAAAATGTCCTAGATTTTTATATATCCAGGAGTCGGATTGGCCCCTAAAGGTGATTTTGTTGCTTTCATTATTAAAATGCAAATGATAAATTTTGAAACTCATTACCTCGTTACTTACTAGCCACAGATTAAAACAAAGATCGCTTAGATATTATCTATTAAGGGGTTTTATAAAGGTTAAAAAGGGGCAGTCTTTGAAAAGGTAGGTTTGATATATCCATGTTGGTTGAAGCAATAGTATCTGGATATTATCGACTTTCAATAAAAATAGATTTTGTTATATGTTTGGTTTTGGTAACTGAATACGCTTATGTTTTTTCTAGCGGTATCCAATAGCAACAAACCTTAAACTTCTTTTTGTCAAACAGATGTGTTTTGTCTCTGGGGATGTTATTGCAATAATGACTGATTAGATGATGGACTATGGTTAATGAAAACTCCAGAAAAAAATATTAATCCTATTCTTATGTACGAAGAAGTGGTAGAATTTTTTATAACCCTGAATCCAATTTATATCTGCTTCTATCTTTGTTTTCATAAATTTATTCCTGGTAAAAATATTATTTTAAGCAGATTTGCAATATTAAGAAATCTTATGTTTTGATGGGACAGGTGGATTCTGTCATACTGATAACCACTGAAAAGATATTGATAAATCTTGATAGATTAATGAGATAATGATACAAGGGAAGCATCAACAGATTCAAGTGTTTATTGACCTAAGTTTACATTAGTGAAATAAAGCATAAACCAAGCGGATAATTATGTAAATTACTGCGTCCGTTTCATCCAAACTAAGTAGAGAATATACAAGACTACAATTAAAGCAGGCACGGCTACATAATAGAATGGACTTGAAGATAATAACTGACTTTTTTTTTTTTTTTTTTTTTGTTTTTAATAAAAAAATCTATGATCTCATTGAAACAGCAACAGTGTCATTGAGTCACATAGTCTTGTACGAAACAAACCAACATTTATACTTTGTATTTTATTCATCACACTGTATTTGAAATAAACTGTCTGTCAAAACTACTGGAAAGGCAAGTCTGTAATCTACTATTATCTGTTATAAATGTTTATTCCTAAAAATATCAGTGGTTCAGATAGTCAAAATTAAATTTTGTTTTATTTCGTCTCTAGATACGTTTACCCGTGTTTGTTTCTCACAGCAAAGTAAAGTATTTATGTCACGGATGGACATTCTGCATGCATTCTTCACTACTGAGCCTTTGAATAACAGGCTCAGATCAGATGAAATGTCAACCATGCTAATTGAATAAGTTTCAGATGTCAATGGAAGTGTTTTAAAATCGACTGAAACTTATATCAATAACTAATTAAGAGCTGTCAAAACGAAAATCACATTTTCAATCATTTCCATGTTCTTGCACACACAATTATTGAAAAAAGGCAGCCAGCGTTTTTCACTGATCATAACAACAGGAAAATAGAGACTTCACTAGGAATCCTGACATTTTTTTTAAGACTAAAATGTCATCGGAAATGAAAGCCTACAGGAGGCTTCGTAGACAATATAGATATTTGCGATCATTCTCATCAGATTTTGCAGTAAGGAAAACTTTCAGATACATGTTATTATTGAAAAAGCATTATGCAAACCATAAAAGAGCCGTTTTGTAGGTATACAAGGGATGATCCAAAATTACGTAGACCTTTGCTATAATTGTTGTATAATGCAAGGTATCGTGTATAAAATAACATCAGCATGAAGAGGAATGTGTCCAGCATATTCTTACAAAATATGAGAAATATATATATATATATATATATATATATATATATATATATATATATCACAATCTTAAATAAATAGATTAATTGGTTTGTTGTTACTCAAACTCAAGTCCGTCGTGTTTTATTACAGTTTCATTAACCATGTTGAATAGTATAGGTGGATGTAAGATGATACAAAGACGCCATTTTAAAGAATACGTCATATCAAAATATGCCGCTTTTGTTTTCTTAAATATAGTCCATATTAAATAACTTGTTATCAAAAAGCACACTTTACATGCCGTCAAATATATTTAAAAAACGTCAGACATTTGCATTTTATACACACTTTTTCTGTGCATTTACTGCTTAAAGTTTTAATGTTAATTTTATTGAAATACGTGAAATTATATTTTGTATATATTTGTGAATAATATATTTGCTATATGTGTGATTATCTTATTGTTCCTTACAACACTGTTATACCGCCTTAGTTTTAATCAATCAGTTTCATACGTCAAGGAGAAAAATTGCCAATTTGTAGACTTACGTGGGAAGATTGTCTTAGAAAGAACTTTTATGTTTTCAAATTGTCACGTAACAAATCCTCTGCCCTTACTGATTTCTCTTCATTGAAAAGAAAATTACTTTTTATGAACTATGCTGTCGGTTTCTGTTTGATCTTTTCGAGTGCCTCCTGGGCTTGGTTATGGCGATCATAATTTATTGTTTACATGGATGACAAGACACCTTCAGCGTATATATGTAAAATTTATATACCTTCTAAACTCGGATAGGAAGTTTGTTTAAATAAAACTTAAATAAAACTTGCCAAGTTCTGTGTTCAAGCGCTTGAACTTACGCATGTCACGTAACAAATCCTCTCCCCTTACTGATTTCTCTTCAGTGAAAAGAAAATTACTTTTTATGAACTATGCTGTCGGTTTTTGTTTGAGAAACAAAAATGAACTTGAAATAACAACACTTGTTTTCGATACTTTATTATTTATTTCCCAAAAGGGCTGGTATGTAGTCTAAAAACCGTTTAATATTTTCTATTGATTTATGAAACTGAGATTGTTGTAAAAGTCATATTTGTAATAAATATTTTTTTCCAGATTTGCGTACATTTTGACGGTAATAAACAGAATATAGGCTGTACGTATATTTTTTTCTATTCAACATGTTCAAAAGAATACTAATTAATTGTTGATGTAACTAATATGACTATGAATACAATCTAACTTTTGATCATTGAAAGTGCTTCTGAAACGCAAAAATCCCATTCCATTATTTATTTACGCCACTTGTTATATTTTTTTCTGCAAATTCCATTTTATTCATCCCACGGGAAAGTATATTGTTACAGATTCATTTTTATTCATGGTGTGATCTTTTTCGCCAATGAAAAGGACATATACATGCAGTTACTAGTTAAGTGTTCTATTCCAAAAGTGTTATTTTTATACATTTCACTATGCAAAAATAAAAAAAAATATGTCTACTGTAAGTAAAATACAAATATCCTTTTTTATAATTTTTCTCAATGACGAAAATTATTTTTTAGGCCTCTCAGAAAAACAAACCATATCCAAATGTATCAAATTTGCCAATAAACAGCCTTTTTTGCTCAAGTTATGTCACGTTTGAGTATAAACAATGTCATGAAATAAGTAAATATAGTTTCAGTTACATTATTCATTTTCTGTAATGCCGACAGAAATCCAAAGCAACCAGAAATTTGAATTGCAAGTGAACTCATACCTTTTTTAAAAAAAAGTAGAATAATAATAGACAGAATACTTATTACTTGGTCTATCTTTTCTGCACAGAAAAAGAAACCTGTGTTAAAATCTACAGTAACTAAATTAACGTTAATATTCTACAAAATTCTCTTTTGCTGTTAGGTTTGCAAGCTTCACCTGCCATACTTAATCTATCCAAATAACTATAGTGCTTTTTTCCTTCGTCATAAATTGCATAAGCGTACTAAAATGATTTCCGAACGTTGGAGCATGTAATAATGTTTGAATGGTTATCTTAACAGCTTAATATTATGTGTCGATCCTATCCGATTTTCAAAACCTGTTAAACTCGTAATAGTAGTTGCAGTGTGTGCGTGCGTGCGTACGTGTGTGTGTGCGTGTTTTATATACATTTTGTTAAATCACAAGTTAAAAATTACGATATCAGGCAGTATTAATCAGTGTCTAGAACGAAAACTTTTGTTATTCTTTTTTTAATTCTTATACTAACTTATCTGTTTTCTGAAATGGTTGTTCCCCGGTTACTCACTTCGATTTATTGTATGCCGATCTGTCTTTTGACGTTAAGAGAGACTGTTATTCATTCTTTATTTTATATTATTTCTTATGAGTTTTGCTATTTCTGCAATTTCTGATTTGTAATAGATCAAATATAGAGAATGTTCTTTATAACTGTAGTTTCAAAGACATGGCTTATACAATAATGTAAGTGACACAGGGTTTAACAAATATTCAACTGTTACAGACTTTTACAGTATTTTTATTGTTATACACTTTTACTATTGTAGATACAGACTTACAATGACTCCACTGTCGAAGGCTTCTACAATTATTTCACTGTTAAAAGTTTCTACAAAAAGCTATATTGTTACAGGCTTTTACAATAACTTTACTGCTACAGGGCTTTACATTAAGTTTGCAGCTATATGCTTCTTTAGTTAGTTTACAGATAGGGGCTTTTACAATAATTTTACCAATTGTTTTACTGTAACAGGTTTTTACAATAATGTTACTGTCAGAGGCTTTTACAATTGTTTTACTGATACTGGATTTTACAATAATGTTACTGTCAGAGGCTTTTACAATTGTTTTACTGATACTGGATTTTACAATAATGTTACTGTCAGAGGCTTTTACAATTGTTTTACTGTAACAGGTTTTTACAATAATGTTACTGTCAGAGGCTTTTACAATTGTTTTACTGATACTGGATTTTACAATAATGTTACTGTCAGAGGCTTTTACAATTGTTTTACTGATACTGGATTTTACAATAATGTTACTGTTAGAGGCTTTTACAATTGTTTTACTGATACTGGATTTTACAATAATGTTACTGTTAGAGGCTTTTACAATTGTTTTACTGTAACAGGTTTTTACAATAATGTTACTGTTAGAGGCTTTTACAATTGTTTTACTGATACTGGATTTTACAATAATGTTACTGTCAGAGGCTTTTACAATTGTTTTACTGATACTGGATTTTACAATAATGTTACTGTCAGAGGCTTTTACAATTGTTTTACTGTAACAGGTTTTTACAATAATGTTACTGTCAGAGGCTTTTACAATTGTTTTACTGATACTGGATTTTACAATAATGTTACTGTCAGAGGCTTTTACAATTGTTTTACTGATACTGGATTTTACAATAATGTTACTGTCAGAGGCTTTTACAATTGTTTTACTGTAACAGGTTTTTACAATAATGTTACTGTTAGAGGCTTTTACAATTGTTTTACTGATACTGGATTTTACAATAATGTTACTGTCAGAGGCTTTTACAATTGTTTTACTGTAACAGGTTTTTACAATAATGTTACTGTCAGAGGCTTTTACAATTGTTTTACTGATACTGGATTTTACAATAATGTTACTGTTAGAGGCTTTTACAATTGTTTTACTGTAACAGGTTTTTACAATAATGTTACTGTTAGAGGCTTTTACAATTGTTTTACTGATACTGGATTTTACAGTAACTTAACTGCATCAGGCTTTTACAATAATATTCCTGTTGCAGGATTTCATACTAACTTTACTGCTACAGGATTTTACAATAATTTTACTGTTACAGGATTTCACACTAATGTTAATGCTATATGCTTTAAAATAATTTTACTGATACAGAAGGCATCTTCAATATTTTTACTGGTATGTACAAGGTTTTACAATTATAAGCTTTCACAAAAATGTTACTTATACAGACTTTTACAATAATTTTACTAATACAGACTTTTGAATAACGCTACTGATACAGGCTTTCACAATAATTTTACTGGAACATGCTGTAAAAAATAATTTTACTATTCAAGGTTTTATTATAATTCTACTTTTACAGCCTCTTAAAATACTTTAACTACTACATGTTTTACAATAATTTTACTGTTTCACGATTTTAGAAATTGTTTTAATGTTACAGGCTTTTTCAATAGTTTTACTACTTCAGATTTTACAATCATTCTCCTACTTAAGGTTTAAACAATATCAATAGGTTTTTTTTATAGAGACCTTACAGCTTATAGCTGGATTCTAAGATATCGAAACCATGATACAATGTGATCATTTTATATTATCCAAAACACAATTAAGACAATTCAAATGCCATCTTGACTATTTGTTACATTGACAGTTGTCTGGACAGTTGTCTGGACACTTACGGCTCGTTATGTATTCTAAGTGACATATTTTAATTATGTCAATTTTTAATTTTGCTAAATTTTTTCTTGACTAAATATCAAATCATTATCTAAATGTAAAAACAAAATAAAAACTATATGAAAACTTCAATGTTCTTAATGAGATAGAAGATTATTTGTTGTGTTTATCGTCAAATAGTGGATTGTGTGGTGTGGTTACTTTGACATTTTTAATCCAACTCAAAATTTTTAATGAACTTTTTTATTTTTTTATTATAATGGTATCCAACAGAACTTTTTTTCTCAAACTTTCAAGATGGTATCTGTAAATGATAGTGATTAATCTCTGAAAGCCTTTGGCACTCATATGATTTGTATCTTGTCTAATAACAACCAGTCTCAGAAAGCCTTTGGTGCATATCAAATATTTATCCGGTATACTGAGATATTAACAAACATGCCCCATTTAAACATCATTTTATTTCTGTCTAGTGATGGTAATAGTGTAAACTCTTGATAAGACGTTTACTTTTTTCAAACTATAAGAAGAAATAGACACGCTGTATTTTCTGCTGCAGGAATATATTAAACAGCTTCATTAATTAATTCACTTCCCCTTAATTAGCCTAAGTTAAATCTATGCTCTTAGTAGAAAACAGCTTGTTGCTTTTAGATCTGGCATCTGTTTACAATTTCCTAACACGTCAATAGAAGGTTAGCATCTGCAAGCTGGTCTGGATTTAAATGCTTGAGGCTACATATCAATTAGGTTTTGAATCACTACAATCTCTCGTTATCTTGCACCTCATCCAGCTGTACACGTGAATACTAGTAATTTTCTTCAGTTGTTTATGCCTCACCCTCAATAATAGAACAAACAAAAAACGTCAATATATTTCATACTTTATAATGCCAAGTAAAAAAAAGGAGAGAGATAATCTTTTTTATATACTTGTCTACTTGTAGAAAAACTAAAATATTTTTAAAGTCGAGCACTGTGACAATCTAACCATAACGTTACCTATATTTCCCACTTAGGCAATAGCAGTTATGAAGGAAAGAAAACTGATGGGCAGGGTAGAATGACGTGTCATGACGTTGTCATCCAAACTTGTTAGTCTATCCGTCTGCACGGGTAAGTAAATCGAAGATCCGATTGGTGGTAGTTCATGCTTGTTAAACGTATTATGTTCAAGCTTGTCGCTTTGCAGATTTGAAGTTTTAAATGCGAACACATACAAACACGTTTGTACTTATCTTTTCCTGATGCAAGTCAGTAATCAACCAGCATATTTGTTTGAACGTGTATTCTTAACGCAGACATTTTCTTAGCACGAAAAGAAAGAAAATGTTTACTTCATCAATTTGGTTAACCACGATTTACTATTTATTTTGTCTCTCTGTCTAGAAAAGGATCCAGTTTCATTAAACAGATTTCTTCATGTGTCACAAATAGAAAGTCCAATTAAATCAATGGTTGATTCCTATTCAAATTGCGTAGTGCGTATAATCCAAGATTAGCTTTTAAGTATTATATTCCATATTTATTAATTGTATTGCGTGGGCTCTCGACATTTATTACAGTTCAGTTCCATTTTTTTTTTCGTCTAACGTCGCGGCTTGTTAAGAATTGTATTTGATATCGAAGAGACACTTTTGTCTTTCATGACTTTCATATTCTTCCAAGTTAATTCGATATATTAAATTTTTCGATTAAGGAAACATTCGTTCTCCTTCTAAATAAGTGAAACTAACTTATTTCAATAATATGAAAGATATTCTTTTCCTTTGTAGTAGAGCCTGGTGAAGGTTCTGGTGAAGCCTTGAATATTTGACACATTTTTCTGGTGAAGTCTTGAATATTTGACTCAATATTCTGGCGAAGCCTTGAATATTTGACTAAATACTCTGGTGAAGCCTTGAATATTTGACATAATATTCTGGTGAAGCCTTAGTGGACGACTATTAAAAAGTGTGAGTGGTAAACAGTTTTAACAATATCATCTTCTAATGAATCAGTTCCACTCTTTTTTTATTCTTTTGGTTGTTGCTATGCATCTTGCATATATTTCAGTAGCATCTTTAAGCGAGTTCTCAACGTCTAGTTGACTAGAAATCGTCTAGTGAATCATCTCGACTCATTTTATATAAATCTAACTATCTCCCAAATTGTTGATTTGCATCTTGCATGTTACGTGTTTGGGTAACATGCTTAGACGAGATCTGAAGTGGCAGCTTGTTAAGTGATGGTAAAAAAACACGGACATCATCTGAATATTGTCACGTTCCTCAGCTTGCAATGGAGATAAACATTTGATTTGTTTAAGGCAGGCTTTTAATTGTCAACGTAAAGAAAGTATTTTATTGCCAGTTTGTGAGGAAGGCAGGTTTTAATGTTACTATTAGAAACATACAGTAAAGACATTAAAATGTCATTGATTTAATTTTTTTCATAATTCCAGTTCAATATTGTTATATCTTAATTGTCAATACGTGGAATACTTTGTCTCCACCAAAAGGCAAGACTGCTTTAAAATTTCCTTATTTAGTTTCGTCCAATCTATTTAAGATTTCACTGAGTGCTTCTATCAAACAATAACTCGTATAGTATCATACAATAACTCACAGAATACCATCTATAGAATGTCTACGGTAACTTCTCATTAGATTTATCTACTTAATAAGTAATTATAACTCTAACATTCTAAAAAGGAGATTGAGAGACAGAGAGAAAAAAATGTCTGAAAAGCTCTTCACTACTAAAATATGCTTTTACTGACCTACTTTATTAATCATCCCGTCAGTAGCCATAGCAAGTACCATAAAACTTTCGAGGTATCTTACAATAATTCACACAGTGTAACGCCTGAGGTTATACAGTATTATTATAAATTGTTATTAATCAATGTTCTATACAATACAGATATATATTTGGATGTATAGCTGGAAAGCTATACCAAACGATATTGTACGGACACGTGGTACAAATTGTGTTTTCTTAGTTTTTTGTTTGTTTTTTTTTTCTTGTTTTTTAGGGGTTGATAAAAGTGAATTTGGAAAATATCTTTTAGATTTTAAAAGCATGGAAGAATTCTCAAAATTGAGGACGTCATAACTAAAACTATTCTTTGCTTTTAAATAAATGCGTGCAAGGGACTGCAGTAACCATTGAGACTTCCATCATGTTCATTTTATTATCAAATATCATATTGAATACTTGGAAAACTAAATGCTAATCAAAAGTAATCATGAAATTAAAAAAAACTTGACTTTGACTAGAGGATTTCTTGATATAAACGTTGGAAATCTGCTAATTTTAAGCCCTGACTGACAAGCATTCAATGATAAACCATCTTTATCAGTGTACGTCGCCTTTTCCTGAGAAAATCGTTCAAACAAGTTCTGATAATCATTAGACTGTGCTATGAATCACTTCCAGTTTAATGAAGTGTTTCCGGAAATTGCCTGAAACCGTACATTCGAAGTTGAAAAAAAAACCTGTTTGATTGCATTTGTAAAACTGTTCCGAGATCTTTCAGAAATGATGACTTCTGAATGTTAAAATGCTAGTTAGGTAGACACGATAGATTTTATACCATGTGTATTGGTTAAAGTTTTCCACTTAATTAAAATTCCTTGACGTCATATCAAAAAAAGTTACCATATTATTGGAACATATGTTAGCTGTTTCCATTGCGGTAATATGAAAAAGAAAATTTCAGCCTTGCAAAGTTTTTAAACCAAATTCAAGATAAAAATGTGTAAAAACAAGAAATAAAGAAAAAAAATGGACCATCAATTTGCTATTGGCTGCATGTCGCTGACACTTTCTGCTTGACTGTCTGGCATTTTTATTATAATTATTATCTAAAACAATCTAGTTTCAGTCTGAAAGAATTCCTGGTCTAGTTTTCTTTTTCATTTGTTTGCATGTTTATGGACCAAATATGATATGAATGCACGCAAGCTTTACGCGTGACATCTACGAAAGAGAGTTAGATACCGGATCCTTATTTCCTACGATCTGTCTGACTGTCTGGTAAAGAAGCATCACGGTCATTTTCAGTCTCGAATTTTATCTTTTGTTCCTGTTATTCATGCCTCTAGTGTCAGAATTTATATGTTTTACTCTCGTCATTAAAAGATTATATATCAATGTATATTTACTGAAAATCCGAAAAAAAGGGTAACTGATTACTTCCTTACACCTCACCCTATGACAAAAACTTATGTCAATGAATGTGTGTGAATATACAAAAAGTTCATACTCATGAAACGTAAATGTCACAAAATATCTTACATGTTAAGCTTATTGTACGATTTGGACATGTTTGGAGCTGAGGTAAACGTAAGCGTCTAACTTCACACAGCCTACTGGACCGGGATACGACACCGTCCTTTTGTGAAAAGAACAATATTTAAAACTGATGAAATAAATCGTCATCAATCAGTGCGAACCAAAGGCTCTTAAAATTAATCTGAAAGATTTCAAACGCTTCCTTTGATATCAAAATGTTTTATCGATGCAAATAATACCATACAAAAGCCAAAAAAATAATAATAAAGCATTCTACAAAAGTAAAAACAAAATGTCATTTGAAAGGAAAATTGTAATAACTTCTCGATTTTGCAAATCGTTGGAAATTAATGTCTTGATAAGGCTTCGCAATAGCGCATACGGAACAGACAGCTGCAATAGATTCTCTTTATTGCTCAGTTTCTCTTTATAAACGCCAAGAATCAGCAAAGCATCGTGATTATGCTTACAATTTACAGCTAGTTTACTTCTATCACATAAATTGTTTTTGCTTTTTGTCTTGGAAAAGTCTAAATGATTTAACTTTCCAACAGTTAAATATAACACTGATGCCAAACTCAGGTGTATAGAATAACGGTTTTGCATATAGAACTTGCAAACACGAGGAAAATATTGACAAAACGTCTGCATTATTTTGAAAAAGAATATGGTAGTAGTGCTAATGATTGCAGACAAATGCATGAAGATTATACTTATAAACTTTATGATAACTCTAGTCTATGAATCAGTTCTTGCTCCAGTGTGGCAATCCTAATGATTTTAGAATGTAAGTGCTGCCTAAGAAATCGGAATATGGTTGTCATTTGCTTAGAGGAAACCAAACTAATGGAACGCATTTTTGTTAAACACAAGCGGTAATTTGCATAACGCGAATGGAAAAAAAAAATCATCTTTTCCTGCTAGCACCTTTATCTGCCTGTCAGGCAACGTAAATACGACAGACCTGTAGTGGATCAATTCAATGCTGAAACCCAGTCAGATTGGCGATGATTAATCATGAATTAACCACAACTAATATTCCAAAGAAAAACTTGCAACACATATTGAACATTGTTGTACCTGATTGACCATTAGCTCTAAAGTCGGTGTTCTGTATTTTTATTGAAACGAAGAATACATGTAGGCACCTTGTATACACATGACGAAAAATGGCTGTAAGGTTTGAGTTTGGACTACATCTCACTAAAGTATCCCAGTCTCCAAATTAAAGAAAACTGTCAACTGTTTCTACTCAAAAGATCACGATAAGGAATTATTATTTTCTTTTGTTTCATGGAATAAAAGATCTGCTAATCAAAATTTATATCTAATCGTCTTGAAAGATTTTTACTTATTAATCAAGCCATGGCATCGACAAATACGCCGTTATAGACTAGCGACCTTCGCATAGGATAAAATACGTATGAATTAGTGAATCTTAGGACTTGCTGAGATGGCTGTAAGCAATGCTTTACTGAAAACATTTTTGTTGCTAGCACAATTCAGATATTTATTTTGTTTTGATGTTTTTAATTGCTCTTTAAAGATGTGAGAGAATATGTTATTAAAAACAACATAGTCCTAATAGTTTATTGTATTAAAAGACTTTATTTAGAGTTTGTGACATAAAAGTGTAGTTTGTATATAACTATCTATAAATAAATCGCCACAGCTTACATGTATGTGTATAGCATTGTTACACAATATATGCACTGCAGCAAACTTTTGAAAAAAAAATACAGAGATTTTATTGTCATACGAAGGATAAAGTTTTAAAGCCAAAGAGGTTTTAAGAAAGCTTATTAGCCGATGATATACATTTGTATTTTACTGGCTAATATTCTAAAACTATTAATGTTAAGAAGAAATATCTTCCGTAGGCTGTATACACAACAAGAAACTGATCTTTCTAAATAAATCATTGTCAACCAAAAATTGTTAAACGAGGACTCTATATCAAGACAAATATTGAAACATTTAGTTTTACCTTTTATTAAGCGATGTCCATCTAAAGAGTGTAAACCAACAACCACAACAACAACAACTAGCACACATCAATGCATTCAGCCTACCAGTTGTGTTATGAATGTTTGACAGACACATTTGACATCGAGGAATGATTCTTTCAGAATCATCTACCTTACAGAATTTTGAAAGAAGTAGAATGCTATGAATTCAGGTTACGTCTCTTTGTTTCATTAATAAAATTAGTTTTTGTAGGAAAAATAATCTATAACAATTTATATAAACGCATACAGTCTTACAGTTGTGTCTCGAATGTTTGAAAGACACATTGATCGGAAAAATGGTTCTTTAAGTATTAATGTTATACGAGTTTGAAGGAAATAGAATACTCTAAATTGTTATCATTTCATTTTGTTTGTTTTTTGTATCAACAACACAATACAAAATCAATTTAATTCAACAGAACGTTTTCTTTCGAATTACACCTGGTATACAATTGCAAAAACATACAAAAATAAATGTCTTGGTAGGAAATAAAGCTTTAGAAGACTTTCCTTTCGAGCTGGCAATCTCCTCCTTTAGTAGTCTGAAAATTCGAGTTTGTTGACGATGGAAATCTTTACACTTCCTTTTTGTTTTAAATATTTCTTTTTACAGTTTTTAAATAGAATACAACCATCCTTATACCGTTATATAACACAACAAAGAACGTATTTTTTTCAGTTTTAATTCTCTAATTATGTTTATTTTGGATTGGTAATGCAACACCTGAATATGTCGAGTGCTTCTGAAACACGATAATCCAATTCAATACATATTGATTAACATGCCCGAGACACTGTTCTCTTTTATGACATTTGATTCATCACGCCAAGTAAAATCACTATCTGCATTTTAAAAATATGACAGGTTAGTGATTTTGTGTTGTTTTTTCACATGTTTTTCTATTTATGTAGGAGGAATTTCTTAAATAAGACACATACTGTATTTCCCCCACTAACAAAAAAGAAAGAAAAGAAATACAGAGGTGTGTAACCTCTTAAATGGTCGATGTCAACCTCCAACAATTTTCTTCATTCGCCCAATAAAAACACTACTACTGAACACATGTTAGTGATTGATAATAAATTTCTTGAACAGAACAGCAACTAGCATCTTTATGATAAGCAGTTCCATCGCTTGCGCTTGTGGTGCATGTGTTTTTTCTTGGCAACTGCAAAATGCCTAATAAAAACATACCTTGTAAAGGTATCAGTACGTTCTTCCTATAGGGCCCTTGTAGTTTCGCTCTGGCGCGCTAAAGGTAAAAGTACGATAATACGATGCGATAACGCGCTATTGATATCGAGCTATCGCATCGTATCTGTGCAAGGTTGCCCACTCTACCCCGTGGGCGAAACAACGAGATGACGATACGAAGAAGCAAGGATACGATGCGAAGTCACGACAACACGATATGCTTTCGTGTCTTCCCATCATCATACTTTCGGCTTAAGGGCGCCAGAGGGAAACTTCGATGGCCGAAATGGGACACCGTATATAAACCTAAAGACGTGCACGATGACACGTGTTTGTCAATTGATTAGGATCGACAAGCATAAGATATAATACAAATAATTGTGCATCTCAATTGGTGGTATTCAGCTGAATGATTTGTTTAATGGTTGACGTCTATTCAATGTTTTAGTATGTAACAGATTGTTAACTTATTACATCATTGTTGCATTCAAAACCAACATGTGTTTACTGTTTCTGTTACTTCCTTTCAATAGTGAAAAGGCACATATCTAAAGCTATTGGCAGTATGCTTATAAAAGATATATATCAATCAATGTCTGTCGGTTTTACTGTTCAAAACCACTACAAATCAAATACCATGAATTACTTATGCTTTAGCTAGATTTTGATAATTATATCTTCTAGCCAAATTACACACAATTGCCATCCAACAGACATTTATAATCAACAACAATTAAAATCCTTACAGAAATATTACTATATGTTTTGCAAAAGTTTATTTTTATACAGAAATTTTTAAAATGGGTTTGAATTTTTATCGGAAACCACGTTTTATTCGTTTTGTAGTTAAATATATGCAGTAGATTTTCCCGCGGAGATATATAATATTGCGCAACTTTAAGAAAGAAATAGTACATACTCAGTGGGAAATTCCCAAAAGCATCAGATGCTGAGTAAACTATGAAAATATCGACAATAAAAATACTAGTTCCCAAATATCAGTATTAGAAATTCAATTCAATTTCATCAGAATGTTTCCAGAAATGTGTTAAAGCCAAAATATGTTAAACAAACTATTACAGTGTTGTCAATCACACTTTCATACCAATTCAAGATTCTTAGTAAGGCAGGTCACAGTCGTATTAGAACAACTCGATGGAAACAATCAAGGTGGTTTTAATGAAATCTGCAAAATTTGAAAAAAGTCAGTTTTCGAAAGATCTGACAAAAGGGACAGTCAGTAGGGAGATAATTTTATTTTTATGCAGTCAGTAGGAAGATAAGTTTATTTTAATGCAGACATTTCTAAAATGGGTTTGACTTTTATCGAAAACATCACTAATTATGTAAAAGGGGCATTCATTTTGTAGTTGAATATATGCACTCGGTTTTAATTTTCCTTTTTCTCAATTTGATACACATTTACAAATAAAACAGTTATATGTATCAAGTAATTAAAATTAATTTCCCCGTTAACAAAAAGAACGAATATCAATATGCCAATCAGCCAAAGGGCAAACATTGGAATTTATGAAATATGAAATTTTTGTTTGCGAAAAAGTAGTCTAAACTATCAAAAGCCTTTGGCAATTTTCTATTCACATTGAAAAAAAATATTGAACTAGGGAACGACAATTCCAAAACTGCAAAATCCCATCGCATACAGATTATAACGATGAAAAGCAGAAATAAAGAAAGAATATGAACAAAGAAAAAACATCAACTGGTGAAACATAAAGACTAACTGCTCAATACTTCATTACAAGTTAAAACAGTAGATAAAAAACTCTAGGGCTTACCATAATGTTCCCTACATTTCCCGCAAAGGCAACAATACTTATGACTGTCA
Source organism: Cyclina sinensis (assembly GCA_012932295.1). NCBI lineage: Eukaryota > Metazoa > Mollusca > Bivalvia > Venerida > Veneridae > Cyclina > Cyclina sinensis. The sequence continues at coordinate 5,854,407 of JAAONU010000009.1, read as the reverse complement.
AAAACATGATCGACATAGTCGGGTGTCGAGTCATGAAATTATAATCCAAACTTGTTTCATTGACATTGTCCGTCCATCCGTCTGTGCGAGTGAGCAAATCCTTGAACATCGGGTGAAGATCATCTGTGCTGTAACTCATTTTTGGCTAGCGTTGTCTACACACTAATTCCGTGTCTTGCGTTGTAATGACATTTTCTTTCGTTTTTGACTAAAATGAAGTTTCTAATATTAACCAATTAAGCAAGTGTCTTCCGGATAAGAGACGTGTAAATCACGTTGGTTCCTAAATTCCACGAAATCGATCAACTTAAGATGTGTCTTTAATACACGTCGACATGCTTTTTAACTTTTTACTGATTTTTTTTTATTTCCTGTCAAATAAACTTTGTATTGAGGAAAAACAGGTGTCTCTAACATTGTTCACATCTTACTATTGTCATACTTGTCAGAAAAATCCTATAAGACCAATTTGTAATCGCAAATGTCAGTATTTCAAATACAACTTTCTCAATAATTGCTATTTTCCAACAAAATCAGACATCTAGCATTTGAAATGATCCATATTTAGCTATTACTGTTGGTGTTCTAATCGCTGTCACTTTTATATCGGATATTGGATAGTCATTTTTAAGTTAATCAATGTTTGCATCCTGTTCGGAAGTCTTAATGCCGGTCTGTCCTCCTCTGTGCAGAAAATCCAGAAATCGTGTTTCAAAATTGCGCAGTTAACAATAACAGGTTTATACTAAAACATAACAATAACAGTTATTTATCACTTAAATTTATGAACACACATTACAATCTATTAACAAAATAGAACGTAAATTCGTCTTATTAACATTAATTTAAATGGGGAGTATTTTTCTTTCCAAAATGAGTATCTACGAATATGGCCAACAACAACAACAAAACAAAAACAAATAAAACAACAGAAAAAAGCACACACATACAAAACAAACATACAAAAAGGTAAAACATGACTTATATCTATGGAAGGAAGGTCGAACTGCCAAACAGGTGAGCAGATTAATCATAGAATGTTTTCAATAGCTTATTGTGATATATCGACAATTACAGTGGTGTGTTTAAATCTTAGCTCGTTTATGCAAAGTGTGCATGTTCATAGAATGAAGGATTCTTAATAAAACATACATTCAATGCGTAAGTAATTTTCAAAATCTTAATTATCAGGTTTACATTTTCCGTAAATTATGAATGCAATAATATTTTAAATTTATATTTAGAAAGAAACTGAAAATAAAATTCTTAGTATGAGACAGTTAATATTATTTTATAATTTCGAGATAACACCTGATCTAAACCTATTGTTTAGCAATAAGTGTCTGCCCACAAACATCAACGTTGTCAAAAATAATACATCGAAATATTGTTTTTTTTCCAAAGTGACATTTAAACGAATATCGTACTATTTAGATTTTAAAATGCCATTTTTCTGGATAGAAATCTGGTTTACTTAGGGCTGAAATGTTATCAAAGTCTGCTGGGACTCAAATAACAAGTATCCTTTTTTCAGCTACGAACTTGATGCCCTAAAACGCACGCACGCACATACAAAGAGAGAGAGAGAGAGTAAAAGGCAAAATGTCACTGGGAAATACAGAAAATTGAGAGTAGTTAATTGCTAAAAGCCTTTAAATTCTGTGATATTGTATCTGTTCAACAACAACGCCGTTCAAAAGGATATGTATGTGCTCTGAAAAATATTACGTGGAAAAATCGACTTCATGCAAGCGTGTAACTCAGTGGAAGGACATGGGAGGAAAATTTGCTTAATCATTTCCTTTTGCCTGCACTGGTAAGGAGCAGATGTTTATATGTCACAACAACAAATGTTTGCTGTTTTCATTCAACAACACCAACGCTAAAATACTTTACCACCAATTCATTAGCTTAGAATCTGTTGCAAGCCTTTTAGTAGTATTGATGTAAAAAGGGAATAACGGACAGAATTTGAATTTAAATGTAGCAAAACGTTACCTAGGAAAAGCATTCAAATGACGTAAGCATTACACATTTTCAAACCGATATTAGTTTTGAATCTATAACTTGTGTGTTGCACTGCAGTGTTTGTTTTTTTTTTTTTTTTTTTTTTTCGTTTTTTTTTTCAAATTTGTTGACAACTTATTTTTGTAAATCTTTAAAGAGGTTTTACTCCAGATTTGATATAAAAATATTTCTTTACATAAATTAAATATCTAGATGCCGTGAGATTATAACAACATGATATTTTACTTCAAAACTGATTATAAAAGTCAAAATAGAACAAAAAATGTATTCGCTTCAGCCTGATTTGAACTCTGGACAACTCATGTTAACAAAATTATACCAACGCTTTTACTGTCACCACTATCACTACATGTGTAATTGTAGTTATTTACTTCGCGTTACGATATAGCACTATGATAGGAAAAAATCAATTTATAATGTGATTATCTCACTTATTTTTTGTCAGTTAGTTAGTTTTTAAGCATTAGTCATGAATATTACAAGAAATTTATAATACAAGAAAACTTTCATTTTTTGTCATCTGGAGGCCAGCCCCTTTAAGAATCATGTAAATTATATCTTACAAAGATTTTTTTCACTTTTAAGAGATTAAAATGAAAATATACCTTTCAGTACAGGTGTAATTTATAACTAATCTAATTACACATATCTCTGTAAAATACTTTGGAAAAATGCAAATTGAATTTTCAAAAAGAATTTTCAGCGTCACAGTGACTACTTAAATAAGTGTAACTTTAAGAATGCCTTGTTTTGAAATATAAACAAGAATATCATCATCTGCCCGATTTAGGCAAATCCTTTCATAATGATTTATAAAGGGTAAGTATCTAAAAAAAGAAAAAAAAAACAATCACCTAAAAAAACAAAACTAATGAAGTAAATATTTCAACCATTCACAATAAACAATATTGCACCAAAAAAATAAATGACATTCAAAATCTACAAGCTTTGTGTTCCTTTCTAAATTATCACTACCACTGAATGTAGTTTGAGGTCGACACCTAGGTGCCGTAGTGATCTTGACTAGGACAAGAGCAGGACACAACAAACATTTGTGCTAATATACTACAAAATACTATCAGACAAGACTCAGTTACAGAGTGAAGACGACTATGACTGAATCATAAAAACATATATGTAATACTACACTTTTTGACTGCAAAGAAAGATTTTGACTTTTAGGACAGAGACCTAGAGTTTTTTTGTATTTAAATAAAACATAATTATATCAGAATTTCTTAATGCATGACAAAGCTAATGAGCGGCAACGAAATCATGGACAATCTCCCTTTTGATGCAGGCATCTGGAGGTTTATGTGACATAATGATATCCCTTGGGTCACATCTGTGCCGAATTATTTTAAAATCCCTCGATGCATTCTAAAGTTACATAGAGAACACGAAATATGGAATAAATCTGAATGAGACCTTGACCTTTGAGGTTGGCAGCTGGAAGTTGTATGTGGGAAATAGTCTTAATGTGATAAAACATTTGTGTCAACTGTTTTCTTAACATGCCGGACATGCAGTGGACCTACCCTACGACCAATATGATTATTCTAACCATTGTTGGGTGTCGTAAAATTTGAGAGGAAAACGATTTCAACATTTAATTTTCCAAATGATTAATAGTGCATATAAACCAGTAAGAAATTTTTTTTCCCCAAAATCCTTGTAAACAGATATAAAAATGATTTTCCAAACAGCGACAAATTTCCGTAGAAATAAATCATTAGGAAGATCAATTTAAATGAGAATATATTTAATTGTCGGTAAAAATGGACTGGTTCTGAACCTTTGTCTGGAGGGAGCTTGTTCGAATTCAGACAAGGTTGGGAGTCGCCAGTACCTTCCTGCATTCCACGCCTTCAGCGCAGGTAAATTTCTCAAAATATTATTTTTTTTTCAAATCTGAATATGTTCATGTTTCCTGGTTATATTTGCTGTGAATTATTGTCAGTATCAACTTCAAGTTAAAAAAAGAAAGAGATGCGCTTAATATTTCTCTCCTGTGACGCCCCTTGCCACCCCGCCCACCCCTGCCGTATATAGTCCCCTTCAGAGGCACCAACTGCTATGCTAAGTTCTGCGCATTCGGTACCTACATTTAGCGATGCCTAGTTTTGTGGTTTGCGCTGTTCGGAACAAAACGGCGACCTTCGGTAATCTATTCACATTAATGCACGGAGTATCCGGAAATAGTCGAGTAGTTGCAACATTATTTTGCACGTGACATTGACAAGCAGGAATTTCACGCTTTATTCATGTTATTTACTCAAGGTATAAAATGGTAATGTACACAGTGCGATTTCAGTTGTTTGAGTTCTTACTTATCAAATAATGTTCTGTTAGTGTTTCTGTGTTGATGGCGGACTTTTTCAGACATGTTTTCAGGATCTCTTTGAAGACAGTAAGTTGACTTTATTTCGTAACTTTTTTCTTTTTTGAAATTTTACTGTGACGAAGCACCATTTTGCAGGTAGGCAAGGAGGTTTTTTATTTTGAAAAAGGTCAGATGTTATGGACAAAAAACTTTGTCTGTGCTTTAGATCTCTTCCAAAACAAGAATAAGCGACTTTATCTAACAAGATTTTAGAATTTATTATTACTTACTCTGTGGTTTAGAATATTGCACGACGACAGAAAACTAGAGCCTATCTATTGATTGCAGAAATTCAGGCTGCTTATTTGTGTTATTAAAGTTTCCTAGGCAATGGGCATGAATATGATGGCAAGGGGACTGATGTTCCAGATGTAGTGACCTGAAAATATTTTTTGTTTTACAGGTTAGTGTATTTGTGATTTGTCGGTGAAGGTGTAATACTCTGAATTGCTGTCTGCTGCAGAACTTCTGGATGCAACCTTATGGTAATTTATGCTTAAATATAGAACTAATTTTTGTATAAGACTTGTAATCTCATTTATACAGCAGAAATATTTGATTCTGAACTTTCAAAGGGATAATTTAAGATACAAGGGAGATAACTCTTAATGCACTTCAAACTGATTAAATTTACAATCATGTTAAAGTGTTGTATAGAATGAAACTTCCTGGTCTCTCTGACCATGGTTTTTGGGAATATTTGCACTTTATTTTTAAATATTTTCCAATAAAATTTGTTTAAATGGTCTTGGATGTGACAGGCAATATCAGATGTACAAAACAACCAAGCAGTTAGCACTTACGTTTTGGATCGTCACAAAGCGTATCACAAATCAGCTATCAATGACCAGAATTTTCTACCTTCCAGCAAAACAAATAGTTCTGTCAATTCAAACAAATTGTTTTTGATTTTCTATTTTTTACAAATTTCTGTCTAACGTTCTGTGTAGCGCAGTGATATAAAGTCACTGCTAATTTTAGAATATACGTTATCCATCGTCTTCTAGCCAAATCATATTAGTTCCTATCATGACCTGGTTAGAAAGTAATAAGCATTACAGTTAAATATTTTGGATGTAGAGAGCAGCGACTGTTTTGCCTTGATTAATGATTTATCTGGTTATACTTACATAGTGTTGAATCTCTAAAGCAGACTTACGAAACGTGGCCGAGTTTGAAAATCGTGTGCGGCACAAGAAACACAATGTGGATTCAAAAACAATCGATCCATCAGCTTTTGTAAACTTTGACCTTTTAAGGCTTTGGCTCCACTGTTTGATTTGCTTTGCAAGGTGGTCTGGTCCAGTAATGAGGCAGTTGATTTGGGAAGAGTTAGGTCTGCTTTAGGTAAGTTTAGGTTTTACTCCTTTCTAGTTATCAGTCTCCTAAATCTGGAATTAGTTGTTAAACCATATAGAAAGATTAACTGCTTTTCTTGTAGCAAGTTACAAATACTTATCTTAATGAAGAAAACGTGCAAATATATTAAAACCAAAGAATTTTTGTGCTTCAGATACTTAAATAGTTTTTGTTTAATTTGATAACTGTTATCTGTCCAGGCACAACTTTTGTATGAATATATCTCACAAAGGAAGGATGCAGTGCAGATATACATAAATTTTCTTACTTGCACACGACGTCTTTCTCTTTTCGGGTGCCAGTGTCATCAGGTCCACTGGAGATAAACCTTGACCTTTGAGCAGCTTGGAATGTGCAGTTTGGCTGTTAAATAGGTATGTCTTAAGTAAAACAAGGTACGTAATTACATAATTTTCTATCTAAAAAAATTGTCAGTGTATTAATGAATCATGGTTTATTCTTCTGATATATATTAAGTACTGTTTCAGAAGTTCTACTACAAAAGTTGTCTACTAATCAGCTGTGGTTTTACTGTTTTTTTCGGATGACTTCTTGCTTTATTTCAGTTATGTTTATGTAAGTAAATACCTTATTTGTCACTTTCAAATGGTTCACTTTACTTGTTTTCACATGTTGCACTTCTGTTTTCCTAACCTTCTTGCATGCACTAAGACTTTGCCAGATGAAAGTGTTCCAGTCAGATATATATATCAGAGGTATAATACGGCACTTCTACCCCCTTGTCTATTAGCTAGCGTTTATGACAACGTGGTAGAGTTTCCGTTTAGTAATTGAAGGTACCCGAGTTCAAATCCTGCTCAGCGCAAGTGGATTGTTCCGTGTTACATATACTTACAGGTAAATTTTGTATGCAGGGAGTCAGAAAAAGAAGAGGTCAGTGCAAACACAATGGTTTTTTGATTTTTAAGTAGTTTATTGTTAATTTCTTTTTATCAGTCATGTAACTCTTGATTGTTTTTGTATTTGTAGCAGTTAATTTAATTCCTTGAATTTATTCTGTTTTGTTTGTTTGTTTGAGCCATCCTGAGCGTTTTAGTGGTCTTAGGAAGAAATGCAGGCAATTTATTATATGGGATACAGAATGCAAATCCACGAAACAAGGTTAGTTATATGGTTGCTCGCTTCATTGTGTAATTCGTATTTTTCCATGAGCTCTCCAAGTTGTTTAGTGGTGAATATGTGCGTTGATCATTTCCAAAAATTTAAGTTTATATTCTCATCAATGTATAGTTTAAGTTCAACTAATTACTGCCAACAGTCAGTACTGACTATACTAGGCAGGCCAGTTCTTGCAACTACTTCCTGGGTTCATACCAGTACTCGCGCCGAAGGTGAGGACTGTGGAATGTCACTGGAGACTCTAAACCTCTGGTGGGATTCGAACCAGCAACATCCGGATCGGGAGTCCGACGCTCTAACCCCTCGACCACCGCTCCTCCTATAGGTATATTCAGATGTACAAAACCATCATTTAGTCTATTTCCATTTTCTATTCTTTTCAGATTTGGGCCTCATTCAGGTTTTTGTGCTTTGCAAGGTGTTCTGGTCTAGTGAATTCATATTATTTCTATAAGCCAGTGTAAGAGATGGTACTGCAAGTTGGAAATAAGTTTCTGTTCTGGGTGAGTTCAAGTTTCTTCCTTGTCTTTTTGTTCATATCCTAAATCAAGATTCCGATGATTTTTTTAAACATCTTGTTTCAGATATTTATTACTTCTTTCCCAATTTGTCTGTAAAGGTTTGTGTAATTAATCTTAACTTCAGTGTTTTGTAATGTTTTTATGTATATAAGTTATTAGTCTTTGCCTTTTAATGCCCCCAAGAAGGCATTAGATGGGAGGCATATAGTTTTTGAATTGTCTGGCATTCTGTCCGCGTTTTTTTGTCCGGTCCATAACTTTGTCTGTCATGGATAGAAATAATTTTGCATAAACGTGTGTCACATTGAGACGTTGTTTCATATGCAAGACCCAGGTTTGTAGATTAAAGGTTTAAAGTCACACCTGGACTTTAAAGGAAATGTTCATAAAAGTGCATTGATGGTTGTGTCCGACAGGTCTTGTTTCTAATGATATTTGCAATACTTGGATTGAAGATTTGCAAAATTTTCTGCTCTAATGGTTGCTGCAATTCATCAGCAGTTGTAGCATGTGCACCAGATGATGAAGTTTGCAGTTTGGGCAATTGTGACGAAGGTTTCACAGATGATTTGGTCAAGTGATTGCTGTGCATCTCTTTTCTAAAAGTAAAAAAAATGTACTTGCTTCCATCATATAAATTCAGTTGTTTGTCTACTAGATATCGACGTTTTGTGCCCACGGAGGGTCTGTTTTTGGTATGTTTGTGTGTTTGTTTGTTTGTGACACAAGTATGTCTATGTGTTATTGTTAGGGTTTTACATGTTACTGGTAGAAAGGAAGATTTGGGATGATGGTGTGGACCAGAGGTTGCTAAATTTAATCAGCAGATTAGCATGTACACAGGATGCTAAAGTTTGCAGTTTTGGCCATTCAGGTGGAATTGCTGTTCATATAGGAAGTAAGTTGGTTTTCTCTTTTCTAGTACTTTGTCTCCTAAATATGAACTTTTTGCGCCCCCACCATTTTTTGGAGTGGGAGGGGGTGGGGCATGTGGATTTGCCCTTTGTCCGTCCGTCCACTGTCACGCTGGTTTGTGTCCCGTGTAATTCCAAACGTGTAATTGCTAGAGTCATGAAACGGTAAAAATAATTGTCAGCATGTGAACTTAAGCACCTGAGTATTTTGACGCAAATTTATTGGCGATCGGCAATTATTTGAGATCTACAGAGTAACGCCCCCTGATTAAGCAAAAATAGCAATTTTAGATTCCTTTATGTTAAGAACAAAGTTTATCCGCACCTGTAATTGTACAGGATTCTTTTGTGACAATACAGCGGAATATTGGGGCATCCATGTCCTATGGACACATCTCTAGTTAATGCTGCAGAATGTTTTTATGCTGTTTTTTTATGTTCAGTTTCAATGCAATCTTTCACCAAAGCGATAAGGTCTTATTTCCTTCTTTTTAACTCCAGTTCTCTTTAAAGATTTGTGTAAATAAGTTGTACAAGCATGTCCATGTGTTATTATTAGCAATTTCCGGGGGTATTTTTCTTCAGTTTTTTGCATTACACCAGGTCAAATGAAAATTTGAAGATGATTTTGGTCTAGTGGGTTATGTGCATCTTTATCCTAAAGGTAAAACACAGCACTTGTTTCCATCATATTAATAAAGCTGTGTTGTTTTTAACAGTTGCTTTTCTTTACAGCGTTTTCACATGTTTCTTTTTTTTTTAAATGAAGATTTTGCATGATTTTTTGGTCCAGTGGTTGCTTACATTCATCAGCAGACTAGAATGATCACAGGATGATGTAGTTTGCAGTTTTGGCAATTGTGGTGACATTGCTGTTCCCACAGAAAGTAAGTTTGTTTTCCCTTTTCTTGTTGTTTGTATACTAAATATTGACTTTTTAATGCTGAAGATTTTTTGTTACTACAATTTTTATGTTCAGTTTAAATTCAATCTTTCATGTAATGAGAAAAGCTAATTTACTGATATTTAATCTGGGTTTATTTTTTTAAGAGTTTCTGTAAATAAATAAAATAAGCGTGTCTATCTGTTATTGTAAGCAATTGCCTTTCTTTTCAGGTATTAACATTACACAAATCCAAAAGAAAATTTGCAGATGTTTTGGTGAAGAGACTGCTGTGCATCTCTATCCTTAAGGTACAAAAAATGCACAATTTCTATATAAATACCAAATATGGACATTTTAATACTGACGAATTGTTTTTACTGCTTTTGTTATGTTTAGTTTCAATAGCAATCTTTCAGTGTAGTAATAAGTGCTAAGTTTGCTTTTATCTAATGCTATTTTCTATTACGTTTTCTTGTAAATAAATGAAGTAGATATTTCTATGTTTTTTCTGATAGCAGTCACCTGTCTTTCCAGGTTATTGCATCACACTAGTTGAATCAAAGATTTGCAGATGTTCTTGTCCAGTAATTGCTGTTTCTCTCTGTCCTTAAGATAAACAATTACATCTTCATTATTGTATGCCTACCAATGAAATATAGGGAAATATCAGTGAGATAAAAGTGATAATCCACTGTTTTGAATCAGTGAAATTACCATTTTGATAATCCACTGTTTGTGCCGAAACTAATTTCCCCACCACGTAAATACAAGAGAATCCGCTGTATTTCAGACTGTGACAGCGAGTGAAATTTATTTACCTTGTTAAATTCAGTTATAATATTGAATTCCTGAGCCTAACTAGTTGTGAACAATGATGAAATTCGCCATAAATTATTTAAAATGTCTGATTTGTTTACATAACTCACATGGACAATATCCAATATGGCCGACTTTCAGTTCAATTGATTGAATATTACTCGGTATTAATCCGCTTTTATAATTAAAGTATTTATGGCTAAAATTCAATAAATATTGATAAACTGTGTAGAGAAAAATAAATGTTTTGGGGCTCACCATGGGGAATTTATTGAAGGCCCTGAGTAAAAATGTCATAAAATACCCATTTTTGACGTGTTGGCATAAAATAAAAATCATCTTCCACAAAAATAAACAAATATCCTCTATTTATATTTGCAGTATTGGTTCTGTATTTTGGCTTCTACCATAAGGTTAATTAAACGTTTAACATTTTTTGGTTGTTCGTCTGCTACATATTGTTTCTATTCAAACGCTAATTTAAATTTCTTTTGTCTCATTTTTAAAAGTCGTATTTTATTGTTATTTAAGGGGATAATTAACTTTACTTTGCCCCTTTTGTTTTAAATGTTTATGTAAATAAAGCAGGTTAATAACGCTTATTTACGTCAGAAAGTCAGAGACCATCATGCAAAAATTTATTTTTTACTTATTGTTTTTCTCAGAAACAGACGTAATGATACAAGTTAGAGTGGAAACTTATTTTCAGGCTGTTTGATCATTCTTGTTATTTCTGAAAATGGCATTTTGTATAAGATATGTTATCTTCTTTTAAGCAACAGATTAAATACTTAATTCTGAAGCAATCCTTTTAAAGGGATTATAATTTAATAACTTTTGTCAATACTTTAAGGAAAATGGCTGTTAACAGTATAATTAAATTAGCATTAAGATGTCCCTCATTTAAAGTTGTTGATACAGAATGAATTTTCCTGGTCTCCATTTTTGACAGAACTTGGTTTAAATGACCTTGGACATAACAGGCAGATTCAGATATACGACACAACCAGTAAGTTTACCTTTTCTTTTCAGGTTTGGACCTTATTCTGGTTGATGTGTTTTGGAATATGTTTTGGTCTGGTGAAAGCAAAAATTCATCAGCATGGCAGAATGGGTCAGATGAGGATGGAAGAGTAGGTTCTTATTTGAGTAAATTTGTTTTTCACTTTTCTGAAACAGTCTCATAAATCTGAAATCAGGAAGGTTTGACAGCTTTTGTTATATCTAGTCCATCCTCGTGTCACCCTTCTTTGTACTAACCGTTACCCAAAGGTGTCTAATGTATAAGAACCATAACTCTTCTTTTACCTTTTACAGAGTCTTCAGTTAATATCCTTCCAGACCATTATTCCACACTTGAAGACAGTTTTGGCACATATCTGTGGACAGATTTTGTAATTTAAAAAAGGGATGCAGTGCAAAAAAAAATTTCTTAATTTCACATGTCTCAGTATTTTCAGGAACCAGTATTATCAGGTCCACTTAGATGAACCTTGACCATTTGAGCATCACTCAAATGGTAGAGTTTTGAAAGGTTTGTGGAATAGGTACATATTGATTAAAACAATGTATGTAGAATTATACTGTTTCCTCTTTTCATGAGTGATATTTTAAATTGGGCTAGATTACTTTTCTGTTAAATAAATCTGTATTGCGTTCTGTTTGAAATATCCTACTTTAGGAGTGTCTACTAATCAGCTGTGGTTGTACTGTCTCGTTTGGATGACTCCTTGCTTTATTTTGGCTCTTTTGTTTATATAAGTAAGGATCTGATTGTTCATTTTCAAGTGGTAAGGCCTTTCACCTCACATGTTGCACTGTTTTCCTAACATTCTTGCACATGCACTAAAGCTTTGCCATTTGAAAATGTTCCAGTCAGATACTTACAGGTAATTTTTGTAAATTCGCACTTTTTAAGTTAAATGTAGGATCCGTGGAGTCACTCTGACAAAGCAGAGATCAGTGCAAACACTATAGATTTTTTTATTAACTTTTTTCAGTAGGTCTTTGGCACTATCTTTTTACCAGTAATGTAATTCTTGATTTATGTTGTATCTGTATCAAGTTAATTGCATGTAATTTATTCTGTTTCTAATTTTGTTTGAGCCAACCTGATCAGTTTAGAGGAAGAAATGTAGCAGAAGTGTGATACAGGAAACAGAATGAAAACCTATGAAACAAGGTTGATGATATGTTTGATAGTTCACAATGTGATTTTTTTTATTTTTAGTAGTAATCCTGAGCATTTTAAAGGTTAGGGGTAGAAGAAAAATGGTAAATATGCAACTTGGGATACAGAAATAGAACCCATGAAAATAGGTTTTGAAATAATAGACAATGAAAATATAAAAGCTAAGACATTATTATGTATATTAAAATCTGAACTGTAAATTCCTTTGATTTTTCAGTCCCAGTTTTGTCTCTTTCCGAGAGCAAGACTGAATTTGACACTATTGAAGATTCCAGTGCTGATGTCATTGCAACCTGTGCCATGTTGAATGACTTGTCTGCTTTTGAGTGGTTGGATTAATGGATTTCAGCAGATTCTGGTGATGGGAGAGACAGAGACATGGAGAATGTATTAGCAGGATCTGATGTGAGGGGAGACATGGAGAATATACCAACAGGATCTGAAGTGAGGGGAGAGACATGGAGAAGGTACCAACAAATTATGATGGTACTAAAAACTACTGGAGTAGCACCATTTTTCAATGTATGTCTGAGTAATAGAGGGAGAGAAATGATGCTCTTTTTATGGAAATTTTGCTTATATGCATATAATAAGGTCTCTTAGTTATACGTTTGTATCAGCATATTTCAGTTCTTGGTGAATTGAGACAAATATAGACATCATCAGCTGGATTTGACAGCAGTCTTAACCACTTAATGATGACATTGATTCTGTATTATGTCTGAAATGTTCTACATGTGTTTAATCTTTTGAAATTAACACTTTATTCCTCCATTTTATTCATGTATTTGAAGCTGTTTTTGAAAGTCTACTTTGAACAGCAGCCTGGTGGAAGAAGATCCTATGTGAAGAAGATCAGTGTCACTTTGTGCAACATTGGTTCGTTAGACAACCTACTTGGTATGCCTTACCAGATGTTATATTCATGTTTCTTGTTTTTAATGCAGTTCATTACCTATAAAGGTAATGTATTGTTGTCATATGGAAATGATCTGAAAATATCGAATTATTTTTTTCAACATAATTAATGTATGGTTGAAGCAAGTACGTTTCACATATCTTCATTTTTTTTAGAAAAAGTCGGATTGGCCAACAGTAATTTTACATTTTTACTGATTGGTTGTAAAAAAGTTTTTGATCCGTCATTTTGTAGGGTGACCATGTCATGCATGTGTGGTTGAAAAATGTCAATAGTGTACAAGGTTTTTAAAGGTGGAAGCTGTAAAGTTTGTTCGAGAATATCCATCTGCATGTCTCTGTAGAAAAATAAGTAACAAAATGGAAAAAAAAACAGTCGAGACTTAAACCTTATGTATAAACTTCTAGAAAAATATTTTTGAAAGTGTTTAAAGAAGCATGTTGTAGCATGCTCAATTTTTAATTTGTCTCCTGTTGTTGTGCAACAGGGGGTATTAGAAGCAACTGCGAAATGTATTTCAAGATGGTGAATTTGCATTATCAGTTGGAGCCTTAGTTGTCGGCCAGTAAGTTTGTTTGAAACTAGTCAACTATCTTAAGGTAAAGTAAATTTTCTTGCGTGTCTGAAAATGGCATTGAGTATTATTTGTAAGATTACATTTTACCATGATTTTATTTTATTGCCACCTGTACACGTTCTTTTAGTGGTAAATTCCTACCACTTTGGTTGCTTGGATGAGTTATTACCAGGGACTATCTCAGGAACAGTTCCAGAGGGTTTATAAACAGCAACACAGTTCATTTAGTATTGAGACTGCTAGATTTTATTATAAAACATGTAACCTACTAATACTGTTAAGTTTTAAATTGTGTGAACCGAACCAAGCCTTCTGGAGTTTTTTATCATCTTTGAGGACGAGTAAATAACCAAAGGTAACATTTGTAGGGAGACCATGTTGATAAAATGCTGGAAAACCTGTTTTTTTGTAGAAATATCATTATCAAAGAAGAGGGGGTATATTGCTTTGTCTGTCGGTCGGTCCGTCGGTCCGTAGACCAAATGGTTTCCGACCAATAACTAAAGAATGCTTAGGCCTAGGAACTTCAAACTTGGTAGGATGATTGTCCATCACCAGTAAATGACCCCTTTTGATTTTGGGGTCAAGGGGTCAAAGGTCAAGGTCACATTGACCTTGTAGGTAGAAACCGTTTCCGACCAATAACTAAAGAATGATTAGGCCTAGAAACTTCAAACTTGGTAGGATGGTTGTCCATCACTGGTAGATGACCCCTATTGATTTTGGGGTCAAGGGGTCAAAGGTCAAGCTCACAGAGACCTTCATCCTAAAAACGGTTTCCGATCAATAACTAGAGAACGCTTTGACCTAGGTTCACCAAACTTGGTATGCTGGTTTGTCATCACCAGTAGATGATCCCTATTGATTTTGAGGTCATTAGGTCAAAGGTCAAGCTCACAGGGACCTTCATCCTAAAAACGGTTTCCGATCAATAACTAGAGAACGCTTTGACCTAGGTTCACCAAACTTGGTATGCTGGTTGGTCATCACTAGTAGATGATCCCTATTGACTTTGAGGTCATTAGGTCAAAGGTCAAGATCACAGAGACTTTCATCCTTAAAACGGTTTCCGATCAATAACTAGAGAACGCTTTGACCTAGGTTCACCAAACTTGGTGTGCCGGTTGATCATCACCAGTAAATGACCCCTATTGACTTTGAGGGCATTAGGTCAAAGGTCAAGATCACAGAGACTTTCATCTTAAAAACGGTTTCCGATCAATAACTAGAGAACCCTAAGGCCTAGAAACTTCAAACTTGGTAGGATGATTGTCCATCACCAGCAGATGACCCCTATTGATTTTGGGGTCAAGGGGTCAAAGGTCAAGGTCACATTGACCTTGTAGGTAAAAAACGGTTTCCAATCAATAACTTGACAACCCATGCACCGTTGACCCTCAAACTTCATATCTGCATTTGTCTTGGCCAGTAGATGACCCCTATTGATTTTGGGTCAAAGGTCAAGGTCACATGTATGTCAAAACAATTCAGACCAATAACTTGGCTACCAAATGGCATCGGGTTTTGTGGACTGTGAGACTTACATTTTAGATAACATGTATATTTGGTCACTAGGTCAAAAGTCAGTCACAATAATCTGGCCACATGACTAATTGGCTGCCGATAGGGGGCATACATGTTTTACAAACATATCTTGTTTTAAGTAGGTTTGATACAAGGGAGGCAACTCAAACTGAAGTTTCTTAAAGACACTGCCTTCTATAATTACAATGTAGTTGTTTGTATGATCTGGCTGTCGCATGAAAAGTACTGTTATTGAATTGAAGGATGCATATTGAATATCCTTATTCATCATTAAATATTTCCATTTCTAAACAAATCCCAAGATCTAATAGCAGCAACTTTTTTTAAATGCAGGTGAATATAGATTTAAAAATAACATTTACTTGCTGTATAGTTTGCATTTCTTTAGTTTTTTGGAATGAGAATGATTGAACAGCAGGGAAGTGTGTGAGTCAGTTTGCCTTCAACAGTGTTGTGACTGGTGGTTGAATTTTAATTTCTTTGTCAGGTAAGTTAAAAGTTACCTCCTTTTGGTGCTGTCAGAACTATTCCTATTACATCAACTATGAAGACACTGAAATGAACCGCCAAACCTTAGAAAATACCTTGTTGAAGCACTAGATGTAAAGACAAAAATATTTCACAGAAATAATTTAAAATAGGTTAATTGCAATTATGGGATAAAGGAATAGATAAAAGAAAATACCACACAGGTTGGTATTCAGCATCCTGAGTTCTACTACATTTTGTAAATATGTGCTTGAAATAAATGGAAATAGTTTAATTGTTCCTTTTTCAGAAATGTAGTGAAAAGTATGTAATGAAATAAATAAAAAAATATTAGAAAAGATTTTTAAAAAATATCACTTCCATTTTTCAAGAATTGGACACTATAGAAGAAAAAAACAAGAGTGGTTCAGTGTCATCCTTCACATTACTAAATTATAAATTTTTAAATCAGTAAGATGGTTAAAGTTTTGAATATTTTTTACGAAACATTTAGAAAGCGATTTATGGTAAAACTGTCTTGAGAGGTCAATCTTACGAGACAATACAGTATAAAAGATAGAAAAGCCTTGCAATGGCTCTGCGCGGAGAGCATCTCTTGAGTCATTCTTGAAGCAAGGTGAAATAGTAGAAATATACTTAGGGTAACTTAATTAAAGTATACCAACAGTGCCAACAAAGTTCAAATTTGCTGTGAACAGTTGATGAACAAATCTAAATTTTATTGCCTTACAGACATTTGCCAAACAGACTTTTGCCATACAGACTTTTGCCATATAGACATGCACTTTAAACTTTTGCCATATAAACTTTTGCCATACAGACTTTTGCCATATAGACATGCACTATAAACTTTTGCCATATAAACCTTTGCCATATAAACCTTTGATGTCACTGTCTGCTGTTGGTCAGTTACTTAAGTTTTTTCAGACAATTTTGAATAGAATACGTTATGACTTAATTTTAAGAAATACCTAGTAAGCATATTTTGTAATTTTTACTTTTTGATTTCTAAAAGCCAAATCCTAGAAAAACTGAAAATTTTACATTTAATCAGAATTACTTTAAGTAATGTTTTAACATAAATACCATAAAAAATTTTATAATGAAAATGTCATTTTGACTCATAACTTAAAATTTAAGTAAAATCTTAAAATTTCTTCGATACATAAGTTGCAGCTAGCTTATCGAACCAGTAAACATGTAACATATTTCAGAAACTAGGATTACTGGGCTTCTGGGTTTTAAAATTTGTTAGAATTTTTATAAATGATTATTATTGACTTACAAGCTTTGAACGAAGTTTAACTCCAATTGATCTCAATTAGAATTTGATTATTTGCTTTTAAAGATTTAGGATTTTAAGTCATTTTTTTTAAATCCTTTAAGTTCAATTCTTTAGTCTCCAAATAAAATTTAATGTTATTTATCAACAGAATTTGTCAAACATGTATAAGAAACTGAACCTATATTTTGCTATATAGTACACTAGTGTTAAGTTTATTGCTTTATTAGAAAAATATGTTTACTTGCCATATTGAAATTCTTTTTCCTTTCATATTTCATAGGAATTTTCATTCTTTTTCATATTTTTCTGTGGGTAAAGTTTACTTAAGTATTTGATGTTTGGTTTTCCTGCTTAAATTTTGTTCAGTTTTTTTGTGTGTGTAAAATCCAGTTCCTGACATGCTTCTCTCAAATGATAAAGTCCTGCACTTAGTAACCTACCTAAATGCTCCCTGCACGTCGGCACTCAAATGCACTAATAAAAAATATGCACTGACAGTTTACCATTTGAAAGTTTCAAGTCAGGACTGTTTTGGAAGAATTATTACAAATTCGTTTAATTTTTGGCATTTTGTAGAAAGCAGGATATCAAACAAAGGAAATATTTTTTGCAAACATTTACAGTTGTTTATTTTTTTCTAGTTAAGCTCTAATAAGACATTTGATTATATCATTCCAGTTTAAATGGAATTCATCTGAGATTTGTGTTCAAATTGAGAACTTATATAAGATATGAAGTCCTGGGCAAAATGGTGACTTAAATTTAAAAGGGAAGTAACTTAAATCGATACAAATATAAGACAGCAAGAGTGGTGTCCCCCTTACAAATGGCGTCTTATATTCAAAGGGAAGTAACAATATACAAACATAAAACAGTGGTGTCCCCTTACAAATGGCGTCATAAATTTTAAGGGAAGTTACTTAAATCTATATAAATATAAGACAGCAAGAGTGGTGACCCTTTACAAATGGCGTCTTGAATTCAAAGGGAAGTAAATCTATACAAACATACAGAAAGAATTGTGTCCTCCTTACAAATGGCGTCTTATATTCAATGGAAAGTAACATCTATACAAATATAACGCCGCAAGAGTGGTGTCCCCCTTATAAATAGCGTCTTGAATTCAAATGGAAAAAACGTCTATACAAACATAAAACAGAGTGGTGTCCCCTTACAAATGGCGACTTAAATTTAAAGGGAAATAACAAATCTAAACAAATATAAGGCAGCAAGAGTGGTGTCCCCTTACAAATGGCGTCTTGAATTCAAAGGGAAGTAAGTTTATACAATGAAAAAAATAGAGTGGTGTCCCCTTACAAATGGCGTCCTAAATTTAACGGGAAGTAACTCAAATCTATACAAATATATGACAGCAAGAGTGGTGTCCCCTTACAAATGGCGTCTTATATTCAAAGGAAAGTAACAAGTTTATTAAAACAATAAACATAGTGGTGTCCCCTTACAAATGGCGTCTAATATTCAAAGGGAAGAAACAAATCTATATAAACATTAAACAGAGTGATGTCCCTTTACAAATGGCGTCCTTAATTTAAAGGGAAGTAACTTAAATCGATATAAATATAAGACAGCAAGAGTGGTGTCCCCTTTCAAATGGCGTCTTAAATTCAAAGGGAAGTAAATCTATACAAACGAACAGAAAGAATTGTGTACCCCTTACAAATGGCGTCTAATTTTCAAAGGAAAGTAACTAATCTATACAAATATAACGCCGCAAGAATGGTGTCCCCCCTTATAAATGGCGTCTTGAATTCAAAGGGAAATAAGTCTATACAAACATAAAACAGAGTGATATTCCCTTACAAATGGCGACTTAAATTTAAAGGGAAGTAACTTATATCTTTACAAATATAAGGCAGCAAGAGTGGAGTCCCCCTTAAAAATGGCGTTTTGAATTCAAAGGGAAGTAACAAGTTTATACAAAGAAAAAAAATAGAGTGGTGTCCCCTTACAAATGAGTCTTGAATTCAAAGGGAAATAACAAGTCTTTACAAACATAAAACAGAGTGATGTCCCCTTACAAATGGCGTCCTAAATTTAAAGGGAAGTAACTCAAATCTATACAAATATAAGACAGCAAAAGTGGTGTCCCCTTTCAAATGGCGTCTTATATTCAAAGGGAAGTAACAAGTTTATTAAAACATTAACAAAGTGGTGTCCCCTTACACATGGCGTCTAATATTCAAAGGGAAGAAAGAAATCTATATAAACATTAAACAGAGTGATGTCTCCTTACAAATGGCGTCCTCAATTTAAAGGGAAGTAACTTAAATCGATACAAATATAAGACAGCAAGAGTGGTGACCCCTTACAAATGGCGTCTTATATTCAAAGGAAAGTAACAAGTTTATTAAAACAATAAACATAGTGGTGTCCCCTTACAAATGGCGTCTAATATTCAAAGGGAAGAAACAAATCTATATAAACATTAAACAGAGTGATGTCCCTTTACAAATGGCGTCCTTAATTTAAAGGGAAGTAACTTAAATCGATATAAATATAAGACAGCAAGAGTGGTGTCCCCTTTCAAATGGCGTCTTGAATTCAAAGTGAAGTAAATCTATACAAACATACAGAAAGAATTGTGTCCCCCTTACAAATGGCGTCTTATATTCAAAGGAAAGTAACTTATCTATACAAATATAACGCCGCAAGAGTGGTGTCCCCCTTATAAATGGCGTCTTGAATTCAAAGGGAAATAAGTCTATACAAACATAAAACAGAGTGATGTCCCCTTACAAATGGCGACTTAAATTGAAAGGGAAGTAACTTAAATCTTTACAAATATAAGGCAGCAAGAGTGGAGTCCCCCTTACAAATGGCGTCTTGAATTCAAAGGGAAGTTACGGGTTTATACAAAGAAAAAAATAGAGTGGTGTCCCCTTACAAATGGCGTCCTAAATTTAAAGGGAAGTAACAAGTTTATTAAAACAATAAACAGAGTGGTGTCCCCTTACAAATGGCGTCTAATATTCAAAGGGAAGAAACAAATCTATATAAACATTAAACAGAGTGATGTCCCCTTACAAATGGCGTCCTAAATTTACAGGGAAGTAACTTAAATTGATACAAATATAAGACAGCAAGAGTGGTGTCCCCTTACAAATGGCGTCATAAATTTAAAGGGAAGTAACAAGTTTATTAAAACAATAAACAGAGTGGTGTCCCCTTACAAATGGCGTCTAATATTCAAAGGGAAGAAACAAATCTATATAAACATTAAACAGAGTGATGTCCCCTTATCTATACAAACATACAGAAAGAATTGTGTCCCCCTTACAAATGGCGTCCTAAATTTACAGGGAAGTAACTTAAATCGATACAAATATAAGACAGCAAGAGTGGTGTCCCCTTACAAATGGCGTCATAAATTTAAAGGGAAGTTACTTAAATCTATACAAATATAAGACAGCAAGAGTGGTGTCCCCTTACAAATGGCGTCTTAAATTCAAAGGGAAGTAAATCTATACAAACGAACAGAAAGAATTGTGTACCCCTTACAAATGGCGTCTTATTTTCAAAGGAAAGTAACTAATCTATACAAATATAACGCCGCAAGAATGGTGTCCCCCTTATAAATGGCGTCTTGAATTCAAAGGGAAATAACAAGTCTATACAAACATAAAACAGAGTGATATTCCCTTACAAATGGCGACTTAAATTTAAAGGGAAGTAACTTCAATCTTTACAAATATAAGGCAGCAAGAGTGGAGTCCCCCTTACAAATGGCGTCTTGAATTCAAAGGGAAGTAACAAGTTTATACAAAGAAAAAAAAATAGAGTGGTGTCCCCTTACAAATGAGTCTTGAATTCAAAGGGAAATAACAAGTCTTTACAAACATAAAACAGAGTGATGTCCCCTTACAAATGGCGTCCTAAATTTAAAGGGAAGTAACTCAAATCTATACAAATATAAGACAGCAAGAGTGGTG
This sequence comes from Cyclina sinensis, assembly GCA_012932295.1. Lineage (NCBI taxonomy): Eukaryota > Metazoa > Mollusca > Bivalvia > Venerida > Veneridae > Cyclina > Cyclina sinensis. The sequence continues at coordinate 5,833,404 of JAAONU010000009.1, read as the reverse complement.
TCCCCTTTCAAATGGCGTCTTATATTCAAAGGGAAGTAACAAGTTTATTAAAACATTAACAAAATGGTGTCCCCTTACACATGGCGTCTAATATTCAAAGGGAAGAAAGAAATCTATATAAACATTAAACAGAGTGATGTCTCCTTACAAATGGCGTCCTCAATTTAAAGGGAAGTAACTTAAATCGATACAAATATAAGACAGCAAGAGTGGTGACCCCCTTACAAATGGCGTCTTATATTCAAAGGGTTAGTAACAAATCTTTACAAACATAAAACAGAAAGAGAGGAGTCCCCTTACAAATAGCGTCTTGGATTCAAAAAGAGGTAACAAACCTATAGAATTTTAAGGCAGCAAGAGTGATGCCCCCTTACAAATGGTGTCTTAAATCTAAAAGCAAGAAACTTAAATATTTACAAACAAGGCAGCAAAAATGGTGTCCCCTTTCAAGTGGCGTCTTAAATTCAAAGGGAAATAACTTAAATCTTTACAACTGTAAGGCCGCAAGAGTGGCTTCCTTTTACAAATGCTGCAACGATTCACTAGTAACTAAATTATATATAAATGTTAGTCATCAAGAGTAATGTCCACTTTAAAATGTCTTCAGCAGTCGAAAAGGAAGAAACCCTTTAGCCTTCTAAATCTTAAAGACAGTAAGGCTGCTGTCCTTTACCAATGTTGTAATTAATTAAAAAGAGAGTAACTCGAACATCTTCGAAAGAAGAACTGTCACTGTAAGATGGCAATGCCCTCGAGGTGGTGCTTTAGCTTTGAGCTGAGGACCAGTAATTCAAGGGTCACGGTCAAATAAATATATGTCAATTGGAAGGTCTTGTCAAAAGCGGTGTTGTATCTAAGTATGAAGTCAATCAACTTTCGAAGAAGGAGATTATGGGCAATGTTAAAGTTTTTGGACATTTGGATCTTAAAGGTAAAGTCATTAAAGGGTAAAATGTTAAATAGATATAGGTCAGTGGGAAGGTCTTGTTCAAAGGGGTGTTGTTTCCAAGTATGAAGTAAATCCACTTACTAATAAAGAAGTTATGGTCAATGTTAAAGTTTTTAGACAATTGGATCTTCAAGGAAAAACGTCATTCAGGGGTCAAGGTCAAACAAATAAAGGTTAAGTGGAAGGTCTTGTCCAAAGGAATGTTGTGTCCAAGTGTGAAGTAAATCCATTTACTAATTAGGAAGTAATGGTCAATGTTAAAGTTTTCGGACGGACTGACGAACGGACTGACAGTTAAAAAACTACATGCCTCCCTTCGGAGGCAAAGAAAAGTGTCCCCTTGCAAATGACGTCATTAATTCAAAGGGAAATGACTGAAATATTGGAAATATGACACTAAGAGTGGTGACGTCATAAATTCAAAGAGAAGCTACCATTTCATCTTAAAAAAATTAAGACTGCAAGAGCGCTTTCCTCTTGCAAATAACGTTATGAATTCACAGGGAAGTAACTCTAAATTCTTCGAAAATTCATAATATTCTTCGTCAGGTATCCATTTCCAAAAGACGTTTAAAAGACAATGAGAGTGGTGTCCCCTTAAAAATGAGGTTAAATTTTGAATTTAAATGGATGTAACTTGTATCTTCGAAAATTTGATAGAGTAAAATTGGTGTCCTCTTACAATCGACGTCACCATTTCAAAGGGAAGTAATTATATATTATTCAGTACCAAAGCAGTAAGTCTGGTGTCATCTTACAAATGACGGCATAAACAGAAAAGGAAAGCAAATCTAAAATCTTTGAATATTTAACGCAGTACGAATATTTTCCCCTTATAAATAACGTCACGAATTTAAAGTTAAAGCTTCGAAAATTTGTTGCAGTAAAAGTGGTGTCACCTTACAAATGACGTCATCATTTCAAAGGGAGGTAATTTAAAATTTGGCAAAAAATTTAAAGCAGTAAAAGAGGTGTCTTTTTACAGATGACGGCATGACTTCAAATGGAAGAAACGCATAAATGTTCGAATATTAAAGACCGTAAAAGTTTCCCTTTTCAATGTCAGGGGACACCACAATTACTGCCATAAGTCTTTAAGATTTAAGAGTTTCTTCCCTTTTAATACTTTAAGGGACACGACAATTACTCTCTTTAATTTTCGACGACTTTAAAGTAAAATCCCTTTAAATACATGCCGTCATTTGTAAGTGGACGCCACTCTTACTGCCTTAAATTTTCAAAGACTCAAGAGATACTTAACTTTGAATTTAACTTTGGTCTAAGGTGTTCTTACTTTGCTTTGCTAGGCGGTTCCGGCCTTTTGATGCGGGTTCGAATCCCACTTGGAACTTGATTTCTTATGACGTCATATGTAAAGGGACACCACTCTTACTGTCTTAAATTTTCGAAGATTTTAGTCAGTCCCTTCAAAATCATTACGTCATTTGTAACGAGAACCACTCTTATTGCCTTAAATTTTCGAAGATTTTAGAGATACCTCCATTTGAATTGTTAAAACCCATGAAAACAAATTAATCTTTTGAGATCTCTTGAAAGAGCGGAATGTTAAGGATAGTACCGCTTTCCTCTTTTCAGTGGTTCTGCCAGTCTAAGGTCTCTTTAGGAAAGTTTTATTCACACATGTACATAAACGTTACACCATACACCATGCCATCAAAGATTTCTGACAAGGATGGAGGTTTTTATATACTATATACACTATGCCATTGTTACAGCACACACGAAAAAAGCAGTAAGAACCAACAGGTCTGAAGAACCATGTGTATAATGAATTGTACGCATCTTTTTTTATAACAAGCGGGTCATCATGGCCCTGTATCACCCACCTGAGAACTACCATTCAAGGTTAAGGAAGGCATCAAGGTAAGTTCACTAAAAGTGATTATCTAAATTATCGAAAAAAATTTTAACTAATCAGAATTGGAGAATCTGAGTTGTCTGACCGTCAACGCCGGCTTAATGGTTTACGAAATAGAGGAAATGGTAAATCTTCTAATTATCACCTCTCCTCTGTCTTACGGAGGCAATGTAACATACAATACAATTTTGTTCAAACACCGGGTATAAAGCCCGTCCGCTTAGCTCAATAGGTAGAGCACTGGATTAGTAATCCATCGGTCGTTGGTTCGACCCCTGGGCAGGGCAAAATTTCTCCGTGACAATTGTTCTCAAACATTGAGTCTTATGTTCATTTGTCTCTCACCGCTGATTCAGAGTAGATCATGTGGGGACAGTAGATAGTCACTTGCGGAGCAATTGGCAATTACTGGTTAGTTATCCAGGAAAACAGGTTAGGTGGACTGACCGCCGAGATATAACCTATATGTTGAACCAAAAACAAACAAACTGGGTAAAATTTCGACATTCTTCGTCCTCTGGGGGAAATTCGGTCATAGAAACGAGTACACCCTAGCCTTGCAATCTAACTGGAACCGACAAATAAAGGGATAACAAATTCTCACTGTGTATAAGCAAGGAACTGCAGACCGTTTTTAACTTTCATTGCCTAGTCAGTACAAACAGATGCCATGTAATGTCTTTTAAAAATCATGACCACATTTATGCTGTAAGAATACGTTAATACGGAATTGTAGCTACTCTTCAAGCGTAATCAATAACACCCTTTTCAACATAATCCTGACAATGTTACTTACGTCAACCAGCTTTTTTAGAAAGATAATTCTTGTTTGGTGTAACTGATGATATGCATACTTTGGTTTCAATACCAAATGTGACTATCGTAGCTGTATCAGATATGAATCTTACAATACTCATAATACTGTAGTGCATTCTTTCAATGGTAAATTTGTATTATAATTTTGAATATTTATATTAAGGTGTTATAAAAAATCAGTCTGTCAAAGCTTTTGTTTTTCTAAAGCTATTTCTAACCGTTGGTAAACATACCTTTTTACAAAACAATTAAAGGTTGATAGTTTATTAAGAGGATTACACAAGGAAATGTTTGTGCAAATTTATTTTTCAAATCCATCCAGCAGTTTAAAAGAAGAAGAATTTTGAATTTCTTTTATTTAGGGAAGAGGGGTAGAGGTCAACTAGACAATGCATTGTGCAAACTTTTATAGGGCTGGGCCTTGTGGTTTCAGAGAAGAAGATTTTAAGCTTTTTTGTGTCATGTGCAAGATGCAGGTCCCTAGGTCAAAGTTCAAATTCACAGCAGGGGATTGAACTTTGGGTATTTGTAATAAAGTTTTAAGTGCAGTTGGAGTTTGTGTCCGGTCCATAACATGCATGCATGATGGGATTTCAAAATATATTGGTACACTTGACCACCATAAGGAAACGATGTGTCATGTGCAAGACCCAGGTGCATAGGTCAAGGTCACAGTAGAACATTGAACTTAGTGTATTTGTCATATAGGCTTAAGTTCAGTTGGAGCTCATGTCCGATCTATAACTTCTGCATGCATGATGGGATTTTAAAATGAATTGGTACACCTGACCACCATAAGTAGACAATGTGTCACATGCAAGACTTAGGTGCCTGGGTCAAAGATCAAGGTCACGGCAGGGGATTAAAATTAATATTTTTCTCTGGTCCATAATTTTTAGCATGCATGATGGTAATTCAGTATCAGCTGTCACTCTTGACCACCGTAAGTAGAGGATACTGTTTTAGCTTGTCTATTTTCGAAGTAAAAGTGGAGCTGTTATTGATACTGAGTCGTCATCGTCGTACAAAAACTTTAATGTAGCTAATTATTCATAAACCATAATACTTTAAGTTATGATATTTGGTAAGTAGCATTTTCTGGTGGACCTCTGCCATGTTGGTTCAAATCATGACCCCAGGGTCAATATTAGCCCCACGCTGGGGCTTAGGTATTGTTATATAGGAAACTTTTTCGAAATCTTCTTCTCTAAAACCACTTGACACAGAGCTTTGTAATTTGATGTGAGGCATTCTCTAGTAGACTTCTACTAACATTGTTCATATTATGTCCCTTTGTTGAAAATAAGCCCCATCCCAGGGGTCACTTGGTTTTTTGCAAAGACTTATATCGCAAAAAAACTAATGGGAAAGCACAAGGCATAGAACTTAACTAATTACTTTAATGGGATGGGTAGATACTGCCAGCTCCCCTCACTTGGGACACCAATAAAAACTGTGTACTTGTGAATATAAAAGCTTTGTACCAGACCATGTGTTTGTGGACCTAACACTCTGTAAGAAACTGTGTACATGTGGACAAAAGGCTCTGTACTAAGCTGTGTGCATATGGAAATAAAAGCTCTGTACGAAACTGTATGCTTGTGGACAAAACATTATGTACCAATCAGTGTTGCAAAATCAACACTGTATCTAATAGCGTGCTTGTGGACACAACACTCTCTACCAAACAGTATGCTTATGGCCATAAAAGCTCTGTTTCAAACTGCGTGCTTGTGGACACAAAGCTCTGTTGCTCTGTTTCAAACTGTGTGCTTGTGGACACAAAGCTCTGTTTCAAACTGTGTGCTTGTGGACACAATGTACAAAACCGTGTAATAAAAAAATTTGTGTCAAACAGTGTTATTGTTGACACAAAATTCTGTACCAAAGAACGTGCTTTTGACAGGATAATAGCAATCGGCTTTTGGACCTGTCTTTTTTGTACCCTTTGCTGTTTCAAATTATACAACCTTTCAAAACTGACGAGATGTAAGGAAGTTTTCAAATATAAGTAATATATCAAGAGTTTCTCCTACGTCAGGGACACTTTAAGTGTGGCTTTCCAGAAACCAAGATGACTCCGTTCAACAAGTCTACAGTCTGAGAGGACTTTTCAGTTTTGCACTTTTTACTGCTTTTTTTTGTGTGAACGACAGAGCAAGCATGTGATTGTGTCGTAACTTTGTATCACTTATCAATTGCCTACAAGGTTCGAATATTGTAACTTTTCAGTCACACTTAGAATCAAAGCACTGTAAGTGCTGAGGGGAACGCTTGCCTGACTATTATTAAAATGTGTATGTGAAAGAAAAGGATGTAAGTGGGAATAAACGAACAGCAGGAAACAAAAGATTAGGGGGCAGAAGGTACATGCTTTAGGCAATAAACTTTTAAACTTGAATTTGATATAGCAGGCCTCAAGTCTTCCATCATAAACTTTCAGTTAGACCTGTGGTTGACTGTCAGACCACACGTGGGGGTAGGCGAGCAGGATGTGCTATTAGTAATTTGATTTGTCTTTTAAGGTCAGGCTCATAGCTTCTTATCCAGGTTTCTTCTATCGCGGTTATTCTGTTTATGAAGTTTTCAAGTTCAAGTTTATACCTGGTGGGCGAATTTTGTGTTTAACAAAATCACAGTAATTGCTTTTAAGGTAAAGAGGCGGAGATGACGAAATGGTCACTGCAGTCGATAGGTCGGAAGTTGACAGTTAGTGTGGCACCTCAGTTCAAGAAAATATTATCCAAGAGACCATTCTCCTGTGCATTGATATCTGCACTTACAGCAGAAGTCTGTAGTAGGACAGAAGATTTTTAAGTTGGTCACTGATGGATCTTCAACCAATAACTTAAATGTCGAATGAAATCTCCAACAATGAATATAAGCAGTCCAACAGGTAGAGTAAATATGTTCTCTAGCTATTCTAGGAAGTTTTGAATTAAAAAAGACTTAAACAGGTATTCTTAAAATTTAGTACTGCCTGGGTATGATGATAAAGACTGTTTTGTTCTGTTTGAAGAGAAGGCAGGATGTAATTTCTCAGGTCATGATGTATGTTTTATGGTTCCCCTCCTTTTTGGCACCTCTTTGTGCTGCTAATTGTTGTGTGTTGAGAAAGAGTACAATTCCTCTCCTGCTTTCATGATTACAGATAATTGATAGGTCAGTAGCCCTTAGAATATCCAGTTTAAAGTGGTTAGCATTATGCTAGTGTAATCAGCATTGAAATTAAATATCTGTATAAAACAATTGTCCCTAAACACAACAAAAACTGTCACTGTAAGATGACAAAGCCCCCTAAGTGGGGCTATGACTTTGGGCTGAGGACAGTCATTCAACGGTCAAGGTCAAATAAACATAGGTCAGCGGGAAGGTCTTGTCCACAGGGGTGTTGTGTCCAAGTATGAAGTAAATCAACCTACTAAAAAGGAGGTAATGGCCAAAGCTTAAAGTTTTGGACATAGGAATCTTCAAGGTAAAAGTCATTTAGTGGTCAAGGTCAAATAAATATAGGTCAGTGGGAAGGTCTTGTCCAGAGGTGTGTTGTGTCCTAGTATGAAGTAAAACCACTTACTAATAAAGAAGTTATGGTCGATGTTAAAGTTTTGGACAATTGGATCTTCAAGGTGAAGGTCATTCAGGGGTTAAAGTCAAATAAATATAGGTCAGTGGGAAGGTCTTGTCCACAGGGGTGTTGTGTCCAAGTACTAGTAGTAAGTAAATCCACTTACTAATAAGGAGGTAATGACCAATGTTAAAGTTTTTGGACAACTGGATCTTCAAGGTAAAGGTCATTCAGAGGTCAAGGTCAAATATAGGTCAGTGGGAAGGTCTTGTCCACAGGGGTGTTGTGTCCAAGTAGTAAGTAAATCCACTTACTAATAAGTGTGTAATGGCCAAAGCTTAAAGTTTTGGACATAGGAATCTTCAAGGTAAAGGTCATTTACAGGTAGTGGTCAAGGTCAAATATATATAGGTCAGTGGGAAGGTCTTGTCCAGAGGTGTGGTGTGTCCTAGTATGAAGTAAAACCACTTACTAATAAAGAAGTTATGGTCAATGTTAAAGATTTTGGACAATTGGATCTTCAAGGTGAAGGTCATTCAGGGGTTAAAGTCAAAAAAATATAGGTCAGTGGGAAGGTCTTGTCCACAGAGGTGTTGCGTTCAAGTAGTAAATAAATCCACTTACTAATAAGGAGGTAATGGCCAAAGCTTAAAGTTTTTGGACAACTGAATCTAAAACGTAAAGGTCATTCAGAGGTCAAGGTCAAATAAATATAGGTCAGTGGGAAGGTCTTGTCCACAGGGGTGTTGTGTCCAAGTAGTAAGTAAATCCACTTACTAATAAGGAGGTAATGGCCAAAGCTTAAAGTTTTGGACATAGGAATCTTCAAGGTAAAGGTCATTTACCGGTAGTGGTCAAGGTCAAATAAATATAGGTCAGTGGGAAGGTCTTGTCCACAGGGGTGTTGTGTCCTAGTATGAAGTAAAACCACTTACTAATAAAGAAGTTATGGTCAATGTTAAAGTTTTTGGACAATTGAATCTTCAAGGTGAATGTCATTCAGGGGTCAAGGTCAAATAAAAATAGGTTAGTGGAAAGGTCTTGTCCACAAGGGTGTTGTGTCCAAGTCTGAAGTAAATCCACTTACTAATAAGGAAGTTATTGCCAATGTTAAAGTTTTTGTACAGACTGACGGACAGTAAAAAAAATATATGACTCCTTTTGTTAACATGTTATTAACCTAATTCAGAATTTTGTATTGGTCATCTAATTAATAAGTGTCAGTGCTATTTGTAGGAAGTAAAAAATATCCAACTTGCTGAAAAAGCATCACCTATTCTCTTAATACATAAAAGCAAGAATACACCATAAATGTGGTTGATACAGTATGTCATGACCATCTGTTCCGGTCAATAAATTCATTAACTGTCTGCTACTTAAAGAAGTTGAACAATATACAACTTGCCAAAAAATGTTAACCTATCCACTATGTTCAAGAAGGGGAGATTACTGCAAAATATGGTAGTAACAGTCGTGTAACTTGACAATGTCATGACCTTTTGTACTTGTACGTAAAAGTGTAAAGTGCCTGGTCATTGCTATTTGCTAAAGTTGAAAAACATCAAATTTGTCGAAAAAGGTTACCCATACCTGCTTTCCAAGTTCTTAACGTGGGGGGAACGGATGCCACAGTTACGTAACTTGCCAGGATCACTGCCTTTGTATTGGTAAGTACATGTAAATGTGTATAGTATGAAGACATTGGTACTAGTAGAGCTTTAGATATACCAACTTGCTGAAATAGGTTACATGTAGCTGTACCTATTTTCGAAGTGCATAAAAGGTAGATAACAAAAAAATTGGATGCTGCAGATATGTAACTTGCCAGGATCAAGGCCTTTGAATTCAGTTGGGTAGATATGGGTGTATAGTATGAAGCCATTGGTACAAGCAGAATTAAAGATATATCCAACTTGCCGAAATAGGTTAATCGTACAGACGTAGAGGTATGGCTAAATAACTATATGCCAGGTGTACAAAAACATACCAAAAACTTCTTCAGAAACACAAATACCACCTTTCGTTTTCAGACTTTTTATTTAGTTTCAACATTTCAATAATACAAAGCTCATATTGTATTCTTAACAACTTGGTATCATCTTATGGACATGATCGCACTGAGAAAAAGTGAAAGCAAAATGCATTTGAACAGTACCTAGTACCAAAAATATTGTGAAAAAAAACGTCAATGAAATAAAACCATAAACTTCAAAGTCTCTATAAAAGTTAACTCTTTTATACAATTTCATGAAAGCCTAACTTCCAAATATATATGACAAACACACAAACACACACACACTATCTCTATAGAAATTTAAAAAAGGAAACAAATTCCACGTAACCTTCAGGTACTTTCGAGTCTGATTCTGTGTCTGGCCACAATGTTCACAAAGAATCTTTTTCGGTCAATATTTAGAGTACTTCCGACCACAAAAAGAACCTTCAACTTAACAATTACTATTCATAATCTGATTGTGAATTGAAATTGTTAACTTAAAATGACAGAATCACACAAGACAATCACAGCGAACTTTCCATTCCATTTACACCTTCAAATCATTCAACAATGATAAATATTTGATGTACATCTAATTACAAAAAAAAAAAAACAAAGAAGCATGATATACAAGTGAGAAAATAAGTTAAAATAAAATCGAAATAAATTCACTTTTCAACTGTTATTCAAACTTTAAATATGTCAAAAACACATTGCAGCTTTAAGAAAATAACATTTAAACCGCAACATCAAATACACCAATGTTGCTCGTATCCAATCACTCTTTGTATAATGAGTTTTTTTCAGTTGTTTTCAGAGATTTATGCAATCTTTTACACTCACTGCATTTCACAATTATACACAGCAGTTAAAATAAAAGTAAAGAAAACAGATCACTTCAAAGTTAATTTCTACCAAAGGTAATCAAAATATCGACTTTATCAACAAAAACTTGTGCTGATGCTCAGTAAGGTTGATGGCATTTTCATTAAGAATTTAGATCCTTCAATCCTAAAGATATCCGGTGTTCTCTGATTCAGTTATTAACAGTACTAATCAACTACATTAAAGGACAGACTGGTAGAAAGCTATGACGGCTTTTTTTTCCAACCATTTATATAGATGTCTGTACCATCATATAATGTTTTTGGCTTTTTTTTTGTTTTTTACTAGACAGAAAAGTGATTATTACATAATGGTATAATGGTACTTTAAGCCCTGAGGTTTTTACAAACTTTAGACAAACTCATACCACTGATCAAGATATCAATGCTGATTTGATATCAAGAAATATTTCTGGCCAACTTGGGTGAGGGTAGCCATACTCAGTGTGTAAAAGAATTATTCCAAAGTATCTATTCAGGCAAACCAGCCTCAAAACAGCAATATGTAACTAGGAGGAAAACTGTTCTACGTTACATTAGATGTGTAAATGAAATTCTACATAAAAAATGTAAGAAAATGGAATGATATGAAAACACATAATGCATTCATTCAATGAAGTAAACATTCACTAGTCAAGTATTGGAGTATTAAATAACCAGAAAAATTTGATTTTAAACATTCAACAGCATAAAAAGAAGTTATTATGCTGCTATTACTATCATTTTATACATCTAACATCATTATGTTGTATTAAAAGGCAATTAATCTTTAAAATCTAAAACTAGTAACAAGCACTTATCTAAGCAGCACCAACTATGGTTAATGCCTCTTACCAGATGTCAACTGATAGCAAGACAACAATTGAAGTCAGATTAGGTAGGCAAAATGTCTGTCACCTTAAACTGATGTGAAGTAATTGTGACTGTGTACATTTACATGTGTAGCATGTGTGGATAGGAAAGAGCCTAGGAAATTTAAGATCCTCCAAAAATCCCGGAGAAATTTTAATCCAAATAGCCAAACAGAGGATAAATATTGGGAAACCAAGGTAATTACAAAGGCAGACAAGCAAGTTAAATCATAAAGGAAATTTAACAAAATAATAAACTTTACTGCCTACCACAGGTTTTGTTGCAGAGACTTGGATGGCACAATATTATTTTCTTTCAACAGGTTATTTAAGTAAGTAGAAACATTATTTATCAGTCTGAATTTATTTTCTCACCTTGCTGTCTGAATATCTCCTTGGCTATAATAATCAACAGAAATTAACGACCACCTCAAAAAGAAAAAATGATGAGTCATCCTTGAGTAAAGGAACTTCTATAAGTAGTCTGTTAACTCATTTTTTTTCAAATTATTAACAATACTGAAAGAACCAATATGTATCACATTAAAAAATTATGAATTTTCTCAACAGAACAAGAAACAAATCTTCAGTCTTCACAAATTAAATCTTGATAAATCATGAAGGACAACAGACAAGCCAGTCACAAAAGCTTATCCTCACTGTGCAAAGTTCAGCTAAACTACTGGCATATTCAGAACTTCGATACATTATATAATGACTTCCAGCATCTGAAACTAGGATTTTCACATGTCTGTAAATAATATTTTGAAATAAAGATTATATTAAACAGAATCAGAACATTTCTGATTTGTGCTGAAGAACTATGTTGAAAAATCAGACATAATTCTAAGACACAGGCATACTTTAACTACACTAAACTTCTAACAAAACATAAATACATCCTGACAGATAATTGTTTGAAGAATACCAGAACATACATTTCTTAATATTTTACAAGTAAAAATGGTTCACTTAAATATTTCTATGAACAATTTTGGGTCTTTCAGAATCTGTCCAGAGCAGGCAAATAGGCCTGCAAGCATACAACAATTTGCACCAAACTGTTCACATGCCTTCCACCCACAGATGAATTTTGGGAGTGTCTAAAGCATTTTTTGTATTCATCACTATCAAATCTGACAGACTTTCATAAACATTTGGTGTAAAAGCTGGCAGAAGCGGTACAGAAATACAGCAAAAAAAGACAATTCATGACATACCATGCAGCTCAGAAAGAGAAACAGTATCTTATGACTATATCTGCGAACAAAACATGACATAACATCTGCCATAAATGACAATATAATAACAGAATCAAATTTATCTACCTAACATACAAAGCAAGTAAAAGATCTTGACTGAATTTGCACAAATATTTGACAAAGGCAATGCACAAAAGAGGCTTCACAAGTCCTGTATAGCTCAATGCTTGAAACGGCAAGTGACAAACGTCACAGAAACCTTACTTCAAATATAAACAATATAGTCATTGATCCCTGCTATATGACTTGGATTACCATTTAACAATTTCACTATAAAATGTATCATAATAAAATAAGAGGTCTGGGTTCTGTGGTTTCCGAAATTTTAGAATTACAGCTGAAACATTTAACATTTTTCTGTGAAACAGTGACTGTAACAGGCCAAAAAGTAATCAAAAGAGCATAAATCAAACACAGGATGATCACATACATTCACCATGAGCTTGGTGTACTCTGGTAAGCTAAAATCATATCTATCTAACAATATACTATAACTCATCTCTTTGTCTTAAAATAGTGTATCTATTATCAGATGGTGCCAATTTTTGGAAAGCAGACTCTGGAGGGCTGGTTGGCTGTTTGGGTTTGTCACTGGGTTCATGAGGAATATGTCCTGCCTGCTGAAAATACAGAGAAAATATACATGTATGTTTCTATTTTTATACTGATCATTACATCATTCCTATTTTTAGTACATACACGACAGCATACTTAAAAACAGAGGTTAAATATATTGCATTTCCATAAACAGATGGCAGTGGACATTTGAATAAACAATACATATCTGTAGATATTAAACTGTTTCATGGAAAAGGTAATTAAGCTTCATACATGGATGTCTGTATACATTTTTATCCAACAAATGCATGCACAGAAGCCAAATTGTGGAAGAAAGATTCTCTTTCAATGCTTGAACAGATATTTTTGGGGGAAGAAAATCACCTTTATATTACTTGTTTGTTTTGGGTTTCTTGAAGTTCCAAAGGCACCAGTGATAATGACATATAACTGATATATAAGTTTTGCTGTTCAAATGCTCAATGGAGAACAATGCTTTTCAAAGAATATGTAGCACCGGTTCAATGAAATATGGGTATATATTTCACATAACAAACTAATTCAGAGTACAAGAAACAGGCACTTAAACAGACTTTAAGATACCAACTTAACATCCAAGAAATATATCTGGCATTACAGACATGTCCTGCAGGTGAAATAACAACACCTGTACCATCAGCAGGCATCATTCTTACAGGCACTAAGCTACTTTGTTAAACTACATTCTATGTGACAGTATTTTCTTTTGCTACTGAACTACAAGGTGAATATTCTAAATGACAAGGTTCAAGGATGCAATAGAGCACCACACTGTCTTCATAACAAAACCGTGAAAAATGCTAAGAACATAACGTGATATAAATCTTTTTGTAAAAGACTTTCTTAACTGTTAAAATGATTCCAGAATTTAAAAAAAAAATACAAATGGTAACCTTTGCAAAATGGGTTTGAAAAGGGTCAGATAAAGGGTCTGAGCTATATCTGCAATATTCACCAAATGCAACTGAAATTCTTTGGCTTAAAACTTTACTAAGCCATGCAATCAAAGTTTTAAACCAAATATACAGCCAGATAATATACAGCCAAATAATTACACAAACTGATCCTTTACACACGGCAAGGTATGTTATTTAAATGCATGACAAGCACTCAAAGAGGAAGTTCACACCTAAAAGACTAAAATCATTGCACCATACCAAGAACATAGCAGTTTAGCTTGAGGATGAATTTTAGCTATACAGCAAGCAAGGTAATTTGCCTGCTATACCTCGAAATTACTTTGTCCTACATTCTAGCAAAATATCCCGCTTTAAAAAAAGCCAGATCGTTTTTCAATTGTTACCATTCATCATTTTCACTTTTTCATACAACAAGAGATCTAAGCCAAGTGCAATAAAATATGGCAGGGAAAATTCTCAACCTGTTGCAAGAACATTGTGATGGGGAAATATTTATATGAAATCAGTGTCAATCCAAAAAAAATCCATGAAAGGGTCTAAAAAAATGGCCTAGAATGAAAACCAAAGTTATTCTTCATTTTTACAGAAAAAAAGTAATTATTTTCTGTAGTCCTTTGAAATTTACAGACCTTAAAATGGATGACATAAACTCACTAGAAATTATTGATCTGTTAAACAGCTATTCAACATAATTTCTATAAACTTTTTAACAAAATGACAATTCTTACTCATCATTCTATTCAGTTAAAACTAAACTTTTACTGAAAAAGGTGAAACTAAATAAAGGGACTGCCAAAAGTTGTTTTTACATAAATGCTCCCTTACAAAATACTGTTTTTAAAGTAGGTAATGCTACTGTCCTGTTAAAACTAAAATAGTGCTTCTACATGTACTGAATAGTGTACCATTAAATTTCAGTTGAAGTTACCCAACTTGAAAGAACTAAAACTGCACTCATATTAGGTGGTGAGAAGAGCATTTAAATAAAAAATTAATAATGTGCACTGGGTTCCCACAGTTTTTACCCAGAAGGCCATCACCTCCCCTCCCCCTATACATTCAAACAACTTGATTGAAAGCAAAGACTATCAGCTCAACTTTGAACTACTGTTTTAAGTGATAAATAATCCAGAAAAAAATAGTCTGGGAAAACAATGCATACAATAACATGTAATGTGAGGATTCAAACATCTAGTTTTTAATGTACCAGTCCCTGGCACTTAAAAAGATGTATTTTTAAGTTTCTTGGATTTTGCAGTTCCGAATTCTGTCAAACCCAGAGCATTTTGACAACAGAATATCCTTTTTTTTAAAAATCAAGAATTTTTCCTAAAATTCTAATGATCTGTGGAAACCCTGAACTATTTTCAGTCTATATTAAAAACTTCAACGAACCATTTGGATTCCATTAGAGAATACAAGTATGACCAATTCCATGAACTATAATTCGTCTTTCTGCGCAAAAGTGTATCGCTTATTGGAAGGTTTCAAGTTTTTAAACACCGATTCTGGAGGCGACGAAGGGAGTGAAGAAGTGGTAGTTTTTTTCGGCTCTTTAGGCAGGTGTTCACTTTCCTCTTTAGTGACCTCCTTATTTACATCAGCCGGGGATTTTATCGAGGTATCAGGTAAAGCATCAACTGCTGGATTATCATTAGCTGACACCGGTTGGTCAGAATCGGTTTGTTTATCAGAATCAGGTGCAGCTTGTTCCAAAACTGGTTTTGGTTGATCAGTAACAGCTGGTTGATCAGCTGGGGAGAGTGGGCTTGCTTCCTCTTTCTGTATTACATCAAAAGTATCTGATTATTTCAGACATCCCGTCACTAGAAAAATGGCAAGGGGACAGGGACATGCACACTTGACCCACAGATCACATGAGAAAACCAGGTTAAAATGAAAATGGTATCAAAAACATTATCCCACATGGTATAATGGATAAAAAGACTGTAAAACCAGTAATCATCCCACCATAAGTGCAAAGACAAAATATGGACAATGTGGTATAAGGAAACCCTTTCTTTGGAAACCAGGTCACTAACCTTGGAAAAGCTGCAGAAATCTTGTTGTCCAAAACCAACATGGATGAATGCTAGACTGTTACAAGCAAAATTAATAACAAGAAAAGAAAAAATAACCAAAAAAATATTTAACTGTAGTCTAGGTAAAACTGCTATACCTATGTAATGTTTACTTCTTGATTCAAAAGAATTAACAACGCACCTCTTTACAAATAAACTCCAATTTTTTCTACTTCTTTTATTGAATACATGGTGAATAAAGTAATGTGCTGGAATGAACAAAGACTGGTGGAAAGAGATGAAAGGCAAAGGCTGAAGTATATATAACAGACATGTTGGAATTGGTCATTACATTTTACAAAAAGCTTCACTTGCACTAACACATCGCTATACCATAAGTACATTAACAGATGTAAATGTAACTTCCAAATTTACCTAATAAGATCTATTCACATCATGAAGTTTCAAGTTAATATCTTCAATATTATACCTTTCAAGTTACACCCAGCACAAGAATTAAGTATGAAAAATTACAAAGGGCAATAACTCAAAAATTGTGAGAAATAGTTAAGGTTCTTTGGCATTGCACCTCTCCACAATGAGATCTATTCACTTATGAAATTTCAAGTTGATACCTCCAGTACTTCTAGAGTTATGCCCCGGACAAGCAAAATTGGACGCCTCCGCCAACTACGATGCAGACATCGCAATTAACACCTATGTGTCCCCTGACTATTGTCAGGCGACACAAAAACTACAGTCATAAGTTACTGAGTTAGTACTGACAATTTTGCAGAGACATTCCTTTCCTAAAAGATCTGGTGCTAAAATTGCTGCTGTTTGACTATTTTCTGGGAGGTTGCTTCTGTATTTTTGACAATGCTGAGATGGAACGAGTCGCTCCAATTTACAAACTGTCACCAACTTCTCATCATTAATTGGTAATTTTAAACTTAAAGGATTCCTGGCTGGTCTGTTGTTGAGAGATGTATTGTAATTAGCAATGTGTCACTTTATTCACACATCTAGTTGGTACAGTAAGTAATGAACAACCCACAAACCAAAGGGAAGCAACCACTTGACAAGTATTAATATATATGCTTATAGATTACATAAGTTCTGGCTGCTATAATCGTCAATTCTGGTGTTGAAATCATGCAGTTTTGTTGAGAGATGTATTGTAATTAGCAATGTGTCACTTTAGTCACACATTAAGTTGGTACGGTAAGTAATCAACAACCCACAAACCAAGGGGAAGCAACCACATGACAAGTATAAATATATGCTAATAGATTACATAAGTTACCGCTACTATAATCTTCAATTCGCTAATATAATCTTCGGTGTTGAAATCATGCAGTTTTCTCAAAAGAAATTTGAAAAAATGCCCCGTATCAGTGTATTATATGCACCCCTAGTCTTGGCATCATTAATGGGGTAAAGAAACATACACAGGGCATTATGGTAAACTTTTTATCAAGGGATGAATGCAAAAAAAGTAGTATCTGTTTCTTTATTTCTTAGCACAAACATTTTTCACACTGCCCTTCCAAGTTCCTAATGTCCTAAAAAGAATTAAGTGATCACTAAGAAAAACAGTGCCCACAAAGGTTTTGGTTTTGTTTTTTGTTTTTTTAAATGTGTATTACCGTAAACATGCTGCGAAAGAAAATCAAGCACCCAAACAAATCATGCATACAACACAATATTTAAGCAGAGAACTAGCAAAACACTAAACATATATACAAACAATCTACATTTTCATGCAATTCATTTACTACAATTACATAATCAAACCTTAACACTACACTAGATGAATTATTACACCCTCACAAATAGTACATGTATCAAGAGGTCAGTGCACAACAATTGTAACTATTAACCCTTAACCTGCTGGAACCGAAAGTGATTAGCCTTTGCCACCCAGGGTTCCCGCTGATGCTCGCCAATTGCGCAAAATGCGCCAAAATACTAATTCTGGCCCATAAAATCTTCCATTGGCGAATTTTACTGGCGCCAACGTAAAAGAAGCATCCGACAGCTAGTACGATTAAAAATAAATAAGCGGCCAACAAAATAACATAAGCGGCCCGGATGTTTAGTATAAGGTCACGCGTGACTAGTTTGTTTATCAAACTTTATGACACTTTGAGAACGTGTTGAGATGCAACTGACATTCGGTTAATTGGAATAATTTGCCATTTTTAATCATCCGAAAATAAGATAATTAACCACGTGTGGTCAGTTAGTGTTTGTAGCAAATTACAGTGATGAAAAGAAAAATCGTCAGTGTTTGGTGTCATTTTCGTGTATGGAAGATTAAATAAGTGTAAAAATAAATGGTTCATGCTTAATCTTATAAAGATATTGTTCATATTTTCATGTTATGTATCTTTCAAAAATGATATGCAAATGTGCTTATTTTTTATTAATAAACAGTTGTAATAAATATATAAATAGTGTTTGTTGTCACAATGATATTACTTCTATAATATTTTAACAGAGAAAGGCATGTCTCCTTACAAAATCACTGGCTCCAACTTTTGAGCCATTGGCACCAACTTTTTCTGAGTGGCGATTTTGCTGGCGCATACTAAAATTGACCCAGAGGAAACCCTGCCACCAGTATAGAGCCAGGCCAGCCTGCACATCCATGCAGTCTGACCAGGCTCTATACTGTTGGCAGCTCCATTTTTGTATTTTGATATTGAAATCCCTTAAACTTTGAATGGACTGTTCCAAATTTAAAGCTGGGCAAATCCATTACAAAATTTCAGCATGTTCAGGGTTAATGAAATAAGGAGACATTATGGTTTTGCACTGACCCATCAGCTTGTTAAACAAACTTTTCAATTTCACATTTTAACATAAAAAAAAGTTTCAAAGCTGAAATCTTCTCTTTACACCGATCATAATATGATACACTTTTTAAAACGCAGACTGTTTTTATAAATGTTTATTAAGAATTCAACAGAAATGTACTTTTATAGAAGCTTTTTTGGTAGTTCATTCTAGGAAAAAGTATTACGGATTAACATTTGTTTAATACTGAAAAGACAAATATTTCTTACAAACTAGGACACTTACCTGTTCTACTTGTTTGGGAGGCTCTACAGGGTCTGGACCATGATGGAACTCTCTGTGTAGTTTGCCTGAGTGCAAGTCTGCTACAAACTGCTTCAACAAGCCTGGTTTTCTGTTACAAACAATACAATTCAGTAATTAATTTACTCTCAATAATGTTAACTATTTGCATGTATTGAAATTATCTCTATCCATAACTGAGTAAATTGTGCGTAATGGCAACCAGTACGATCAATTCTTAAGGGTTTAGTTATTTTAGATTTTAAGGCTGTGTAAAATACAGAAAACAACCAACTCAAGAGTGTCTCCAGTTCTTCTAATTTAAGCATAGTGTATAGCACTGGTACATGAGGCAATAATGTCTCATCAAGACAATTACTGGTGTTGATGGAGGAATGTGGGCACAAACTTGCAACCCTTACATTAAATGACATTTGTGTTGCCCATAGATCACTGAATGTAATCTGCATTTGGTTAAGAACAGGTTTCACATTTTTTTATGTGCTGTTTTAAGATTACTCTCCCCAGTTTCTACTGTATTAATGCAATGAAAGTGAAGCTTTCAGTCCTATAAATTTCACTGTAACAAGCTTTAGTCAAGGATATTATCAGCCTGACTTACACCAGAGTTTTCCTGTTTTGTTATCCTTCAAAAAATGATGCAAAAAAATGTTACTACAAAACATCAGTCCCTTTTTATTTGTATCATTTTTTTTTCTATGTAAACCCACTAGAACAAAAAAATCTGTATCTTCATTGCTTACACATGAATTGTTACCAGTTAAAGAAAAATAATTATTATATTATCACAACACGTTGGAAGTATGGTTCAAGAACAACTGAATGGAACTTACTCTTAATCTGGTATATGAATACTTGAAAGAATTGTAAACGTTATGTACAGGGAAATTAAAACATTACTTACTCTAAATCCGTTCTGACATCATGTTTAAAAAGATACATGTGTCTAAAACTATCTATGGCTAGCACTGGTAAATCTGCTGCAGTTTTCCCTAAATGATGAAGTGGGTGGGAAAATTTTGTACCATCTGCAGTTAAGAAATTAACACTACCTGAAAATACAAAACAAATAAACTGTTCATATACTTTGTTACATGGGAACAATCAAAATTTCTGTAGCAAGGCAAAAAAAGGAGGTTCTTCTGTCATTTTATTCATTTCTGTTACAGACTGCCTATATGACTAGCTTACTTTATGTTTTCAGTAGACAAAACTGGCCTAAGAAATTGTCCAAAGTACCCCAAGTACCTCTGGTACATAGACAAATTCAGTCACCAACAAGGCTACAATTTAATGTTCCATCTGAAAGGATATGTTAATAATGGTCCTGGGAATTAACCTGCAACCCCTTGAATACAAGGTGCAAGTGTTACCACTGTACTGCAAATAAGCTTTCCAAAAGTATTATATAACATGTTCATATATTAAACTTGGCTAAAACTGCGTCTGAAATATTTCTAGAAGTTCTCTTACCACCTGAATAACAACCCTCCCAAGACTTCTTCAAAGAGAAACTGGCACAAAGCATTATGCAATGACCCATAATTATGGTACAGATGACATATATCTTTTAAACAACCAAGCAATCATTTACTTTTTTCAGAGAGTAACTCAGTCTGCACAGCTCTGTTGAATGCAGCCACTGTTTCGGTATCTTCCAGTCTGTGGAATAAAATAAGGAACGGCAGTCCTTCTTCAGTCAATTCCTGAAATTAATAAATATTCAACCAATTATTTTTTCTTCTCAATTTAAAAGGTATTTTTTCAATGTTTGTCTTACAATAATTATGGTGTGTTTGAACTATAGAAGTACTGTGCAGTCTGGTAATGGTCTGCTTTTTCCGCAATTAAGAAACAGTTTCAATTACAAAAGTAAATATTTTGACGAAGTTAAATATTTATTGCCACAAATAGACAAATGTTTTCATTAAGGTAAAATCAGTGCAACAAACAGATAAAATGTTTTGATAAAGCTAACAACAGCCACAGCTTTTTTCCCCTTAATTGTGAAGAGGCCAAGGCCTTTCTGATTTGTGAAAGACAAGCATGCTTTTTCTTGGAATTGTGATTTATTAAGCATTATTCTCCTTTAAACTGTGAAAGACAAACCACGATATTGACATAATTTGTAAAAAACAATTTACAACTCAGATTTTCCTTTATTTGGTAAAAACAAAACAAAACATAAAGGCTCGAGATTATTTCAACATGAAATGTTTAAATAACTCTAGTTCCATCAATTTGTAAATAACTTGGAATATTTTATGGTAAGAGGTGACACTTCTAAATATAGCTTTGAAATTTTTATCTTAAAACAAAGGTACTATATTATAGAGCTAAATTTCATCGTAACAATGAGCGTCAGTTTTCAGTTCAAGATTATGAGTTTTTCCAAAAATGCTATATTTAGTTGTAATACTGTTTCACAGCAGTAAACAAAAAATTCTTTTATTGTGAATGTGGCAATTCTTTCGGCTGTGCACTATGAAATTGTGAAGGGGCCCTTCAAATCGGCCCCTGTTATATAGTGAAAAGAAGCCCTGACAGCTACAATGAAAGTGTAAATGTTTGTAAATGACTCTCACCTCAGCATTTTCAAAAGTTATCTCTCTAACCAAAGGTACACATTTGTCCTGCATCCATGCTAACATTGCATCATAGTTGTTCGTTTCCCCATTGTAGGCAATGTCTTCTCTGCTAGTCTGTAACAAATAAATGACAATGTATGTGTAATTTTTGAAATGTACTATTTAAATTTAGCACATTCAGTCTAAAATACTATCAGCATTTCATTTTTTGTCTTTTATTAAAGACTTTCTTTTAGCTGAGTTGAGTCGAAGTTTCGTCTAAGAAAGTTCTAGGGAAAAGTTTCGCTAGAATCATCCCTGGGAAGTACCATCATTAGACTCCTATATTACACAACAACTTGCCAATTTTTTCACAGTATATGGCCTTATTTGTCGTGGGGCCCAAATGAATGACCTTCAATGAGTGAGAAGTCCAGTGATTACAGGTCAGCAACCACGGCACTGGCCACAAACTGCAAGCTACAGTGTATATACTGACAGACCACACATCCTACAAGCTGTATTCCCTAAAAGACTCATTTAAACCATTTCTGAGGACAGTTGATTAAACTACACAAAATGCACTTGTCCAAAAGTAGTCAGTCAGATGTACTTAGCTGCTGGGTATATTAAATTCTGCAAGAACTGAACAATATAATACTGTTTCTGCATTCCTATTCAAAATGCCTTCTCTAATCTACTGATCTCCAGAGGGCTATGCTGCATGTTTACATGATCAGGAATTCATTTCTTATGACAAGACCTAAGAACTTACATGAGGTGGACGGAAAATTATTTTTGCACTGCCATCTGCTCTTTCATCTTTGGAAACATCTCTGAAAAAGAAATGCATGTCAACAGTTATTAAAAACATAAATGCACCTAATCTGTAAGTGATTAGAAATTCTGAAGACATACCTTTTAGAGAGGTCAACCCCTCAAAGTTTATGCCTGACAAGAAGAGTAATGAATCTAAAAACTTCCATTAGGATATCCTAGCATAGTAAACGGCATAATATAGTAATAACTAACCCAAGTGCTGCATGGAATGCACAGTCATCTCTTAAATGCATGGCAACTCGTCTGTATGTTTTATAGCTGTCTGTCTCCTTATCTTGAAAGTATCCAATCATATTTCTTTTATTATCCTGAAAATAATATGAATAATATTTTAAGTATGCTCAATTTTTGGAATAACTGCCTATTATTCTACACACTCACTCCCCCAATTCCTTATCCTATTTAGCAGGTGCCTGAAAGACAATCGATAATCATTCTTTAATCAGATTGCAGCTCAGAAACCAGCCTTATCTCTTCAAGGCCTTGAACTTTTGACCCCCACTGAATTAGTATTTGCCTGAACCACTAAGCCGCAAAGATCCTAATATATACGAGAATATTTAAATAGAGCTTCAGTTTCATTATGGACTGTTGAACTTACAAACCCCTGTAGAATTTACCACCAAGGACAGGGTTTAGACTGAATGTTCAGCTAGAGAATTTTTTTTTAAATAACTGTAGTCTAATATCTCAATGCCTTAGGAAAAACTAAAGAAACCTTTGCAGGTAATTTTATCCTAAAACACTGCTGAAACACGGCAATTTTAACTATTCAGTTAGTACACAAAAAAATCAAATCTGTGTCTACTAATTGCAAACAGTAGCTATATTAAGTTCTCTATTAATAAAATAGAGTTTCAACCTAAAAAAACTGACTACAAACCTCTAAACTGTTTATTTCTTCCATCGTACTATGTTGTTTGATTGTATCTTCCAGCTGGCTTTTAATGAATTCTGCCAGGGCGTCAACTGATCTTTGACCTCTATACTCCTTCTTAACCACTTGTCCATTGCGGAACAGTTTTAATGTAGGATATTTAGATATGTGGTAGGTCGTTGCTATACCATCTGAAATAAAAATGTGTCATGTTTTATATACTAATAACAGCAACTCTTACCATGTTATATCGTTAAAGTACATTCCATCACTTGACTTACACCAAACTATGTGTTCTTTGAATGGGATACTCCTTGGAAATTTACAGAACAGCAAACAGTGCCAAGTAAGGAAACTACAGAAGATGCAGGCAGAGCATTGTCTGCGCTGGTCACAAAAGCGAAACAAACTGCCAACAACTGGGAACAGTTACAAAAATAATTTTCATTGCAATTTGGTATTACAGTTTGCTCTAGGTCACATCTTTTTATCTACTGTAATACATGTTATAATGTTAAACTGCTGAGTGTTTATCTAAGAGAAGCAATCAATTACAAAATCCAAAATAAAGATCAGGAGAAAAAAATGTATTCGAGAAAAAATATTTGGCAAGTTTATGGTAAGTTTCCCAAGATCACTAAGTATCGAACAAAATATCAAATTTATCCAAAAAGAAGTTAGACAAATTTAAACTTTTTGGGAAGGCAATGCGGCTTCTGACCAGGGTATGCACTGTTTGCATAAAGGACTTTCTCTCCCAAATAGAATGAAATTGAAAATTAATACCAGAAACCCTTTTAATTGAAAATGGACTCTTCCAACTAGCAAAGATGGCATAATCCGTTAGGTATAAAAGGGTTAAATTGGGAAACAAGAACATAAAATTCACTATGCTAGGAAGATGAAAACCGGAAAAAAAATAGAAATTTTCAAGAATTTCTAAAACACTAACAAAAATTCATGATGATATTCAAACAAAGGAAATCTGAGCTGGCTGAAGGTATTAAACATTTTTTTTCCAATAGTAATACTCACTTTCACTATCGCAATCTACTGCTCCAAAAGCCACTTTGCCAGCCTCCTGAAATATCAATCAGACATGCAAATTATGTAAATAGGCTGACTGTATAAACTGTTTTCAGCTAATACTGTAATTACAGAACCCCAATGTACAAACGGCTTTAACTGCAGAAACTATCTTATTAATTTACTTTCATGTATACAGTTTTACAGCTTTATTTTGTTTCTCTCATTATATTGTTTGTAACAAATTTACTGTTGATTACTCTCCCATTTTATATATTCTCAGCTGGGAAATCAATTTTGTTTCATGAAAAGAACACAGAACAGTGAATACAGGGCATTTTCACAACAAATGTGTTACATCAAACCATATGTTGTATGTGTATACAGACCTAAGACAAAAATATCTAAGTTCACTTTAATATATATGTATAATGTGAACCATAAAACGTGTTTCACTTTTAAAGCGACTGACTCACAAAATTTTGCTGAAATATTTTATTCTTTCAAATTTAAGGGGATTTAATAAACTATGGAAAAGATATAATATTATGCTTCTATACACCATGAAAACTGAAAAAAAAAGTTTTGACTTAACCAGGATTCGAACCCACGACCTTTCGGTCAGTAAAATATAGAGCGACGACTTAGACCACTGAGCCACGACAGCTAGTTATTCAACTGCCTCAAAATTAATCTTATAACTAAAGTATTTACCCCGTGACTAACGGGGTAAATTTTTTACCGATAAAAGTGTGTAAAACTTTATATTTTGATGTTTTTCTGTAACAAAAACTGAGTCAGTAACTTAGTTTTAATATGTTCTTCACGATTATAGCAAGAATTTCAAGATGTATAAACATTTTCTTTTTATCATCGTCTGTGAGTCAGTCGCTTTAATAGTTATTTTCACTACTTTAGAATTTCCTAAATGGTAAAAGTAGCTCTATCATTTCTCTCAATTTTGAAGTAAGTGAACTCTTTTAGCGATGCCTTTTTTTCAATTTCAAAATGTTTTCTTTTTTCACAACTGTACAAAAACACAGGCAATATTTTAAGCCAAATAATACTGACTGTTGCATAAAATGATATAACATATAATAACAAGTAAATTTGTGAGCTAATGCTCACTAGTGATACCCCCGCTATCAGAAATTTGACTTTCATAATGTAATTTGCATTTGTCATATGTATAAAGAGTGATAAATTTTTCCGAGTATTTACCTGAACTTAATACAACTTCATCCAAGGCACAGCTAGATGGATATGAAAATGGTCAGAATAATGAACAGGTATTACATCTGTGATTTCTGATTCATCGAAGTCTTTATTCACAAAAACACAATCAAGTGAACCTCCTTTCCTGTGTGTTGGTAACTTCTAAGTATTCGGTAAACAGGAAGTAAATGAGCAAGGAGCATATAATCGCTTTATACCATATGAGAATATAGGACAAAGCAATATGCAAAATATCAGGCTGCTGCATCTTAAAGTTGCTGAGAAAACTGTGACGGAAATTGTGAATGTATGTCCACTATGTGTAAAAATCTAAGTATTCGGTAAACAGGAAGTAGATGAGCAAGGAGCATAAAATCGCTTTACACCATATGGGACTATAGGATAAAGCAATATGCAAAATATCAGGCTGCTGCATCTCATAGTTGCTGAGAAAACTGTGACGGAAATTGTGAATGTATGTCAACTATGTGTAAAAATCTAAGTATCTAAGTATTCGGTAAACAGGAAGTAGATGAGCAAGGAGCATAAAATCGCTTTACACCATATGGGACTATAGGATAAAGCAATATGCAAAATATCAGGCTGCTGCATGCTCTAGTTGCTTAGAAAACTGTGACGGAAAATAAAGATGTCATTTGGTTGATGTAATGCACCTATATAGTGACAAAATCTAAAAATATTCGGTGAACAGGAAGTAGATGAGCAAGGAGCATAAAATCGCTTAACACCATATGGGACTATAGGGTAGAGCAATATGTGAAATATCAGGCTTCTGCATGTTATAGTTGCTGAGAAAACTGCAACGGAAATTTATTACGGACGGACGGACACACACACGGACAAGGGTAAAACAGTATAACCCCCACTTCTTCGAAGCGGGGGTATAATGACCAATACTTACTGGATATATCTCCTTAACTTTTTTCGATGCTTCTTCAAACACAGGTTTGAGAATCTGACTAAACCTACACCAGTCTGCATAGAAGTTAACAAATACCAGCTCATGAGTAGCTGAAAATAAAAACATGCATTTTCATCAGTTAAACTAGCCTGCTAAATTCTTTTAGAACTATAAGAAAGCATACACTGATAGAGAGACAATGATTTTAAGAAATAACTATAAATCACAATGACATATTAAAAGGATGTAAGCTCTCTTCATAAACAGATCTTGCAATATAATGTGATATAAATATGGACAAGACTAAAACATTATCAAAGTTGCATAACATACACATGTACCAATAAGTAACATATAAACTGAGCACCTAGAACTACACTGTAAGCATATAAATCCCCCAATGGCATCACTAAGACAAAACAAACACATGTACTGATAATCCAACACAACTGTACTTCAAATCAGTTTTTGTGAAAATCAAATCAAAATGTACAATTGACAAACTAGCTGACTCACTTCATTAAAAAAAAAAAAAATTTGCCTTTTCAGTACTTACAGATAATATTATTGAAATTCGAGCCCTGGAGTTGAATTGTATCTCCTCTGGTCCCATGTACCAGTAAAAGGGTCTGAAAGTGAATGAAAAAAACAACATGCAAAACAGAAATTGTTCACACAATAAACTGTAACTTTCAAAGATCTGAATACTGATAATAAATAAAAGCATCTAGAGGCATTTACCACACAAAGTTAGGTAAACAAACTGAACTCAAGTGTTTCAAAGTTTTCCAAATGACACTGAAGTTTGGGGGTGGGGTGAAAAATAGAATTTTCAAGCATTCCAGAGTAAAACACACAAAAAATACATGACAAATGCATAGATCAAAACTCGGGAGATGTAAAAAACTAAACACCCCCACATACGTAGGTTTCATGGTTACTGATAATAGGGTGCAAATTTTAAAAGGCATAAATCATCCATATTCCTTAAAGTTAAGGCAACTTACAAGTTACCATAAAATTACGCCATTTTATACTTTATAAAAAAATGACAAAATTCTGTTAAAATAAAAAATACTGTCTTATACATCTTCTTTCACAGTGTCAACCTACATTGTAAACAGCTCTTTGTCTTCTAAATCTCTGAAGGGATTCAATAGTAAATAAATGGTATTCCTTTAAAAGTTATTTAAATAACAAGATTTGTGCAGTTTGCATAGATTTTTAACTTTTTTGCTTCTTTCAGCTTCTTCTTGGCCAAGTAAATAACATCAGTGATTTTTTTCACTTTTTTCGCAACAGCCCATACCCCTGAAATTGTGAATTTTTAGCGCGATAATCTGTCAAATTGTGAAAAAATAAACAAGAATTAATCATCACCTGTATTCACTTTATTCATACATTTAATGATTATAGTTTAAGCTTTCTTCATTTTATTCCCTTAAACAAATCAACCAAATTCTCAAGATTGTCATCTGTCAGTTCATTATGCTGATGACACAATCTTGTTAGAGCATCAATGTTCCTCTGTGTTAGCCTATTCCTCTTTATTGCTAGTATGTTCATGCATGTATAGCAAGTAAAGCGTCGCTTAACCATGATCGGCATCGATTAAATGCAGGGCTTTTCATCAGGAAATCGGGAAGAGGCCCTAACCTTTCAAATTAGGAAATTTGTGCGTGATAATTGTTCATTTTGGGAAATTTATGCGCGATGATGGTTCATTTTGGGAAAACAAAATTTATTGAAATAAGGGGTACTGGAGTCATTTTCCGTTATGAGACATTTGTTTCTGCAACCGGAAATAAACACCGACTTATCTCCCCTGAAACGAAATAAAATCCAGACTTTCGGAACGTTCGACTGTTTCACTGCACAATGTTTCTACTTTTATTTACTGATAACTACTGAGTAAGAGTCTATCGGTACTTAACGGATTAGACTGGCTTTGCCTAACAAGGGTACCATGCCTTGTTCGGCTTAGTACGACAAAAAAGTCGATACCAGACAAACGCTTCTTCAGGAAATAACAAATGTCAACAAACTGATCATTTTTTAAACTAATCTAGGGGGAATTTCTAAGATTTTGGGAAATCATGTCTTGCATTTTGGGAAGAAACTCTGCCACAATTGGGAAAAAATCTATATTTTTCAGATTGGGAAGTGGCCAAATATCGGCCTCTGTTATATAAGAATGAAAAGCCCTGAAATGCCACACTACGGAATACGGCTCACAGTATTAAACAACTTTATTCGTATTGCTCATCATTATCGCTCATATGATGCAATTTTGTTCGGTTCTGAAAAACAATCCCACTAATTGAGAATTTTCTTCACATTTATGTGAATTTTTTACGTTTTTTGGCGTTTGTGAAGAGGCCGAAATGTCAATATCAAGCAAAAAAATCACTGAACATATCGGCAGCAATACAAGATACAATGTCTAATGGATATTTAATATCTTTTTTTTGTTTTGTCTTTTGTGCTCACAGTCATTTGGCCAAGGAATTATCTTTTCAGTCCAACTTGTAAGGCCTTCCACAACACTTTTTTCATGCCCGTCTTGTAAGAAATAGATAGCCATTCAGATAATTTTCAGGGTGAAATACTCCCAAGTAGAGATTTTGAGAACTTTGTTCTGCTGGTGCAGCTAGTTACTAATGGTCTGGGGCATAGTGAAATATTTCAAGTGACGTCTGGAGCATAATGAGGTATTTTTGTTTTGGGTCAGAATCTCAATATAAAGAGGAGAGATATTGACCCAAATAAAAAATTACACAATATCTCGACTCACGTACAGTTTGATTCTTTTATTTCTCCCATGGTTTACTTTACAATGGCCCGTATGGATCACTTCATTTCAAGCTCACACATCGCAATATAGTCTTCCATGCTTTCAATAATTTCAAGCTCCTGAGTTATTGTTACTTCATGCCCAATAGATACTAAGTATAAGTTTGGCAGACCTTATAACACAATTATTTTCATTTAAAACAAAATCCTGTACTTTTCAACTTAGTAGCTTTCTTTAAACAGAGCAAACAACATGTTATTTCCTTTATTTACATATGTAGTAAGCTTTATTTTGAGAAGCGGTACACCATACACTTTAATCTTTTATGCTTGTACAGTGGTATAGGCACTGTCCATGCAACATTCTGATAGATCTAGTCAGATTCGAAACAACTGAAGCAAGTTGGTTATCAAACTCATTAGTCTCAATATTTGGACTGCAAGACCGACCGATTTACAAACTGATATTACATAGATGTCAGCCTTTACGTCTCAACCAGTTAGATTCAAAACTGTGTCAGAAATTGAGGTTTAAAAATATAACTGATAAACTGCCGTCAGAGTTTTCATGTTGACATGTGTAGAGTTTATAAGTGTAATGCATAAAAACATAAAATTTTCTTATCTATTTTCTCTTGTATTGATTCAGATGTATTTTTTTCAAGAAATATCGAGTGTAAATATAAATTTGAAGCTGTCAAAGTTAGTGACGAGATTCTGGTCGCTGGCATATGCGCATAGAAGAAAAACTTTCCACATTGTTTTGAATTGTAAGTGGGTTGTGCGTGAAGGGCGACCATCGTCTATATAATAAAAAGCCCTGGCGCACAATTTGTTGAGCTACAAACTCAAAAAATCAAGTCCTGTGCATTACACCACTGATAGTCTTCTACATAAAAACTATAATTCAAAAGTACTTATTCTAAAATGCTACAGACAAATACCGAACAACACCATTTAGATTCTGGCCTCAAAACAGTTATGCGCCTAGAAGAAAAATAATGTCAAAATCAAACATGATTACATGTCAAAATGCGTTTCAATGTTTTCAATGGAATTAAATTTAAACTAAAATTACCAATGCAATGAAAATGCATGTAGACCGGGAGAACAAAATACTGAACATGCTTCGTTGTCTCATTTTAGCGATAGTTGCTCCTGATGTCTGTATGAACAAAAAATGTGCTTTCCGGCACTTCCTTGCTCATGCAGACAGCTCAAAATGGCTGCCAAAACAATGTGAACGTGTAATCTCGTGAGAATGTATATTTATTTTTTGTTCATTTTTTTATTTTTACATCTAATTCAAAAATAAATAACATATTTTCAATTGAATTGGAAAAAATATACAATTTATTTCACTATTTTAAAAACTATATTGATTTAAAAAAACAACAACTTTGATACCAATCTGTACTCAAAACTTTCGACCCAAAATACCCAAACTCCGCGCACTGGTTACGCTACGCTCAGTAACTAATCCTGTAAGGGGAGATCACTGCATGGGAGATTGCAAAATACCAACAGTGATTATTGTTTTATCAGTTTATCACCAGAACGTAACAGTTACAATGTTTTCAAATGAACTATTCTGTACTTATGGATTGGTCAAAGACATGTTCATCCATAGTTCATGCGCTTTTCGGGAAATTTATTTTCTGAAAGAGATGGAAAGATGTTTGACTGACTTTCAAGAGAATTTGATCTATCTATCTTCCATCAACGTCGAACCCCTTTCGGGGACGTAGACGCTTCGCGCGTCGGGATCAAAAGAGAAAGATTATAGTGAATAAAAATATAGAAATGAAAGAAGTAAAGATAAAATTTTTTGGTTAAAAATATAAAAAGTCTTACTTGCGGGGAACTAGGGTGAGACATGTTCAATGCTACTTACTGCAGCATTGAACTGCTCTAGGGTGGGGAGGTGGGCAACATTAGGGGGAAGTTGGTTCCAATGAAACACTGTTCTGGGAAAGTATGAGAACTTATAATAATCCTTGGTTGCAGTGATTAATCTATAACAGAGGATGTGACTGTGGCGAGCAGAGCGGGTCATTGGGGTCAGATAGTCATTGATTGGGATAGCAACCAGATTATGATGAATCTTATAAAATAATGATAACCTAGCATCTATACGCCTTAATTCCAATTGCCGGAGTTGAATGGAATGGAGCATATCTGTTACACTGGATGTTCGACCATAATCAGATTTTATCCAGCGGGCGGCTCTACGCTGGACACTTTCGACTTGGTCTATTTGTATCTGGGTGTGGGGCGACCATATCTCGGAGGCATATTCCAGTTGGGGTCTGACTAGAGTCTGGTAAGCGATGGACTTAATGGGTTCTGATCTGACCTTGATGTTTCTCCGGAGAAATCCTAAGGTTTGGTTAGCTTTATTAGTTGACCTATTGATGTGTTCATCCCATGTAAGGTTATTTGAGATATCCACGCCAAGGTTTTTAGCTGAGCTGACTGATTCAAGATGGACTCCGTGTAGGTAATACTGGGTGGGAATAGGATGTTTCCTTTTTGTGACGTGGATAACTTGACATTTGGAGGGGTTGAATTCCATATCCCACTCCAACTCCCACTTTTCGAGCAGTTTGAGGTCATTTTGGAGGGTAACTGATTGGTTTGCAGATGTCAAGGTTAGGTATACCGCTGTGTCATCTGCAAACAACCGGACTTTGGAGCTTATGTTATGTGGGAGGTCATTTATGTAGGCTAGGAAGAGCAGAGGACCCAGTACAGACCCTTGTGGGACACCTGATGATACTGGGATGGCATCAGATGAGGTGCCATTTAATACAACTGATTGGGACCTATTGTCTAAGAAACTTTTGATCCACTTTAGTGTATTTCCTCTGACTCCGTACTGGTGTATTTTCAGAAGGACTTTCTCATGACTGACCTTATCGAAAGCCTAACTGAAATCAAGCAGGATAAGATCTACTTGTTTCTTGTTGTAGACTGAGGTGACCAAGTCATTTACTAGCATAACTAATTGGGTAACACATGACCTTTTTTCTCTAAATCTATGCTGTAAGTCGTAAAGAATACCATGATTGGTGAAATGTTTGACGATAGATGATGAAACAATGTGTTCTAGGACCTTACATAGTACGCACGTTAAAGAGATGGGCCTGTAATTGGACGGGTTTGGCCTTTCACCCTTTTTAAAAATGGGGGCAACAAAAGCAGTTTTCCATTGGGATGGTAGTGACCCTTCTTTTAGAGATTTATTAAAAAGGAACTGCAGAATTGGTGACAGTTCTGCATAGAGTGTTTAAGTATAATAGGTTTTATTTTATCAAGACCGCTTGCCTTATGTGGGTTCAGGTTACTGAGAAGTTTCTCAATGCCATTTGTACCAACTGTTATACATGGCATGGTCGGGACAGATTGGGAATCTGATTTAAGTTTCATTTTGCAATTAGAGGCTAGGCTTAGGGGAGATTTTGGGCTAAAGACAGACTGAAACTGTTTGTTCAGTACTGTAGCTTTTGCATGGTCATCCTGGTGGAGCTTATTTTCGTACTTCAAGGGGGGTATAAAGGAAGATTCCTGCCTTGAATGCTTGATAAGGGAGTATAATTTCTTAGTATTAGGTTTAGTTTTGACCATGGCATCAGTGTTGTAGATAGTGTCAGTCAAATGAAATATTTTTTTTTCCGCGGAGGATACCTCCACTGAGACCGATTATATCTGGAACCTTCATGAAAAGAATCAGATTGAACATTTCGGTTACAAGGGCCATATCTTGAAAGTGATTATTTTAAAAAAGATAATTATCAAAAGATAGGCTTGATTTATACCTTATGTCCTTTTTTTCAGTTTCGTCTGTTCATAAAGCATATGCCTATACAATATGGAAAGTCAGAAAGGCGATAGGACTCGTTTTAGTCCTAATATCCACATAAATTTAACTGGGTGTTGCCGAAATATCTTTAAACATGAATTTAACTAGCTCTTAAATTCCTTTGTATATTAATGGACATATATGAGACGACTGTACGACCATTATTTTCACAACTCAAACAATTCAACATTAACCCGTTTATAGTCTTTTATTCTCAAGTGTACAGAACGTCAAATATAAGAAAAAGCACGATTACTTAGGGCCGAACTGATATTCCAAGCACGAGACCGCTTGACATTTCACCAGATCAAACTTCTAGTGCTACAGAGATCTCGCTCACACACTGTTCAAGTCTATTTATGGTCGGCAGTTGCTGAAGAATTTAATTACTTTAGGTAATGGAAGATGGAAGATGTACAAGGTACATTTTTATAGTAACTTTAAGTAAAGCTAAAGACATCCATAGTTCTTTTACATTTTTGTGTACATAACTGATACACATAATCACAGTTTAAATTCTTCTCCGACAGACAATAAGCAGTGTTTGTGAATGAGCTGGGGATCGATCTTAAAACCGCTGCATAACAAGTCTTTTGCATAACCACTACACCATAGATCCGCTCCAGCAACAAACTTCCGAAGTTGTACTGATTATTTCATGAAATTCTACCTGCGCACATAGAGATGTTAACTCTTCTCTAATGCCAAACTGACCATCTGAATCTAAGTTAACCAGGCGTTCCAGTCCGCTCCGAGTCTGGATTGCTTGCCCCTTACCACAATCGTTACCTCCTTTTACGTAGCAAAGTACGACCGGGAACCATACAAGTTCGTTCCAGCCTAAAAACATTACTGAAAACAGATATACAAAAAGTTGTCATACAATAATAGTTTATGAAAAGGATTTTAACTTAGGGGTGTAAGTATTGAAGTTTGATCCTGTATTAGTTTTGACAGATTATGTAGCACTGTGTACGTATTTTTATTCATGCAGAAAAATGCATAGCCTATATTATTTTGTCGTCTTTAAAAATTAAATTAATCATAAGCATCAATATATTTATGTCTAAATCTCGACACAGATGATTTCATTCAAAACTGAATTCATCTGGAAGCAAGGCAGTTTTAGTGATCTTTACTTTTTTTAAATACATATAGTTTGTTGTTGTTGTTGTTTCTTTTTTTATTTAATGGTCCCAAAGACGAAGTAAGGAAGTGACGATATAACTGTGATTATTATCATTATTTGGACTATTATTGTCTATACATATTTTTTTTACAATTTTTACCCGTCGTCTGCTTTTTCTTGACCAGTCTTTGATATGATATAAAATTGTAAAATAGTGCAATTATGCTCCAATTTTAAGACGGAGAACATTGATAGGCATTCTTGTATAACTAATCCAAAATCATTACTGACTTTTTATTTTTGTATACAGTAAAAGAAAGGCGATTTGTCGATATTCATAACTTGAAAATATACAGACAGTATAATACTATAAGTGTATACCACAAACTGTTTAAATTTCAACACTGAAGTATTAACAGAGAGACGCTCTGTATAATAGTTTGATTTAGTTCTTATGGTAGGGTGAAAATTGACCGTTTTATGCACTGCGTTGTCAAAACAGAGTTAGAAACTGATTAACTTTCAAAAGGGATTTGATTTTACAAGAAGAAAAATGAGAAAGGGAGAAGAACAAATAAGTTAGTAAAACTATAAGTTTAATATTAGTGATAAATTAAACAATCCCACACTGGAATTTTAAATTTTGAAGGTAAGTGAATACACATAAATTTTATCATTTTATTATTTAAAAAATCATTTACAGTTATTTATATCTTTACTTCCTTTGATCGTAGTTAATACGTCTAGATGTTTTTTGTTTTGTTTATTTATTTTCAAATTAAGAGGGACGAACAAAAATGATTCATGATAATGATTCAAAGTTCGATAAAATCAGAGTGTTTCGCAATTCTAACATGTACACTTAATTATCCTCTTTCCTTATGGACTTTTCGTTCTTTTCAAGCAAAAGGGGTGGTACAGCTACAGACATACGTCTAACATTTGCCATTTTTATCCGCACCCACAAACAACACGAATCCGTCATTTTTATAAGGCATACAAAATCATAACAAGTTTTGTGTATATCACGAGGTTCTGTTTAATGCATCGTGTCATGTGCATGTTTCATGCACCTCAACATGTTTTGTGCATTGTATTTTTTGTATCCCCCTGTGTTTTGTGCATCACATCATGTTTTGTGCACGCCGTCTTGTTTTGTACATCCCACCATGTACTCATGATTTTAAATGACATGCTTCATGTAGCCAGCCGTGTTTTGTACATCTCATCATGTTTTGTGCATTCCATCATGTATTTGTGCATGCCATGTTTTGTATATCCTCCCATGTTTTGCGCATTATAGGCCTACCATGTTTTGTGCATCGCATCAAGTTTTCTGTATCCCACCATGTAATTGTACATTACAAGTTTCATGTATCCCGTCATGTTTTGTGCTTCACTCCATGTGTTGTGCATCTCAATATGTTTTGTACACCCACCATGTTTTGTGCATCTTATAATGTTTTGCGTATCCACCATATATTTGTGCATGATTTATTGTATACCATACCATGTTTTATGCTTCACGTCATGTTTTGTGTATCCCACCGTGTATTTGTGCGTGACATGTTTCATGTATTCCGTCATGTTTTGTGCATCAAACCGTGCTGTTTCATATACCCTCATTCTTAGACGTCCAGTTGCTAATACAACAGTATATGTTGTTTTTATGTTTTTTGTGTGTTTCGCTTGGTTCACATACACAAAGGTTACACGTTCAGTCTGTCAAAACAACAGCAAGTAATTTGTGATTGTTTTCCTTCAGTTTAAACTTATTTTTTACATTGTTTGGGAAGCATGTTCTTGCAATTTATATTAATCACTCCCTCTCAGCTACTGCTTCCTGGGTTCAAACCAGTACTCGTGCCGAAAGTAAGAAATAAAGAATTTAAGTCACCCTATGCTGGGATTCGAACCAGCGACTTCTGGATCGAGAGTACGGCGCTCTCACCCATCGACCACTGCTCCCCATGTTATTGTTTACTTTTTTTAAATATACCACTTGAGGATCACGGAAAACTAAACATAAACTCATCAAATAGTTCTGAAATAATATTCATTTCACATCTTTATTTCATACTTGACCGTTTCAGCTGTGAAAAAAGCCTTAGTGTCGACTCAAAAACTAACGGAAGCTGATCTAACCAGATAAGCATAGTGCAGTTGTTAAGCGACAACTGCATTCAAGTCATTTGTTTTAAAGGCACATATGCACCTATTTCACCTAATACTGGAAATTTATACTGTTTTCATTCCAGACTTAAAATGGGTCAAGGTGAAGGCAGTGGTGAGGCCGGAGGTAAAGGTCAAGGTCGAGCAGCTGGCCGAGGAGACAATGGAATGTTTGTGGGCATTTGCTGTATGTACACCTTCCCTGTGTTTTTAATACTACTAATAATTCTGGTTGCTAAATAGTTCAGTGAAACACAGAAAATGTTGTTTTTAATGCCAAACTCCACGCAACGGTTACTTCCCTTTAATTGCAATAGTGTTACGATAAGGGAAGTAACTCTTTGTAGCACAAGACAACTTCAAACTTCTTTTCTTTTTCTACAAATGTAATGTATTTTCACTCTCTGTTTTAACTGTTAAAGCCAACAGTCTCTGTGCTTATTACTGGCATTTTAAAAGCTGTGTTAACTGCATTTAATAGTAGAAGTTTTCGTCTGATGAAGTCTTAAATAAAGCTAGGGCATTTAGGCGTGAAAACAATCTTTTTCAGGTGTTATTATTGTCGTGATTTTGCTTGTTCTGGCTTTATTTGGACTTGGAATAGCCAAAATTGTTATGGGTAAGTAAGTGAAATGTCCGCCAGCCACTGGGTTTGTGTAATATACTAATTTCTTGTAATGTGTTTTTTTTCCTTATTTGATAAACTACAATATATTAGTATGTTATGTAAAAAAAAAAGAAAAGTACACGCTCTAATTTCTTTTAATAATGTTGCTAAAGATAAAACAAGTTATTTTATCATCGTCGTAATCATCATCATCATCATCAAAATAGACAACAACAACTTCATGTACATTGATATCATCATCAGTTATAGCAGATATAGCATAATCGTTTTGATCAGTATTTCATCATTTAGGTCGATGTCGTTGTAAATTGTATCATCATCGTCATCATCATCATCATCACTGTCATCACCGTCAGCACCATCATAGATATCACCAGAAAAGTTTTTGACGGTTTTGATTTATTTTATGTTTGTTTGTTTTTGAAGATTTTTTGTGTGTGTGTGTGTGCAAGTTTCGACAAACTCTGATGTTCAAATGTTTTAGGTTGTCTGTTTACGAACCTTTATTTTTAGGAGCAGTACATATTGATGATTGCCCGATCGAGGACCTTATTCCCGTTTACCTTATTGTTTCCGGATGTGCCCCTCTTCTAATGGGAGGTCTAACTAACTTAAAAAAGAAAGATGAAGATGAAATTGGAGAAACAAACATGAAGGACAAAATTAACATATTTACTATCATTGGTTTCATTGGATTCTTATTCACCTTTGCTTGGCTCATTTGCGGTAAGCATGCTCTAAGTTGTTCCAGGCGCTACTATGAAGCTATCAAAGTACAGATGACCGACTATAGAACTACAGGTGTACGGTTGATATTAGCTTTTGCTCTATTTCCTGTAAAATCGTGAGTGTAATGCTTAAGGGCGTCTTCGGTTTGTGCCCCGATAAAAATGGACTTGTAGGAAGATTACATTCTAATTCTGGTCCTTTCAGGAGTAAAATTGAAAACATCAGCTTGTAGGTTACAGAAGGGTGTTCACGTCATGGTCTGACATGGCCATGTTGATTGCCAAACAACACAAATTTGAATTCTAACCTGATTAAAGGCAGTGATCGAGGAGTATGATTCGATCCTTGGTCTTGTTCTAACCCCATTGGCACGACACTCTTTAGTGATATTCTATTGATCAATTTAAATACAACAATTTATTTCATAATCGATGTTTAAACTATTTTTAAACGAAATTCATAGTTCTCTTGATTGTATTTTCACGTAGAATTTTCACAAAATCTATACCGGAAGTGAAGGGATTTATGGTAGGCACTTTTTTAATCATTATTTCCAGGAAGTGTATGGGTGTTTGGAAACTACTCGGACGTAATGGATGGTTGCGGTGGGTCGAATGACTGTTGTGACGAATCCTTAATGAAGTTCGCCCTAGCTGTTGTTATTATAGACTGGATATTTATTGGGCTTTTGGTCATAGCAATTTGCCTTATATGCGGGGCAGTTTGCTGCGGTATATTGTGCATGAAAGGCAAAGTAGGAACTTAACCAAATATGACGTCATCTTGTATTTTCTTTCGAGAGTATGAAATTTCGGGTGGATTAGGTGACCTTAATTTTGAACATCGACTTTTAAAAATCAGGTTTTTTTAGTTTTTTAATGAAGACATTTTTACTTATAGTTTAAGTACTGTTTACATTTTCTTTTCATTTTACTCATCATACATATCATTCACGAAAACAACAACAACAACAACAACAACAACAAAAAACAGCTTCTAATTATAACTCCGATTTTCAGATATATACTGTAACAAGATTTTTCCCTAATTTAAACAGTCTTTCTGACAAATCTATACTCTATATATTTTTTCATAAGTATACATTATGAACATGTATAAGATTACTTGAATAATATTCAGTCTCTGTTGCTCGCTTTAACTGAAGAGCTGCAAATGTTAGACTACAATACCACCCATACGTCCTCGGCCAAATAGCAGGAACAGTATGAAAAGTTAGACTGGAATACACCCCATACGTCCTCGGCCAAATTGCAGGAACAGTATGAAAAATTAGACTAGAATACACCCCATACGTCCTTGGCCAAATAGCAGGAACAGTATGAAAAGTATGACTAGTTACACCCCACACGT
The DNA here is from genome assembly GCA_012932295.1 of Cyclina sinensis. Classification (NCBI taxonomy): domain Eukaryota; kingdom Metazoa; phylum Mollusca; class Bivalvia; order Venerida; family Veneridae; genus Cyclina; species Cyclina sinensis. The sequence continues at coordinate 5,794,428 of JAAONU010000009.1, read as the reverse complement.
CCATGGCCAAATAGCAGGAACAGTATGAAAATTTAGACTAGAATACCCCATACGTCCTCGGCTAAATAGCAGGAACAGTGTGAAATGTTAGACTAGAATATACCCCATACGTCCTCGGCTAAATAGCAGGAACAGTATGAAAAGTTAGACTAGAATATACCCCATACGTCCTCGGCCAAATAGCAGGAACAGTATGAAATCTATCTGAGTTTATTTATAGTTTTTAGTTTAGACTCATTTATTTTACATCGATTGCGATACAAGTTCTTACAACTTAGATTCATCACGCTCGATGACTGCTTCCTGGGTTCCATACCAGTATTCGCGCAGCGTGGAGGAATGTGAAGATCGTGAGAGAATCTCGCCTCTGACGGGATTCGAACCCGCGACCTTCGGATCCGGAGTCCTGCGCTCTACCCCTGGACCACGGTGCCTCCAAATGTTTATTTATAGTCGGTACCGGTTGCCCATAGGACCGATGCGCCTGCAGATATTAGTAATTTTACGTTGTGGGGGATAGTGAAAGATACAGAAAGTATCCCATTCCAGAGACACCCCTGATTCTCTTTCATGCTTAATGTTTGGCACTGATACATGGGATCTTGGTTAAATGTCTCGTCCGAAAGGCAATAAGTAATGAAAATGGGGGAGCGGGGGATCGATCTAGCGACCCCTGAGTTACCAATCCGCTTTGAATAATAGTAAATGGCAGGTGAAAAAGGGAGATAAGCATACTTGCCATATAGCCGGACTATTTCTTCAGTTATCGTGCAAATAAGTGTACAAAGTAGATAAAACGAGAAACAAATAAAACGGTATGACGTCTAAGTATTTATTACACCTGCGTGTGAATACAATCAATGATAATATATATTTTTCATTTGAAGATTTGGAAAAGTAATTCATTTGATAATATTTATTATCGAACTCCTAAAAAAACGAAACGTCCGCATTAAAAAAACACGGAAATTTTAAAATCGAAGGGCCTATATATCAATAACATCCTCGGCCCCAGGCCCAATGCCGCAGAACTGATATTATTTAATGGTCCTAATATGTAGTAAGTTGTTTGGGTCGTACATGAGAGCCGAAAAAGTGATATCAAGTTATGTCTAAACGGCAGCAATTTGGTTTCTGAGTGGTTACAATGTGTTTTATATACATTTGGAATTGAAAGTAAATAAAAATAAGCAAAATAATACTTTTTGATATTTAATTGTATATAATAGTTATAAAATAAGTGAATGTAAAATGGTAATAAAATAAATGACTTGATATAAGCACTATAATTTGTCCTCGAGTCAAGCATAATTGCTCTAGGCCTTTAGCCTCGAGATCAGTACATCTGAACTCGCACAATTAATCGGACCCTACATAAAAAAACACTTATTTTGTAACATTAAGTATTTTCTAGAGTTTTAGTTAATCAGTTTCCGGCCTAACAGTTTCTGATTTAGCGAAAGTGCTTTTCTTCCGAACACAGTAAAAAGGGAAGGGTGATGATGGCTCTGAAATCGGTAGTCGGCTTTCATTTATACATCCGTTTTTCATTTGTAATGGTGTAATGAGTTCTCTTAACATTCAGTTTAAAATGTAGTCCCCCCCCTCTCTCTCTCTCTCTCTCTCTGTTTAAACGTGGGGGAACTGAATATCGAGTTTTATTTAACATTTAGGTCGACACTCGCCTTTAAACTTTAAAATTTTGACCTGAAGTTTGAGTTGAAGCTTTAAATTGTGCCAGCTAAATACAGTAACTGAAGCACGTTGGTTATCAAACTCATAAAATCAAGTCCTGTTCATTTCACCACTGATAGTGTTCTAAGCAAAAACTATAATTTCTCAAGTACTTATTCTAAAATGCTTCAGACAAATGTCGAACAACACCATTTAGATTCAGGCCTCAAAACAGTCATGCTCCAAGAAGAAAAATAATGTCAAAATAAAACATGTCAAAATGCGTTTCAATGTTATCAATGGAATTAAATTTAAACTAAAATTACCAACGCAATAAAAATGCATGTAGACCGGAAGAACAAAATACTGAACATGCTTCGTTGTCTTATTTTAGCGACAGTTGCTCTTGATGTCCGTATGAAAAAAAGTCTATTTATCGTCGGAAATAGCTGAACAATTTAATTACTTTAGGTAATGGAGGATGTACAAGGTATATATTTATAGTAACTAAATAAAGCTAGGGACACTCATAGTTATTTTACATAACTGATACACATAATCACAGTTTAAATTCTTCTCCGACAGACAATAAGCAGTGTTTGTGGATGAGCTGGGGATCGATCTTAAAACCGCTGCATAACAAGTCTTTTGCATAACCACTACACCATAGATCAGCTCCAGCAACAAACTTCCGAAGTTGTACTGATTATTTCATGAAATTCTACCTGCGCACATAAAGTTAACAATGGTGTTAACTCTTCTCGAATGCTAAACTGACCACCTGAATTTAAGTTAACCAGGCGTTCCAGTCCGCTCCTAGTCTGGATTGCCTGCCCCTTGCCACAATCGTTAACTACTTTTACGTAGCAAAGTACGACCGGGAACCAGACAAGTTCGTTCCAGCCTAAAAACATTAAAAACAGATATACAAAAAGTTGTCATACAATAATAGTTTATGAAAAGGATTTTAACTTAGGGGTGTAAGTATTGAAGTTTGATCCTGTAATAGTTTTGACAGATTATGTAGCACTGTGTATGTATTTTTTTTTTCATGCAGAAAAATGCATAGCCTATATTACTTTGTCGTCTTTAAAAATTAAATTAATCATAAGCATCAATATATTTATGTCTAAATCTCGACACAGATGATTTCATTCAAAACTGAATTCATCTGGAAGCAAGGCAGTTTTAGTGATCTTTACTTTTTTTAAATACATATAGTTTGTTGTTGTTGTTGTTGTTTCTTTTTTTTATTTAATGGTCCCAAAGACGTAGTAAGGAAGTGACGATATAACTGAGATTATTATCATTATTTGGACTATTATTGTCTATACATATTTTTTTTACAATTTTTACCCGTCGTGTGCTTTTTCTTGACCAGTCTTTGATATGATATAAAATTGTAAACTAGTGCAATTATGCTCCAATTTTAAGACGGAGTACATTGATAGGCATTCTTGTATAACTAATCCAAAATCATTACTGACTTTTTATTTTTCTATACAGTGAAAGAGAGGCAATTTGTCGATATGCATTATTTGAAAATATACAGACAGTATAATACTATAAGTGTATACCGCAAACTGTTTAAATTTCAACACTGAAGTATTAACAGAGAGACGCTCTGTATAATAATTTGATTTAGTTCTTATGGTAGGGTGAAAATTGACCGTTTTATGCACTGCGTTGTCAAAACAGAGTTAGAAACTGATTAACTTTCAAAAGGGATTTGATTTTACATGAAGAAAAATGAGAAAGGAAGAAGAACAAATAAGTTAGTAAAATTATAAGTTTAATAATAGTGATAAATAAAACAATCGCACACTGGAATTTTAAATTTTGAAGGTAAGTGAATATATATAAATTTGATCATTTTAATCTTAAAAAATCATTTACAGTTATTTATATCTTTACTTCCTTTGATCGTAGTTAATACGTCTAGATGTTTTTTGTTTTGTTTATTTATTTTCAAATTAAGAGGGACGAACAATAATGATTCATGATAATGATTCAAAGTTCGATAAAATCAGAGTGTTTCGCAATTCTAACATGTACACTTAATTATCCTCTTTCCTTATGGACTTTTCGTTCTTTTCAAGCAAAAGGGGTGGTACAGCTACAGACATACGTCCAACATTTGCCATTTTTATCCGCACCAACAAACAACACGAATCCGTCATTTTTATAAGGCATACAAAATCATAACAAGTTTTGTGTATATCACGAGGTTCTGTTTAATGCATCGTGTCATGTGCATGTTTCATGCACCTCAACATGTTTTGTGCATTGTATTTTTTGTATCCCCCTGTGTTTTGTGCATCACATCATGTTTTGTGCACGCCGTCTTGTTTTGTACATCCCACCATGTACTCATGATTTTAAATGACATGCTTCATGTAGCCAGCCGTGTTTTGTACATCTCATCATGTTTTGTGCATTCCATCATGTATTTGTGCATGCCATGTTTTGTATATCCTCCCATGTTTTGCGCATTATAGGCCTACCATGTTTTGTGCATCGCATCAAGTTTTCTGTATCCCACCATGTAATTGTACATTACAAGTTTCATGTATCCCGTCATGTTTTGTGCTTCACTCCATGTGTTGTGCATCTGTACACCCACCATGTTTTGTGCATCTTATAATGTTTTGCGTATCCACCATATATTTGTGCATGATTTATTGTATACCATACCATGTTTTATGCTTCACGTCATGTTTTGTGTATCCCACCGTGTATTTGTGCGTGACATGTTTCATGTATTCCGTCATATTTTGTGCATCAAACCGTGCTGTTTCATATACCCTCATTCTTAGACGTCCATTTGCTAATACAACAGTATATGTTGTTTTTATGTTTTTTGTGTGTTTCGCTTGGTTCACATACACAAAGGTTACACGTTTAGTCTGTCAAAACAACAGCAAGTAATTTGTTATTGTTTTCCTTTAGTTTAAACTTATTTTTCACATTGATTGGGAAGCATGTTCTTGCAATTTATTTTAATCACTCCCTCTCAGCTACTGCTTGCTGGGTTCAAACAAATACTAGCGCCGAAAGTTAGAAATAAGGAATTTAAGTCACCGTATGCTGGGATTCAAACCAGCGACCTCTGGATCGAGAGTACGGCGCTCTCACCCATCGACCACTGCTCCTCATGTTATTGTTTCCTTTTTCAAATATACCACTTGAAGAACACAGAAAACTAAACATAAACACATCAAATAGTTGTGAAATAATATTCATATCACATCTTTATTTCATACTTGACCGTTTCAGCTGTGAAAAAAACCTTAGAGTCGACTCAAAAACTAACGGAAGCTGATCTAACCAGATAAGCATAGTGCATTTGTTAAACGACAACTGCATTCAAGTCATTTGTTTTAAAGGCACATATGCACCTATTTCAGCTTATACTGGAAATTTATACTGTTTTCATTTCAGACTTAAAATGGGTCAAGGTGACGGCAGTGGTGAGGCCGGAGGTAAAGGTCAAGGTCGAGCAGCTGGCCGAGGGGACAATGGAATGTTTGTGGGCATTTGCTGTATGTACACCTTCCATGTGTTTTAATACTTATAATAATTCTGGTTGCTAAATAGTTCAGTGAAACACAGAAAATGTTGTTTTTTAATGCCAAACTCCACGCAACAGTTACTTCCCTTTTATTGCAGTTATATTGTTACGATAAGGGAAGTAACTGTTTGTTGCTCAAGACAACTTCAAACTTCTTTTCTTTTTCTACAAATGTGATGTATTCTCACTCTCTGTTTTAACTGTTAAAGCCAACAGTCTCTGTGCTTATTACTGGCATTTTAAAAGCTCCGTAACTGCATTAAATAGTAGAAGTTTTCGTTTGATGAAGTCTTAAATAAAGCTAGGGCATTTATGCGTGAAAACAATCTTTTTCAGGTGTTATTATTGTCGTGATTTTGCTTGTTCTGGCTTTATTTGGACTTGGAATAGCCAAAATTGTTATGGGTAAGTAAGTGAAATGTCCGCCAGCCACTGGGTTTGTGTAATATACTAATTTCGTGTAATATGTTATTTTTTCTTATTTGATAAACTACAATAAATATGTATGTTAGATAACAAAAAAAGAAAGAAAAGTAAACGTTCTAATTTCTTTTAATAATGTTGCTAAAGATAAAACAAGTAATTTTATCATCGTCGTAATCATCATCATCATCATCATCAGGATAGACAACAACAACTTCATGTACATGTAAATCATCATCAATTATAGCAGATATAGCATAATCGTTTTGATCAGTATTTCATCATTTAGGTCGATGTCGTTGTAAATTGTATCATCATCATCATCATCATCACTGTCATCACCGTCAGCACCATCATAGATATCACCAGAAAAGTTTTTGACGGTTTTGATTTATTTTATGTTTGTTTGTTTTTGAAGATTTTTTTTGTGTGTGTGTGTGCAAGTTTCGACAAACTCTGATGTTCAAATGTTTTAGGTTGTCTGTTTACGAACCTTTATTTTTAGGAGCAGTACATATTGATGATTGCCCGATCTAGGACCTTATTCCCGTTTACCTTATTGTTTCCGGATGTGCCCCTCTTCTAATGGGAGGTCTAACTAACTTAAAAAAGAAAGACGAAGATGAAATTGGGGAAACAAACATGAAGGACAAAATTAACATATTTACTATTATTGGTTTCATCGGATTCTTATTCACCTTTGCTTGGCTCATTTGCGGTAAGCATGCTCTAACTTGTTCCAGGCGCTGCTATGAAGCTATCAAAGTACAGATGACCGACTATATATAGGTGTACGGTTGATATTAGCTTTTGCTCTATTTCCTGTAAAATCGTGAGTGTAATGCTTTATGTGCCCCGATAAAAATGGACTTGTAGGAAGATTACATTCTAATTCTGGTCCTTTCAGGAGTAAAATTGAAAACATAAGCTTGTAGGTTACAGAAGGGTGTTCACGTCATGGTCTGACTTGGCCATGTTGATTGCCAAACAACAAAAATTTGAATTCTAGCCTGATTAAAGGCAGTGATCGAGGAGTATGATTCGATCCTTGGTCTTGTTCTTACCCTATTGGCACGACATTCTTTAGTGATATTCTATTGATCAATTTAAATACAACAATTTATTTCATAATCGATGTTTAAACTATTTTTAAACGAATTCATAGTTCTCTTGACTGTATTTTCACGTAGAATTTTCACAAAATCTATACCGGAAGTGAAGGGATTTATGGTAGGCACTTTTCTTCATCATTATTTCCAGGAAGTGTATGGGTGTTTGGAAACTACTCGGACGTTATGGATGGTTGCGGTGGGTCGAATGACTGTTGTGACGAATCCTTAATGAAGTTCGCCCTAGCTGTTGTTATTATAGACTGGATATTTATAGGGCTTTTGGTTATAGCAATTTGCCTTATATGCGGGGCAGTTTGCTGCGGTATATTGTGCATGAAAGGCAAAGTAGGAACTTAACCAATTATGACGTCATGTTGTATTTTCTTTCGAGAGTATGAAATTTCGGGTGGATTAGGTGACTATAATTTTGAACATCGACTTTTAAAATCAGCGTTTTAGTTTTTTAATGAAGACATTTTAATTATAGTTTAAGTACTATATACATTTTCTTTTCATTTTACTCATCATGCATATCATTCACGAAAACAACAACAACAACAACAAAAAGAAAAAGAAAAAAAAACAGCTTCTAATTATAACTCCGATTTTCAGATATATACTGTAACAAGATTTTCCCTTAATTTAAACAGTCTTTCTGACAAATCTATACTGTATATATTTTTTTATAAGTATACATTATGAACATGTATAAGATTACTTGAATAATATTCAGTCTCTGTTGCTCGCTTTAACTGAAGAGCTGCAAATGTTGGACTAGAATACACCCCATACGTCCTCGGCCAAATAGCAGGAACAGTATGAAAAGTTAGACCAGAATACACGCCATACGTCCTCGGCCAAATAGCAGGAACAGTATGAAAAGTTAGACTAGAATACACCCCATACGTCCTTGGCCAAATAGCAGGAACAGTATGAAAAGTTAGACTAGAATACACCCCATACGTCCTTGGCCAAATAGCAGGAACAGTATGAAAAGTTAGACTAGAATACCCTATACGTCCTCGGCAAAATAGCAGGATCAGTATGAAAAGTTAGACTAGAATATACCCCATACGTCCTCGGCCAAATAGCAGGAACAGTATGAAATCTATCTGAGTTTATTTATAGTTTTTAGTTTAGACTCATTTATTTTACATCGATTGCGATACAAGTTCTTACAACTTAGATTCATCACGCTCGATGACTGCTTCCTGGGTTCCATACCAGTATTCGCGCAGCGTGGAGGAATGTGAAGATCGTGAGAGAATCTCGCCTCTGACGGGATTCGAGCCCGCGACATTCGGATCCGGAGTCTTGCGCTCTACCCCTGGACCACGGTGCCTCCAAATGTTTATTTATAGTCGGTACCGGTTGCCCATAGGACCGATGCCCCTGCAGATATTAGTTATTTTACGTTGTGGGGGATAGTGAAAGATACAGAAAGTATCCCATTCCAGAGACACCCCTGATTCTCTTTCATGCTTATTGTTTGGCACTGATATATGGGATCTTGGTTAAATGTCTCGTCCGAAAGGCAATAAGTAATGAAAATGGGGGAGCAGGGGATCGATCTAGCGACCCCTGGGTTACCAATCCGCTCCGAATAATAGTAATAATAATATGGCAGGTGAAAAAGGGAGATAAGCATACTTGCCATATAGCCGGACTATTTCTTCAGTTATCGTGCAAGTAAGTGTAGATAAAACCAGAAACAAATGAAACGGTGTGACGTCTAAGTATTTATTACACCTGCGTGTGAATACAATCAATGATAATATATATTTTTCGTTTGAAGATTTGGAAAAGTTATTCATTTGATAATATTTATTATCGAACTCCTAAAAAAAACGAAACGCCCGCATTAAAAAAACACGGACATTTTAAAATTGAAGGGCCTATATATCAATAACACCCTCGGCCCCATGCCGAAAGCCGCAGAACTGATATCATTTAATGGTCCTGATATATAGTTAGTTGTTTGGGGCGTACATGAGGGCCGAAAAAGTGATATCGAATTATGTCTAAACGGCAGCAATTTTGTTTTCATAGTGGTTACAATGTGTTTTATATATATTTGAAATTGAAAGTAAATAAAAATAAACAAATTAATATTTTTTGATAATATATTTAATTGTATACAATAGTTATAAAATAAGTGAATGTAAAATGGTGATAAAATAAATGACTTGCTATGAGCACTATAATTTGTCCTCGAGTCAAGCATAATTGCTCTAGGCCTTTGGCCTCGAGATCAGTACATCTGAACTCGCACAATTAATTGGACCCTACATAACAAGCACTTATTTTGTAACATTAAGTATTTTCGAGTGTTTTAGTTAATCAGTTTTCTGATTTAGCGGAAGTGCTTTTCTTCCGAACACAGTTAAAAGGGTGATGATGGCTATGAGATCGGTATTCGGCTTTCATTTAGACATCCTCCCGCACCCCCCCCCCCCGCCTCTCTCTCACCTCTCTCTCTCTCTCTCTGTTTAAACGTTGGGGAACTGAATGTCGAGTTTACTCAACATTTAGGTCGACACTTGCCTTTAAACTTTAAAATTTTAAGTTGAGTGTTGAGATGAAGTTTGAGTTGAAGCTTTAAACTGTGCCAGCTGAATACAGTAACTGAAGCACGTTGGTTATCAAACTCATGAAATCAAGTCCTGTGCATTTCACCACTGATAGTCTTCTATGTAAAAACTATTATTTCTCAAATACTTATTCTAAAATGCTTCAGACAAATGCCGAACAACACCATTTAGATTCAGGCCTCAAAACAATCATGCTCCATGAAGAAAAAATAATGTCAAAATAAAACATGTCAAAATACGTTTCAATGTTATCAATGGAATTAAATGTAAACTAAAATTACCAATGCAATGAAAATGCATGTAGACCGGGAGAACAAAATACTGAACATGCTTCGTCGTCTTATTTTAGCTACAGTTGCTCTTGATGTCCGTATGAAAAAAAGTCTATTTATCGTCGGAAATAGCTGAACAATTTAATTACTTTAGGTAATGGAGGATGTACAAGGTATATATTTATAGTAACTAAATAAAGCTAGGGACACTCATAGTTATTTTACATAACTGATACACATAATCATAGTTTAACTTCTCCGACAGACAATAAGCAGTGTTTGTGGATGAGCTGGGGATCGATCATAAAACCGCTGCATAACAAGTCTTTTGCATTACCACTTCACCATAGATCCGCTCCAGCAACACACTTCCCAAGTTGTACTGATTATTTCATGAAATTCTACAAGCGCACATAAAGTTAACAATGGTGTTAACTCTTCTCTAATGCCAAACTGACCATCTGAATCTAAGTTAACCAGGCGTTCAAGTCCGCTCCTAGTCTGGATTGCCTGCCCCTTGCCACAATCGTTAACTACTTTTACGTAGCAAAGTACGACCGGGAACCAGACAAGTTCGTTCCAGCCTAAAAACATTACTGAAAACAGATATACAAAAAGTTGTCATACAATAATAGTTTATGAAAAGGATTTTAACTTAGGGGTGTAAGTATTGAAATTTGATCCTGTATTAGTTTTGACAGATTATATAGCATTGTGTATGTTTTTTCATGCAGAAAAATGCATAGCCTATATTTTTTGTCGTCTTTAAAAAAATAGATCAATAATAAGCATTGCGCTATATTCTTTACTAGGGTATTCTCCTAAAAGAACACGACTACCACTGTTGTACACCGTTCACCGGAAATAGCCCATCAAAACGCCGAAAACGAAAGTACAATCGCCAACGTCGAGTTTACCCCAGGTAATGTTTCAACTTATGTCTCCATCATAACTTAATCGATTTCTCAAAACTAAACAATATTGTGAAGCTTAACATGTATGGTTTTTTAGCAGTATTTGTTTTTTCTACAAGTTGGGTATTTATGTCTCCCCCCAAAAATGGGGGAGACATATTGTTTTTCCCCCAGTTGTCCGTCCGAACGTCCGTCTGTCCGTCACAAAATCGTGTCCGCTCTGTATCTTCCAAAGCCCTTGAAGGATTTTTATGAAACTTGGGTCAGATGTTCACCTCATCAAGGCGACGTGCAGAACCCACTTTGTGGGTGTGGTGTCTCAAGGTCAAGGTCACACTTGGAGGTTAAATGTCAAATGCCACAAAATCTTGTCCACTCTGTATCTTCAAAAGCCCTTGAAGGATTTTTATGAAACTTGGGTCAGATGTTCACCTCATCAAGCTGACATGCAGAAACCTCTTTGCGGGTGTGGTGTCTCAAGGTCAAGGTCACACTTGGAGGTTAAATGTCAAATTTTACAATCGTCTGACTCAATACTGCCTGCAGCAACTGGCTGGGGGGAGACATATGTTAAAACCTTACAATAATCCTTAAACTTTACTACGATAAATGTTACTTCTAACTTACTTATTACAAGTCATTCAAACAGAAACTGAATTGTTTGAAAATAAGATGCAATGAGATGATATTAACTGCATTTTATTACATTCCCATCATATTTAATTTGGGATTCAATATGGCACCAGAACAGAATGCTCTTCGAAACATCTGTTATTAATTATTAAGAATACATTTACAATTTAAATAATTTGTTATATAGTCACGATTATCTGGGGTGAACTCGACGTTCGCGATGGTACTTTCGTTTCCGGCGTTTTATACGGTGAACGGTGTACAACAGTGAATATGTCTTGAAATTAAATAAACACATAAATTACTGTTTCCCTTTTTTCTTCTTTAGGGTATTCACTGTTGTACACCGTTCACCGGAAATAGCCCATCAAAACGCCGAATCGCCAACTTCGAGTTCACCCCAGGTAATGTTTCAACTTATTTCTCCATCATAACTTCATCGATTTCTCCAAACTAAACAATATTGTGAAGCTTAATATGTCTGATTTTAGAGCAGTTTTTTTTCTGCAAGTTGGGTATTTTTTTTATCTGTAATTGGCGATAACTTGTAGCCTTGTTGTTGACTTTTGCGAATAATATTGATATTTTCCACTAAATCAAGCCCAAACTGCTTGGATTAGAGCGGCCATTCACCAACTCGAGCCACTTTTTAAACAATTTGCAAAAAACGGTCATGCTTTGTGTACAGTGTCTAGCAATAGAATATATTCAAGTGAACGGGTGTAGTAATTCAATGTAGAGGGTTTAGTAGCATGTGCACGATGTCTAGTAGCCACATCTTTTTTCAAAATTTTGTCTTTGTTTTATTAGTTTCATTTGGAAATGCTCTCATTTCAGACTAAAACGTGAACGAATTGTAAGAAAAAGAAGAATACTCGGAGTTATTTTGTAAATAATTTATTGAATTAGTTTTTTAGCCCAAAGTGCGGTAAACTTCACAACGCACTTTGGGGTAAACTACTTAATACTAACTAATATGTTTGAGTACTGCGCACTAGAGGTTTGGGTACTGAGTATTGCTTAAAATACCCCGGATACGGCACACAAAAGGGAGGATGGCATAATTGTGTAACGCATTCTAGTCAATAAAGACGTGTGTGCACGTTCTCAAGTGGGGTTAGTTGCGGCATGCTTGTAAACGGCTTTTGTGGTTCGTTTTTAATTTTTATGACCCCAAAGTGCGGTCGTTTGTCTGATGTTAGAAATTCCATATGTACTTGTGTAACGCAAAAATTTGACCCCAAAGTGCGTAATGCACTTTGGGCACTTTGGGGTTGGTTCGGACCCCAAGTACGTTTGACCCAAAAGTGCGTTGTTACAAACCTCCCTGCCCTCTACGACACTAATCGCAGTTCCTTAATCAGCTTATGTATATGTGCTGGTAGTGAAGTTTATTTGCAATTTGCAGAAAATGGCATTCGTTTACCTACTACACCCCGGACACTCGCAAACAATTTTTTTATCTACACCCCGTACAGAACCGTGCTAGAAACTGTACACAAGGCATGACCGTTTTTTGCAAATTTTGTAAAAAGTGGCTCGTGTTGGTGAATGGCCGCTCTAATATAAGTGGAGGAAAGTCTATATTTTTTAATTCAAGATGGATTTTGATATAGCAAGTGCATTTTGGGCTTGATTTAGTCAACAACGAGGCTACAATTTATTAAAAAAAATACCCAACTTGCAGAAAAAAAGAGAAAAAAATGCTCTAAAACCAGACATATTTAGCTTCACAATATTGTTTAGTATGGAGAAATCGATTAAGTAATGATGGAGAAAAAAGTTGAAACATTATCTGGGGTGAACTCGACGTTAATGATCAACATTATTTTTTGTCCAGTCACATTGGAGTATTTTTTCAAATTTCTGCTAAGTCTAACTTTGGTTATTGTGTACTAACTAAATTAAATTTACTTAATCAGGTCCGTCTAACCAGTCTAACTAATTTCAATAATGAGAGATGCTTTGTATTTAGTTGAAAAATAATGTTGATCATTAAATAGGTTAATGTTTAATAATACGCATTAACAAAAATAATTGGTCGCGTGCCTACGGCACGCCTGACCAATTTATTTTTGTTAATGCGTATTATTAAACACTAACCTATACTTAGTTCTTATGGCAGAGTGAAAAATTGACAGTTTAATTTAACAGCGTTGTCAAAACAGAGTTAGAAACCGAATAATTTTCAAAAGAGATTTGATTTTACCAGAAGAAAGATGTAACAGGAAGAAGAACAAATAAGTTAGTAAAAATTAATGATAAACAAAACAATTGCACACTGGAGTTAAGAAAAAAATAAGGTAAGTTTGAATATATATAAATTATATCATTTAAGTATAAATAAATCGTTTACATTTATATATATCTTTACTTCCTTTGATCGTAGTTAATACGTGTAGCAAGATTTTTTTTGGTTTATTTATTTTCAAATTAAGAGGAACAAGCAAAAATGAGTCATGATAATTATTCAAAATATGATAAAATCAGAGTGCTCCGCAATCCTAACATGTACACTTAATTATCCTCTTTCCTTGTGGACTTTTCGTTCTTTCTAAGCAAACGGGGTTGTACTGCTACAGGCAAACGTCCAACATTTGCCATTTTTATCCGCACCCACAAACAACACGAATACGTATTTTTTATAAGGAAAACAACATCATATCAAGTTTAGTGTATATCACAAGGTTCTGTTTGATGCGCCATGCTATGTGCATGTTTTATGCACCTCAACATGTTTTGTGCATTGCATTGATTGTGTCCCCTTGTGCATCACATCATATTTTGTGAACACCGTTTTGTTTTGTATATCCCACCATGTATTTTAAATGACATGCTTCATGTATCCCGCCAGGTTTTGTGCATCACACCATGTTTCGTTCTTCATACAATATTTTGTGAATCACATCACACCGTGCTGTTTCATATACCCCCATCCTTAGACGTCCAGTTACCAATACAAAAGTATATGTTGTTTTTATGAACTGTGTGTTTCGCTTGGTTCACATACACAAAAGTTACACTCTCAGTCTGTCAATACACAGCAAATAATTTATTATTGTTATCCTTTAGTTTAAACTTAATTTTTACGTTGATTGGTTTATTTTTTTTTCCGGTTTATTTTATTTATTTCATAATTCTTAGTTTGTACATGGTATACAAAAACATGAGACAAATAATTGTAAACATAGCACACAAAAAAAAGAATTAGAAGGTCACAGTGTCATGCATGAGGGCAACACATTAACAAAACTATTACAGATAAGAAAGAGAGTGGAAAAAAAAAAAACAACCTTAGAACATGTTATTATATTTTAAACCATATTTTGGGTACTTCGATTAAATCCCATTCATTATCCTCAGTGTATTGAGTTGGCTCGTGACATAACCAGACAAAAGAAATGTGTTGACACAACGAGGGTCCGTTAAAATTCATGAAAAGGGGAATAAAAGCCACGTGTATCTGAATTGGATTTATTATATCTTTTGTAAAGAGGATTAATCATTATCAAGGATTGTGTCGTCAGTTATAGTGAATATTCTCATGGATTTATAATTTACACACAATGGATTATTTTTAAATTTTTAAAAATGCTTTGATATCTTTCAGTTTAGCTTCTTAATGACATTTGAATTTGAAACTCGAATTCTGTATTTTAAATAACATAAAAATCTATATAGGCTAGACATTAACTGAGTGTTTAAAGACGACAAAGAAGCTGTTCAAGCTCGAAGTGGACCATTGATGAGGATTAAATATTTAGCATATCAGGTCAGTCAAAACTTCAAAGAAGTAGATGCAAAGTTTGTCAAAAATTTTTGTAACTTGTTTACTACTATTATATTTCAGATAAACTTTTATCACAAGACTGAAAAGAAAGAAAAGGGAGTTAAGAAAAAAAAATCTCGATTAGAATTACATTAAAGATCTAACCTATATATTCATATACTGTACATTTTATACATTGAACAAACACAATGATTAGGTTTACATATCAAGGCTTTGATATTTATACATAAATAGACATATATCATGGACATATATAACATTTATGTCTCTGCATAATCATTTGGTTAGTGAAATTGAGATGATTTATACAATGAGGTTCAGAAAATGTGTAATTATCAGAGACCATTTTAGGATTAAAAAAAGAAACAAACAAAAACAAACAGACAAACAAACAAACAACAACACAAAAAACCAAACAAACAAACAAGCAAAAAAAAAAAATCTTATCTAAATAAATAAGAAGTTAGTGCTGATAGGTCATGATGCTCCTGTTGTACCTGGCACTTACCGAAACAAAACATAAGCATCAGGTGCAGGATAGGAATAAAAAAAAAAAAAAAAAAAAAAATAGTAAAGGGGAAATTAGCAAAGAATTTGTACAATAAATAAACCACGATGTTTATTATAATCCTACTACATGTTTTTAATTAATAAAGTAAACAATGTGATGTTAACATTACAACAATAAAAGCAAACAATGTAGTATTTGCATTATAACAAACAAGACAATGTAAAAATTAAATATAAGAAAATTCAGAAATTCAGAAAGTCCAATATAAATTATGTTTTAAAGTTAAATTGTGCATAAATTTGCAGTTATTCAAGTTGTACACTTCTGATACTAAATTATTGATTTAATTTGTAAGTAGTAATATTCATTGTGTCCATCTGTGGTCTGTTGTTGTTTTCAGTATAATTTCAACAAATTTACACAGTTTCAGTAGCTCAAATTTATTCACAGTATTCATTAATTGATTAAATTTAATGATGTTAGGATGTTTGTAATAGTGTAATCTTAAATATTTTTTTTCGGTATTCTGAAAAAAAACTACAGTTCATTATGTAATGGAATTCATCGCCAACTTCCGTATAATGTGGATGTATACATAAGTGACATTTTCTGTTTGTAAGTGGTATGCTAAACCATCTTCCTATTTCAACTGGGAGGTGGTGATTTCTTGTGCGAAATGCTGTTAAAATCTTACTGTAATAGTTTGGCAAAATACTAAAATACTTATTCAACTCTAATGTATGCTTAAAAAGTTTGTAATTAGTGGAACCTCTAGATTTTGATACAAATTCACACCATGTCTGTAAATATTGATCAATTATTCTTTGTTTGTATGCCACGGGGAACCATTTTCTATTTATTTCTTTTTGTTGAGTCCATATATTTCCAAATCCATTTTTATGTATTATTGTTTTTATATAGGTCAGCCATTTTGAATGTACTTTTCCTTGTTTTTGTAAACCATGTATTAATAGATACATATTATTAGAGAGTTTATTACTATTGTGGTCAGATACTTTACTCCAGAAGGAAATCATTCTAGAGTCAATGTCTAATTGTATTGGTTTAACTCCAAGTTCTCCATAGATCATGTATGAGGGTGTGCTTTTCTTCATGTTAAGTATTAATTTTAAGAATTTTAATTGAATTCTTTCTAGACTATCATTATTGCCGTATCCCCAGAGTTCACACCCGTAAAGTAGTATAGGTTTAACAGTTTTGTTGAATAGGTCTATTTGGAGGTCAATTGGTAAATTAAGTTTTCTGATTTTCTTTAAAAGTGCAAACATGGCTTTGTTTGATTGTTCTATAATATGTTTTTTTTGGCTTTAGCATAACTTTTTGTTCTTGATAGGTATAAACCAAGATACTTGTATTCATTTGTGGTTTCGAGAAATTTTCCTCTAAAAGTAAAGGTTCTTTGAAATGTATTATTTCTTGATCCAAAAACAACTACCTTCGTTTTTGTAACGTTAACTTCAAGTTTCCAACGATCACAATAATTTTCGAATACATTTAGCATATTTTGAAGATCTTCTCTATTTTCACTTATTAAAACTGTATCGTCTGCATACAAAATGATGAACAAGTGAAAGAGCATATTGATATCATTGCTGTTTAACATGCATGTTACTCCATTTACATTTTCTACGCTAAAGTAATTTTCTAGGTCATTTAGGTATAGTGCAAATAATAACGGCGATAAATTTTCTCCCTGTCGTACACCAGATTTACATGAAAAAAAAGGAGAGTAACTTTCTCTTGTTTTAATTCTGGACTTAATGTTATTGTACATATTTTTTATAAGACTGAAACATTTCCCATTTATTCCTTGTTTGAGTAATTTAAGCCATAAACCTTGGCGCCATACAGTATCAAACGCTTGCTTGAAGTCTATAAATACACAGAAAATTTTTTTCTTTTGAGAATTCATAAGGTCCATTAGGCATTGGAGTACAAATAAATTGTCTATTGGCGAGTAATTCTTTCTAAACCCTGCCTGACAATTACCAATTACATAATTTTCTTCAATATAAGTATTTAAGCGGTTATTTATTATTGCTGTAAAAAGCTTGCCAAAACAACTTAAAAGTGTGATAGGCCTATAATTTTCTGGAGAATCAACACTTCCTTTATTTTTATAGATTGGAATTATGTCTCCTAGGGTTCAACTTTCAGGTATTATTCCTTGGTCAAAAATTAAATTGAACAATTTGACATACACTGGTAGCATAATATTTACAGAGTTTTTTATGTGTTCGTTTAATATACTGTCTACCCCAGGGCTTTTATTGTTTTTTAGGTTTTTAACTGCTTTTATTATTTCTTCTTCTGTTATCTGTACATTAATATCATCATTTAGTTCTGGCAATAAACCTTCAAAATCATTAGGGTTTGCATCATTATGTACTGTAGAATTTACATTTTTAAAAAAGTCATACAAATCTCCAAGTTTGGCACATACTGTTTCATTCTTTCTCCCTATATCATTAATGATTTTCCAGAATTGTTTGGGATCATCCCCTTTTACTTGTCTCATCATTTCTATTTTAGCGTTCATGTATTTTTTCTTAGTAATTTTTACCTTATTTTTGTATTGTGTACTGATTTTTTTTAACAAAGTCTTATTTCTAATAGATTTATTATTATTATACAGTTTGCGAGCTACATGATATTTATTTCTGAATTTGTGGCAGTCATTATCGAACCATGTCTGGAAATATTGTTTGTGCTTTGTCGTGTTTTTCTTTATGGTGAATTTTCCAAAAGACTTTTCACAGCTTTCTTTGAATATCTCACTTATAGTTTCAACTGTTTGATCAATATCGGTCTGTGTGGTGTTTTCTTTATTTTGTAAAATGCTAAGATGACAAACTACATTGTTGACTTTTTCTTGGTCAATATTCAAAATAAATGAATCTATGTTGGCATTTTTGTCCCATAGTTTTGTGTATGCATTAGTCTTATCTGGGATAGTAACTGGTGAAGGGTCTGTGTTTGTAATGTTTTTATTAGTAGGCTTGTTATATCTTATTGATAAGATAACAGGATTATGGACATCTGATAAAAATTCTGAGAATTCTCCTACTTCTATGTTTTTTATAAATTCAAAGGTAAATGCATTACAAATAAAATAATCTACTGTGCTTCTTCCTTTGCAGGTGGTGCGTGTATTTAAAAAATCTGTTCCAACTCTGCCATTAACAATAAAAAGATTATTACTTGCACAAAAATCTGCTAACATATTACCATATATATTAACAGTGTTATCAGCTGATTTTCTCTTTAAAGGTATACCATATTTTTCCAGTGTATTCACAACAATAAAGCTATCGGATATAATGTCTTCATTACCCTGTAGACCAAAAATAAAGTCATCACATAATACATAGTCTTCCTTTAGACCTATGCGAGAGTTAAAATCTCCAAAAAGTATCAGATGATCATTTTCATATTTATCTATTTCTTGTTGCAATTCTAAGTATGGGTCATGATGTGCATATTTTGACCTAATTGGTGGAATATAAACTATACCTATTGTTAACCTTTTATTGCTTATACTGTCATTAAAATCAAGCCTAAACCATTGTACCAATTTACTATCACTGTTTAACAGTTTAAAATATTTCATTAGTTCATTTTTAACAAGGACACATGTGCCACCTGATCTGTACTTAGCATAGTATTGTCTATTGTTAGTAAATATTTGGTAACCATCTATTGAAATATTATCAATGTCATCTAATTTGCTTTCTTGTATCCCAACAATATCATGCATATTTATAAATTCTATAAATTCAGGGAATAGTAATTTTGATCTTAAACCACATACATTAATTGAACATATCTTAAGATCTTGATTATAGACAGGTAACTGTTCTCGCAGAGTCTGTTTGTTGCCCTCTATGTAATGCTAAATTCTACTGTCATCCTCACCATGCACTGGTGTATTTCTCTCATGGTTTCTGTTGTATCTTTTTCAAGCTGTTCTGCTGTGTCTATGTTATTAACTAAAGTGGTGTCATTGTCATCATTTTCAGAGGGCTGTGTTTCACAGTTTTGTCTTCCATCTTCCATTTCATCTTCACTTTCACTGCTCACAACTAGGGAATTATTTGGGGATTTTTCTCTTTGTTTCTTTGTTTCCATGTCATATTCTAGTGGTGACTTAGCTTGTCTTTTCCCTCTGTTGTAATTAGGATTTGTGCTAATACTCTCCACCTCATTAAGGGGTTGAAACTTATTGGACAATGGTGTACTAACATCACTTCTGTTTATTGGCTTCCTGGTTTGCATTTGGTATTTTTGGGAACTGATAAATTTTTTATTAGTATAGACCTTTATGTGTGGCCTATCAGCTGATTTGGGCTTTTGATATTCTTTCCTCCTTGTGCTGCTGTTTTCAAATTCAGATGTTTCCCTGTCTAGTGTATCCCAGTCTGGAATATATCTTGCATTATCTATATACAACCTGTCTCTCACTAATTTCACACTTTTACCTTTTGCTTTTTCTTCCTTCATTTTTGTGTATAAAAGTTTTCTGCGGCTTTCAATTTCTCTTGGGAATTGTTCCCTTATTCCATAGTCTGTACCTTGTAGTTGATCAGCTGCAGCATATCTTATCATATCTCTGTCACTGGATTCTTTGAACTTAGCTAGAATTGGTCTAGGGTTTACTTGATCTGTTCTTCTCCTGCCTAACCTATGCACTTTATGATATTTTATATCTGACTGTATATTCATCTCTTTTTCTAGGAATGAGTTTAATGTATCTTCTGTGTTTTCAAATTCTCCCTTTTTCAGATTCTTTTCCTCTATGCCATAGAAGATTAAGTTGTCTTCCATGCTTCTACATTGAAGGTCAAGTATTGTTTCTGTGTTATTATCTTGTTTGTCTATCAGATCATACATTTCTGTTTGCATTTTATTCATTTTCTCATTCATGGAATCTATTTTCATGTTTATTTCTGATTTTTCATAGTTTATGTTTTCAAACAGATCACTCAGCATCTGCATGCTTTCCTGAAAGTCATTTTGTTCCTTTGCTTGATGTAAGAGTTGATCTTCCATTACTTCTACTCTGTTGACAGTTTTGGTTATGGCATGTCTCATTGGGTACACTTCTTGCATTTGACTCTCAATTGCACTTATTTTTTTATTCTGTATTAATAGAGTATTTTCTAGTCTTTGCCAATGTGATCCCTGTTTATGTATTTCAGTTTGTATACCAGACAATCTACTGTCCAATCTTGCCTCTAATCCTTTCAGAATATGTACCCATGGGGGAATATCTTGGTGGTCATTCTGTGCTAAAGAAGGAGGCTGTAGTGGGTGGGGTTGACTTTGGGGTTGACTTTGACTCTGACTTAGAGCTTGTGGCATATTCATATTAAACATATTTGGCATGCTTGGGCAATGACTGTAGTCGCCTGAATAAACGATTGGATCTGTATTTTGAAGAGCTTGGTACACTACATTACTTTGAATGTCTGAGTTAGATTGTGGTGAGTACAAAATATGTCTAGCCTGACACAGCTGCTGACTTGCAGTATTAAAGTCCATATTATGTCTAACTGTATCTACGTTTGGTGTACAATTTTGCATATTAATGTTTTCTGCATTTATATTTTGTTGCCGATTCATTGTTGCATCGTTTAGCTGTTTGTTTACATTTTCACCAGTAGGGACAGTGGGTGGAGTAAGTCGGGTATTTGATTTCACTGATTGACTGTTTTTCTTATTTTTTCCCATCGTCGAATCGAGATTAAGTTAATGACTTTACCTCTTTATACCTCTATATACACCCTTTCAATGAAAAAAACGTCTACCTTCTAGCCTTCTAACTCATTTTCCTTTATTTTTCTCTCTATATTTTGAAAGTGTCCGCCATGATCACGTGACCTGCCTTTTTTTTGGGATGCATGTTCTTGCAACTTATATTAATTCCTCCCTCTCAATTACTGCATCCTAGATTCAAACCAGTACTCGTACCGAAAGTAAGGAATACGGAGGTCACTGTATAATGGGATTTCTCATCCCTCGACTACTGCTCCTTATGTTATTATTGTTTCGTTTTTTCTCAAATATACCACTTGTGGAACATGGAAAACTAAACACAGCCTCATCAAATAGATGTAAAAAGTATCCCTTTCATATCTTTATTTCAAACTTGACCGTTTGAGCTGTAAGAAAACGCTAGTGTCGACTCAAAAACTAACATGGAAGCTGAAATAACTAGATAAGGATAGTGCATTTGTAAAGCGGCAACTGCATTCAAGTCATTTGTTTTAAAGCCACATATTCACTTATTTCAGCTAATACTGGAAATTTCTACTATTTTCATTCCAGACTTAAAATGGGTCAAGGTGACGGCAGTGGTGAGGTCGAGGGTAAAGATCAAGGTCAAGCAGCAGAGGGAGATGGCAAAGTAATCTTTGTGTGCTTTTGCTGTATGTACACCTTCCCCGTGTTTTTATTAATAAGAATTATTCAGGGTGCTAGATAGTTCAGAGAAACACAGAAAAAAGCTTTTTTTAATGCTAAATTCAACGCAACGGTTACTTCCCTTTAATTGCAGTACTACTGTTACGAAGGGAAGTAACCCTTTGTAGCACAAGACAATTTCAAACTTTTTTCTTTTACTTCAAATGTTATGTATTCTCACTCTCTGTCTTAACTGTTAAAGTCTAACAGTCTTTGTGCTACTGGCATTTTAGAATCGGTTCTAACAGCGTTTTAATAGTAAAAGTTTTCGTTTTATATAAAGGTAGTGCATTTAGGCGTGAAAAAATCTTTTTCAGGTGTTTTTATTGTCGTGATTGTGCTTGTTCTGGCTTTAACTGGACTTGAAATAGCTAAAATTGTTATGGGTAAGTTAAATGTCTACCAGCTATTGGGTTTGTGTAATACGTTTTTTTCTTATTTGATAAACTATAATATATTAGTATATAACGTAAAAAAAAGAAGAAAAGTAGACATTGTAATTTGTTTTAATAATCGGGCTAAAGATGAAACAAGTGATTTCATCATCTTTCATCATCATAATAATAATAATAATCATCATCATTGAAGACAACAACAACATCATGTACATGGATATAATCATCAATTATAGCAGAAAAAGTAGAATCGTTTTCATCGGTATTTCATTATTTAGGTCGATGTCGTTGTAAATTGTATCATCATCGTCGTCATCATCTTCTTCTCATCATCATCACCGTTAGCACCATCATAGATGTCATCAGAAGAATTATAAAGATTTTGACGATTTTGACTTATTTTAAGTTTGTTTACTTTTAAAGATTTTTGGCAAGTTTCGATAAACTTTAATATGCTCAATTGATTTAGGTTGTACATTTAAGAACGGATTATGATTTATTAGAATAATGGACTTTCAGGTGCTCTGTTTTGCAAGACGTATGTGTAAGGAAAGGTTAATTCATCATACTTTAGACAGATGAAGAGCTAATTCAAACAAGCATAAGTTTTTGATTTTTAGGAGCAGAACATATTGATGATTGCCCGATTGAAGACCTTGTTCCCGTTTACCTCATTGTTTCCGGATGTGCCCCTTTTCTAATGGCAAGTCTGACTAACTTAAGACAGAAAAATGAAGATGAAACTGGAGAAACAAACTTGAAGGACCATATTAACATATATACTGTCTTAAATTTCATCGGATTCTTATTTACCTTTGCTTGGCTCATTTGCGGTAAGCATACTATAACTTGTCCCAAGCTCTGCCAAAAACGATCAAAGTACAGATGACCGACGACTATAAAAATGTAGGTGTACGGTTGATATTAGGTTTTGCTCTATTTCCCGTAAAATCGTCAGTGTAATGTTTCAGGGCGTCTTCAGTTTGAGTTCCGATAACAATGGACTTGTTTTAGGTTGATGACATTCTAGTTCTGGTCCTTCCAGGAGTAAAAGGGTGTTCACTTTATGGTCTGATTGGCCATGTTGATTGCCAAACAACACGTAATTGAATTCTAACCTTATTAAAAGCAGTGATCGAGAACTGCACACATGATACCTTGGTCGCTTGTTCTAACATCATCGGGACGAAATTCTTTAGTCAATTTAATGTACAACAACTTATTTCAGAAGCGATGTTAAAAAAAATGTTTCTCAAATTTTATACGGGAAGTGAAGGGATTTGTGGTAGGCACCTTTTTAATCATTATTTCCAGGAAGTGTGTGGGTGTTTGGAAACTACTCAGACGTAATGGATGGTTGTGGTGGGTCGAATGACTGTTGTGATGAATCCTTAATGAAGTTCGCCCTTGCTGTTGTTATTATAGACTGGATATTTTTAGGGCTTTTGATTATAGTAATTTGCCTTTTATCCTGGGCAGTTTGCAGTGGTATATTGCCCAGGAAAGGCAAAGTAGGAACTTAATCAAGTATGACGACATGTTGTATTTTTCCTCGAGAGTGTGCAATTTCGCTCGGGGTGGATTAGGTGACCTAAATTATGATCATCGACATTATAAATATTCAGTTATTTTAGTTTTTAATGAAGAAATTGATACTAATATTTAAAGCACTATAGACATTTACTTTTTCTTTTACTCATCATTCACGAAAACAACAACAGCAAAAAAAGAAAGAATAAGAAAAGAAAGCAGCTTCAAATTATAACTCCGATTTTCTGTAAATATATTGTAATGCCCAAACATTTACCTGTATTTGTTTGCTTCTTTATTCTTTTGTCATTCTTCAACTATTTTTATGCCCCCCATCGAAGATGAGGGGTCATATAGTTTTGCTAATGTCGGTCGGTCGGTAGGTCGGTCGGTAGGTCAGTCGGTCGGTCCGTCGGTAGACACTTCGTTTCCGATCAATAACTAGAGAATGCTTTGACTTAGGTTCGTCAAACTTGGTATGCTGGATGGTCATCACCAGCAAATGACTCCTATTGATTTTGAGGTCATTAGGTCAAAGGTCAAGCTCACAGGGAACTTCATCCCAAAAAAGGTTTCCGATCAATAACTAGAGAACGCTTTGATCTAGGTCCACTAAACCTGGTATGCTGGTTGGTCATCACCAGAAAATGATCCTTATTGGTTTTGAGGTCATTAGGTCAAAGGTCAAGCTCACAGGGAACTTCATACTAAAAACGGTTTCCGATCAATAACTAGAGAATAATTTGACCTAGGTCCACCAAACTTGGTATGCTGGTTGGTCATCACCAGTAGATGACCCCTGTTGATTTTGAGGTCATTAGGTCAAAGGTCAAGCTCACAGGGAACTTCATCCTAAAAACGGTTTCCGATCAATAACTAGAGAACACTTTGACCTAGGTTCATCAAACTTGGTATGCTGGTTGCTCATCACCAGTAGATGATCCCTATTGACTTTGAGGTCATTAGGTCAAAGGTAAAGCTCACAGGGTCTTTCATCCTAAAAACAGATTCCGATCAATAACTAGAGAACGCTTTGACCTAGGTTCACCAAACTTGGTATGCTGGTTGGTCATCACCAGTAAATGACCCCTATTGATTTTGATATCATTAGGTCAAGGTCAAGGCCGCAGGGACCTTGATCCTTAAAACGGTTTTGATCAATAACTAGAGAACGCTTTGGCCCAATTACAAGCAGTTAGGTGCTGCTGGGGGGCATGTATGTTTTACAAACATTTCTTGTTTTATTTGCTTGCATTGCTGATTTTTACTGGCTACACCACAATTAGTTGGCTGTTGTCCTTGATAAAACACACAGATCAACAACTCAACCCTACGTATTGTGCCAGCATTTCTTTACATCCAGTGGTTAAGAATAAATGTTTTTAAGTTTTCACTGTATAATCACCAGTTTTCACGACCTTGTTTCAGTTGTCAGTTAACGTCACTGACAGTCATCAAGTCAGTATTTTCTAGTCTGTTTAGTAAATTCCATGTTTTCATCCACACTGACTTATTAAATATCCATTGTATTTAATATTGTATTTATTAAATAATAGTCTGTTATATTTCAAGAGCAAATGCTCATGAATTCATGTCGGCCGTATTGATTTTTGCAGTGAACAGTCGCTTAGCAACCTGGTGTTTACAATTTTGACGGTTGATCCTGCATACAAACAAATTTAGCAATGTTTCCTCAACTTGCTTCACGCAAAAGAAGAGAGTGTTTAAAATAAAAGACATTAATGAGCCTAACACTTGTCTTAGTAATAGAAAAAGAGTGACCCAATAACTTTGATGCCCCAATAACATAGTCAGCAATCCCTGTGTGTCCGTCTGTCTTGTGTCCTTGTTAAGGGTCAACACTTTGACGTTGCTCGCAGCGAACCGACAACAAAACAAGACCTAAAGTGGTGTTCACTTTTCTGTACAGTTTTAGACCCCTCTTTTCAACAGAAGTAAACTGGAGTCAAATAGTTTGCCTATTTAAATACACTACCGGGCCTACAGTCAACTGAGTGAGAATCCTGTAGAGACAGAACGTTACTTAACCTTGAGCAGAGGAACGTAACAATATTACTTAAGTATTTAATCAGTCTTCTTTGAAGCCGTTGAGATTATTTTTATCGTCCAGATATGAGTTAGACTAATGGAATAAATTAATAAAATTGTAACTTTTTGACTTTTTTCTGTTAATCTGGTTCAAAAAGCATTTCGGGATTTCAATCTACTTCGGCCCTCAGACCCCACTACCCCGCTTCCCGCCCCCCGCAACTCTGGCAAAAATTGTACAGTCTTGCTGTGAGTGCACTGCTTTTGACTCATTTCAACACAGATGTATACCGTAACAAGATTTCTCCCTAATTTAAACAGTCTTTCTGACAAACATATACTGTATATATTTTTTATAAGTATACATTATGAACATGAATAAAATTCACGGTCTCTGTTGCTCGCTTTAACTAAAGAGACTAGACTAAGTTAGACTAGAATACTCTTCATACGTCCTCGGCCAAATAGCAGGAACAGTATGAAAAGTTAGACTAGAATACACCCCATACGTCCTCGGCCAAATAGCAGGAACAATAAGAAAATTTAAACTAGAATACACTTCCTACGTCCTCGGCCGAATAGCAGGAACAGTATGAAAGCTATCTGAGCTTATTTATAGTCGGTACCGGTATAGGACCGATGCCCCTGCCATGATTAGTTATTTTACGTTGTGGGGGATTGTGAAAGATACAGAAAGTATCCCATTCCAGAGACACCCCTGGTTCTCTTTCATGCTCAGTGTTTAGCACTGATACATGGGATCTCGGTTAAACGTCTCGTCAGAAAGACAATAAGTAATGATAGTGGGGGAGCGGGGGATCGATCTAGCGACACCTGGGTTTCCAGTCCGCACCGAGTAATAGTATATAGCAGGTGAAAAAGGGAGATAAGCATACTTGCCATACAGCTGGACTATTTCTTCAGTTATCATGCAGATAAGTATAGATAAAACAGAAACTAACAAAACGGTATGACGTCTAAACATTTATTACACCTGCATATGAATACAACCAATGATAATGTATATTTTTTTTATTTGGAAATTTGGAAAAAGTTATTCATTTGATAAATATTTATTATAGAACTCATAAAATTATATATCAATAACACCCTCGGCCCCAGGTTCCAGGCTGCAGAAGTAATATTATTTAATAGTCCTGATATGTAGTAAGTTGTTTGGGTCGTTCAAGAAAGCCGAAAAAGTGATATCGAATTACATTTGTATGTCTAAAAGGCAGCAAGTTTGTTTTCTGAGTGGTTACAATGTGTATTATATATATTTGGAATTGAAAGTAAATAAAAATAAGCAAAATAATACTTTTTTGATATTTAATTGTATATAATAGTTATAAAATAAGTGAATGTAAAATGGTAATAAAATTAATGACTTGCTATAAGACCTATAATTTGTCCTCGAGTCAAGCATAATTGCTCTAGGCCTTTGGCCTCGAGATCAGTACAACTGAACTCGCACAATTAATCGGACCATACATAAAAAACACTTATTTTGAAACATAAAGTATTTTCGAGAGTTTTAGTTAATCAGTTTCCGGCCCAACAGTTTCTGATTTAGCAAAAGTGCTTTTCTTCCGAACACAGTAAAAAGGGTGATGATGGCTCTGAGATCGGTAGTCGGCTTTCATTTAGACATCCGTTTGTCATTTGTAATGGTGTAATGAGCTCTCTTAACATTCAGTTCAAAGTGTATTTTTCAACCTCCCCCAACTCTCTCTCTCTCTTTCTCTTTCTCTCTATTTAAACGTGGGGGAACTGAATGTCTACTTTACTCAACATTCAGGTCGACACTCGCCTTTAAAATTTAAAATACTGAGCTGAATGTTGAGACCAAGTTTGAGTTGAAGCTTTAAATTGTGCCAGCTCTACATTCGGCTCAACATCCGACAAACGAAAAAAAATATGAATCAAACAACATCAAACGAAACAGTAAGCAAGAGATGCGCGTGGTTTCCTGTTCAAACCTGATTCACCTTGTTTGTATTAAACGATAATCCTATTAAACCTCTCTTTACAGCTGTCAACATGAATCGGTTTACGAAAATCCAGAGTTCTCCAGTAGCTGTACTGTATCTGCTGATATCGTAAACATGAAAACCGTAAACCGTACGTTTTATATATTTATTACGAATATTGAACAAAATAAAACTGATGACAAAAGTTACCGTGAGTTTTTTAAACGCCAGATCTGAAATATCCGTCAAAGTAGATGGAATGTCTGAAATATATGCCACAAGTAAAGGGAGGTAATTCGGGACTTTAAAGCTGCTTATTAATTACAGACAAAATTTGGTCAAGCATAAAAATAGATTACGGATTACATAGGCCCCTTTATAATTCCCAGTCTGCGGTCACATATGTAATCATGGTTAATAAATTCATAATTACTGTAACAATGTCACACAGAAAAGTATTGTTTGAAAGAGTAGCCATCTCGCGAGGAATGGTGCACAGAGTTCAATAAACAATAGTGTATTCTTTGTTGTTCTTCCTTGCATTGACATACTCACTTATAATTGTGCACATTACTGAGATATATTCTTTACAAAATTATTAAAGAAGACGGTCCGTTCTTTTAACTTTATTGAACGTTTGGCATGACCTTTTTCTAAATAAAACATAATTTGTTTAAAGAACAGCAAGGGTACGGATTTTAGAAAGTACAGTCAAAATGTCCAGTGTTCATTTGGACAATTCATGATTAACCAGTGCCAGAGAAGCATGCAAAAGTTCAAGCTTAAGCCTTTAGAAGGGACGAAGGGACCAAATGACCTTAGCCACTGAAATTTAGAGAGAAATAAGGCACAATGATTAATACCGAAGTTTTCCGAATCTACGGTTGACGTCATTATTGACTTCCATCTTAGATTGTCTTAGTTTCAGAGGCTATTTTTAATGTAAGCTAGATAAAGTTACAAGAAGCAGTGACCGAGTGGTAGAAAGTCAGACTTCTGAACCGCAGGTCGCTAGCTGAGTCCCTGAGAATCTGCAGTGATTTTCAAAATTCCACTGATAGTGTAAGTATCGGTTTCAATCCAGGAAACGGTCAGCAAGAGGAAATGATACAAGTTTTAAGAATGTGTTTCCTAATCGATGATAAATAAAAAGTACACAAGAACATTACTGTACTCTTGTTTTTTTTCCTCATTTACGGACACTGAAGGTCACGTGTATTTAGTTCACCATGAGGTAATGCGCATACCAGTGTAAGGTTTATAACTGCCCTGCAGTCAAAATACAATGCATCAATGTCCTTTCTCTACACTGTGTCTTTACAAAGAAGCTGACAATTCGTTCTTTTACTTCAAAACTCTAGACTAGTTTTTATCATGTCTATCTCAAATTCTTTTCGGAAATCTTATTGAAGTATACAGCATTTTTTTTTTACAGAATTTGAGGTTGGAAGGTTGTCTAAGGACAAATGTTGTAAAACGGTGAAAATACCACAAGAAGCTTAAGGCATAGTCAGTTTTTAAGAACAGGAACTAACAAAATCACTATCGTTGAAATATTTTAAGAGGACACTTACATTTAATGTGCGTTGATTTAGCAATAGTATGACATTACTGAACCATATTTCACACTTTTTGGGCGCCTAAGATGCCAGAACTGGTTGCCTTTATCAGTTTCATTAAAAAATCGAGTTTCATTAATAAATCTTCTGCAAACGTAGAGTCGATTTCGCTACACGTAACTTTCTGAAAATTATAAAATAAATACTCAATATAATATTTACAAGTGAATTTCATTAGAACGAACAGACAAAAATATGATTATAATTCAATTTATTGAAAATACTTCAAGTTTTATTGCAAATAAGTTAAAATTCTTCTCGGCGGTTTGCTTAAATGAACCTCTGTAATTAATTAACACGCCTATTAACTTGTACAGGTCAAAAAGGTAGTATTTTCAATTGTTCTGGCAGTTTACAAATGACCTTAATTTGACAATATCATGTGACTGTGACATACCCCCTTGGGGAGCAGTTGTTAATCTTTTTTCGTACCAATGACAGTTCGTACCACTGCGGTTATACCCGCCGAAAGCTAGACTTTGTTTTATATAATATTTATAGTTAGTCTGAGTAACATTTTCAACGCAATATGTTAATAATAAATAGCTGGAAACCAGATATAAATATTTTAGGACTAAAGTACTTGGCGAGTTGGAAAAGTTTAATATAAATTTGCTTATTTAATGACTTGGCGAATGATATACAGTGTCCGAAATTGAACAATAATTGAAAATAAACAAAAAATATATAACAAAGATTTAGCATTGAAAAGAAGTTCTGTTTCTTCGATGCTTAAGTTAAAAAGCTCATATAATATTAGGGAATTTTCTGCAATAGAAGGGAGTTAAAACTGGAACAGTAAGCAGGTTAGAACTGTATTAACAACAACAACAACAACAACAAACAACAACAACAAAAACACATTTCTTGGATATTTAGTTAAACAATCTAAAGAGAGTACCAACTTAAAGTCATTTCCTGCAAAAGTAGAGAGTAAACAGTAGCATTTGAATGGCAATGGCCAATCCAATGCGAATCGCATTTCCGAAGAATTAGTGAAAAACAAAAGTTATTGTATTATATAGTATAACGAGTACAAATGTTAAAAACCCTTATGATGAAAAAGCCTCTTGAAAATATGACTTTTAGCACAAATACATTGAATCAAATTGCAGACACTGAATGTTCCATGTCAATCGAGACAAAAAAGCCAGCTTACTGGTAATATGTGCAAGCGTTAAACCGCCTTCATCTTCTATTTAATATTGTAAATGTTGACGTCATTGTTGTTGTTGTAACAAACAATTTTACTATAAGCATTCGCTTTTATTGCTGGTAACACATGCTTTTGCTAGATCATAAACGGCAACACGTTTTGAGTAGAGATGAGTAGTAAAGAGCCGAGTGTATACCTACATATCACGTGATAATCGCAGCAACTGATGACGCATTTCTATTAATAGATTTTAGTAATGAGCTGTATTCATGACAGGGCAAAATCTTAACAATTGAATATCAATTAGGGTGGCTCAGTTTGGTCATATTAGCAGAATATTAATATTTATGGTCACCTGAAAGGAAGTAGGAAATGATTCGCTGTGATTGGTTGGCTAGCCCGATGAATAGGGAATTGTTTAAATCGATTTATCTGATTGACTGAACATCGAAAGTGGTGCGGGTCAGTGGTTAACTGGTAATGCACTGTATTTCTTATCCACGGGTTGCAAGTTCGATCCCCCGACCATCAAAAAGCGTTGCATGTTTTTAATTAAGCGTTAAAGCGAGGTCACATGCTTTACACTGAGCTAGGAAAAGAACCAGGGTGTCTCTGGAATGGAATGATTTTTGTATCTATTTTGTAACTAAACTCATTAGGGGACGTCGTTGATATTGGCAACAAGTACATACGAAATAAATTAATTCAAATAGATACATTGGAAGCGTCTTTTGTACAAAAGAAAAGAGAATTGAAACACAATTTAAGTTAAATATTCGTTGTCTAATTTTGTTTTTGAATTTCCTTGAAATGTCTGTACTTTCCAAAGACATCATTTCATCTCTTATTATAAAATTTGTAGTCCAATAAAAATATGTATTTTGGAGTTAATTGCTCGGTTTTTGTGCTCGTTACGACTAGCTTGTAACAAAGTTTCATAAAAATGTATTAAAAACTTTGAAAAATAACAAAATAAAATCTCAAAGATTTTATTGTTTCAAGTTTTTCAATCATTATGCTTTGTGACTAATTTCTTCACACCTTTAAGGATAACAGTGTTTGATTTATACAAACCTTAATGTTACAGCCTTGAGCCTAATTTCGTTAACATTGATGTCTTTTGCCAACGCTCATTCACTGACTTGTCAAAGAAAGTAGCTTTGCAAATTCATTTAAACTTTTGACCCTACGGTCTGTATCGTTCAGACCATTTCACGTCTATGTTTAACGGTTAACGGTTTCATGTCTATGTTTAAGAGCTTACGTACCAAATAATGCTTGGAACCTCGACGTAATTAGCTTAGAAGAAGTGAAAACAGTAAAATGTAAACCTTGAACTATTGAATGGACTAATGGAAATGATTCTCTTGACGCTGTTGCAGATGATGTAAATGAAACACGTAAATTGAACTTGGTCGATGATATTAAGACAAAGAAAAGGTATATGAAATGCTGTGACAAGCGCGAAAATATTTTTTTGGATATTTTTTTAAGATGGTTTTCTTTACGATGATAATTTACTATACAATTTGTTCTTATTGCCCATGAGAGGCATACGAGCAAAAAGGCATATATCGTATAAGGCATATTCACCTTGCGGGGATAATACACTATGCAATTTACAAATTGTTTTCCTTGCCCGTACAAGTCACATTCTGAGCTCGTTTATAATCCATAGGTCAGCCCGATTTGAAACAGTTAGAAATGAAAATGATATCTATTCACATTTAATACCGGCTTGTCTAGGTAAATACAGCAGTATATTCTAAATCGTACAGGAATGAAAAGAGATATTTTTCCGAAATAATTCTAGTACTTGAGACAAAAAAAAATGAAAATGCATATAATTTATATAAAATTGTTTTAGCAGCTCTGAACATACGATCTTTGCACAGTCATAAATCACGTGACTTGATGTTAAATATAGAAATGAAAATATGGGATTGAGGTGCGTAATTAATGTTTTCTTAATATAGACTTGAGATTGGTCAATGGTGCACCGCAATATCGCCTTAAGAAAAGTCATACTAACCTATTGTGGGATGACATATTATTATCAACATTATTGCCTTTGGTAATAGTTAATGATTTTAAAATTAACTCTTTGATTGATAATTTCCTGTGTGAAGGCATTTGTCATGGTGATGTGACAAAGCTGAGACTTTTTGCACCAATCCTTTCTATTTTATACTCATAAGAAAAGGAGGGGAATCACCCGTACACAACGGACAAGAACAGACCCTGATTCATTGCCACACCAGCGTGTGGTTATTATATGATTTTTATTAACACTAATGGTTGCCCGATTATCTCTGAAGAGTTAATCATACTTCATGAGAGACGTCATGGGTGTTTGTGAGATAGCGCATCATATTAAAAACACTACTTCTTCTTTTAAGTCCAATTCAAAAAAACAGTTTTAACGTAAGTAACAGAATTCGGGACTTTTCTTGTTACGAGAAGGTTAAACACGACCAAATAAGGCATCTCGAATCGGTCCGTATCGCTTGTGTTTCAGAGGTTTCAAAAAAAACCCTGGGTTTTACCTGAAAACAATACAAATTTTATAGAAGGAAATAAAAACAGGCATAAGTGCACCAAACATTTTTTCTAGATATTTTTATTGTTTTAAAATAAACAGGAAACTTGAAAGATTATAATTAAAAATACCGAAGTGACTGGAGTGATCTCCTTTGAGAAGGTATACTGGGAAGCAAAGTGGGGTAGTTATGCTATGAAAAAAATGTGAATGAAATTGTTTTGCGAGCTTGATTCTTTCCAGAAATCGGCAAAGGAAATATATTCAGAAGCTAATAAAATGCGGCTTGTTGTTACAATGAAATACTGTAGGATTTGATTTAGTTGTGTTTAACCAGAAAACCACGGATCCCTTCATTTTTAGCTCACCTGGGCACAAAATGCTCAGGGTGAGTTTTTCTGATAAGTCTTTGATCAGTCTTTGTCCGTCGTCCGTCCGTCCGTCGTCAACTTTTCATTCAAACGACATCTCTTCTGAAACTAAAGGGCCAAAGTTAATGAAACTTTCCTGAAATGTTCCTTGCATCAAGCTCTACCAAGATTGTTCAAATGGTTCTGGTCCATTGCATTTCTGGTTCACTGGAGCTAAAGTTGGATCTTTAAAAATCTTCTTCTCCAAAACTTCAAGGCCTGGAGCTTAGATATTTGGTATGAAGCATCATCTAGTAGACCTCTAAGATTTTTTTTAATGACCCTTGGGTCAAAACTGACCCCACCCCAGGGTTAGAATTTGTTGTTATGTCTCCACCCAACCCCGCCCTTTTGATGGAGACATATTGTTTTTGCCCTGTTCATGGGTGTCTGTTTGTCTGTCTGTCTGTCTGTCTGTCACACTTCATTTCCTTTCAATAACTTAAGTACCAGTTCATCCAAAGCCTTAAAAATGCATGAAACAGGCATAACTTTGTGAAAAATAAGTGAACCAGAGTATGCTTCTAGTATGCACAGCTCCTTTTGGTAGTAAAACTTCTTTTTAAATTTCGATGAATTCATGTCAATGTTTAGTGAGAAATAGTCCGAAAAAAAATTATAGCTGAAAAGGCTTAAAAGGGGCATAACTCTGTTAAAAAATCATTGAACCGAAACAGGCTGCTCAGATCTTCTTGGTAGTAAAGCTTCCTATGACGTTTCCAGAAATTCCAACCAGTGGTTGTTGAGAAATAGTCCGGACAAAATTTCGGCATGGACGGACGGACAGATATTGGGACAGATGGACGGACGAAGCGGCGACTAAATGCATCCCCGTTGGGGAGCATCAAAAGAAAAAAACTCATCAGTGAATTGATCAATAATACAGCTCTAATATTATCAATAAAGGCGAAGTCGTAATACATTGTATAACATATAGGAGAGGGAATTCTCAATTACTATCAGAAACATTGCGACTTGAAACAAGGTCATTGTTCAGTCTCGAACTTTTCCGAATAATCCACGAGAAAAGTCACTGACCAATGACCATCCGAAATTACATCAAATACACGTTAGCTGTCTGTCACATGACAAATTGTGATCTGATGTCAAAGGTTGAAACATGGACTTTATCTGAGAACTAAATGTGATACGAATGAGGATTTTTACCCCTAATCTAATTCACAAAGAAAGCTTTGTGTCACCAATTCTATGTGAACTAAGTTACAAAAGTACGGAAATTCAGTTTTAATGATTCTGAATTTGCTCTCTTAGTATTAGTTCTACAATTGATAAAACAAACTGACCTGTACTTTTTTTATTAGCTGTTAAAGTCCCTCGCGGGTATTACTTTTAGTGGTAATTTCAAAACATTATGATTCATTATGGTGTAAATTTAATCCAAACTGATTAGCAAATATATATTGTGACTTATTCAGCTTAAGCTGAAAAGAAGTTATTTTGATGCATTTTTGTGCAAATAACTATGAAGCCAGCTTCTACAAAACAACCTGAAACTATGTCCTGTCTAAACTTTTGCATTAAAGGGGAAATATTACAAATATTCTTACATAACCGATAAGAGACTGTTCGCAATGTCAGTATAACGTATTGACGCAAAACAATAATTTGTACACAATGTCAACATATTGAAAACATTTTGATATAAGAGTAGACGTTGTAGGCAATGTAAATATACAGACTACATCTTGACTCTTTTCGGGAGTTTGTAAGCAATGTCAACATATTGACGCAAACCGATGTTTTGTACACAGTGTCAACATACCGAAAATATCTTGATACAAGACTAGCCTTTGTACACAGTTAAAACATACAGACATCATCTTGATTCTAAACGGGAGTTTGTACGCTAGTCAACAAACAGAAAACATCTTGACACAATTCGAGAGTTTATAATATGCAATTCAACATACCAAAAACATCTTAAAAAGAGACTTTGTGCACCATATTAAAATACAAACAACACCTTGACTCAATACGAAACATTGTACGCGATGTCAACAAACCGACAACACCTTGACTTAATACGAAACAACGACCTCTCGACTCATTAACAGACTTTGCACGCATTTTCAACATACCGATAACATCTTTTCTCAATATGAGACTTTGTACCCAATGTCAACATACCGATAACACCTTGACTCAATGCAAGGCTGGGTTAGCAATGTCAACATCCCGATAACATCTTGACTCGATACGACACGTTGTATGCAGTTGCCAACATATTGATTACATATTGACTCAATATGATACTTTATACGCAATGTCAACATACCTATTACACTTTAACCCAATACGAGACTGGGTTAGCAATGTCAACATACCGATAACATCTTGACTCGATACGACACTTTGTACTCAATGTCAAAATAACGATAACATCTTGACTCAGTACGACACTTTGTATGCAATTGCCAAGATATTGATAACATATTGACTCAATATGATACTTTATACGCAATGTCAACATACCTATTACACTTAAACTCAATACGACTCTTTCTGCGCAGTGTTAACATATCGATAACATCTGATTCAATACGACACTTTGTACGCAATGTCAACATACCGATAACATCTAGACTTAATACGACACTTTGTATGCAATGTTAACATACCAATAACATCTTGACTTAATACAGCAGTTTGTACGCAATGTCAGCATTACGATTACATCTTTACTCAGTATAACACTTTGTAAGCAGTGTCAGCATACCGACAACATCTTGACTAAATACAAGATTTTGTACGCAATGTCAGTTTATCGATAACATCTTGACTCAATTCGACATTCTGTTTGCAATGGCAACAAACTGATAATATCTGGGCTTAGTTTGAAACTTTGCACGCAATGTTAATTTATAAACAAAAATTTGATTCATACGAAATGTTGTATACAATGTCAACATTACAATAACTTCTTGACAGAATACGAGAAATTGCACACAATGACAGCATACGTTGACAAAATACAAGCCTTTGTATGCAATGTCAAAATACCGACAACATTTTGACTCAGTAACAGACTTTGTACGTAAAGTCAACAAACAGATAATGTTTTGACCCAATACGAGTCTTAATGCACAAAATGTCAACAATATGATAACGCATTGACTCAAACAAGACTTTGACGCAATGACAAATTGTCAGAATACGAGACTTTAGCGACAGCATACTGACTCAATAAAGAGACTGAGTGTGCAATATCAGCATTTACAGAATACGAGATTTGTACTCAATGTCAACATACCGAAAACATCTTGATTCAATACGAGACTTTGTACTCAATGTCAACATTAGCGACAACATACTGACTCAATACGAGACTTTGTACGCAATGTCAACATTAGCGACATCATACTCATTCAATACGAGGCTTTGTATGAAATGTTAACATTAGCGACAGCATACTGACTCAATACGAGACTTTGTACGCAATGTCAGCATTGACGGAACACGAGATCTGTACGCAATGTCAACATACCGGAAATATCTTGAATTAATACGAGATTTGTACGCAATGTCAACATACCAATTATATCTTGAGACAATACGAGACTTTTTACAAAATGTCAAATACAGTGATTTAAGAAACAGTTTTTTTTTGTTTTTTTTTTAAAGCACGTCCTAGAAGTAACGCTTGATATACTGCATATGAAACTAACTGCTTATTCGCTATTAAACGTAAACTAATTAAAAATGAAAATGAGGTCGAACTTGTCCTCTTTGGTCGCGTAGACAGTAAAAGAGTGTTCATTTACAATAAATGGCTATCCACCAAACAATTGTATAATAATAACTCTCTATATAAAATCTAGTATTCAGGCATTCAGTTTACCCAATGTACTTCAAAAGTTTGACTGACATCTTGACATCTTGGGATGATTTGTTCAAAAATGGAATTCTGTTAATTTTAGGGTATACCTCTATAAAGGAAATGTACAAAATGGATTTTTCTATCAAATTTGTCTGAAAATGTTTACTTCTTTGTTAATACTATATGCCCTAAATGGCCCTTAAAATATCAGACGTCAAAAAGAGGGTCAATGTTAATCCATACCGTTCTTTTTGTTGTTGTTTTTTGTTGTTGCTTTTTTATCAATGTTCCACCGCTGGTATTGTTGACACTCTTCCGTACATTTATGTTTCAAATCTAATGACGTTAGTGATAGGAAAATTCTAACATTTTAAAATTCTGTGTTGCAATTGTTTTATGTCAAATTGAAAAATACTACACCAGAAATTAAAGCCAATTAAAGCCAAAACTTAAAGCCAATTTAAATTCATTTTTGCTATACCAAGAATTAATTTCTATATCTTTTTACAATAGATGTGTTAAGATTTTACATTCTGTTTAGTTCTTTCGTTAATCGGGGAAGCTTTTGTTATCTTTTGAAGATAATTTGACTAGTCCTTGAAGTGACTGTTAATAACATCAGCGTTCAGACAAACACCTAACTGACAAGTAAAACAACGTTAGTATAACTTTTACTACAGGTGAGATTTGTGAGATTCAGCAAGTAACTTGCGAAAGGATGTGTAAAAAGGTGGTTGAGTAAGACATCGACACATTGACCAGGTTTTCGACAATCGCGTGATGACTCTCTGTAAAGCGGAGGCGGCCTGGACAGACGTTGTGACTTCACAGTGAGGGCTGGCTGTTTTATCTGGAATTTGTGGTAATCACTTAGCCGGATATAATAGCACCGCGGAACTATTTTGTGGACAGTCACTTAACTTGATAAAAGAGCACCGCGGAATAATTTTGGGATAGTCACTCAGAGAGGTATAAAAGCAATGTGGAATTATAATTTGTGGAAAAGCTATGAGCGTTTGCAATGCGGTTTTCATAACATTTGAGCATTTTAAAGCAAACTCGATATAATATAACAATTTATTGCACAGTATACCCAGTAAAGCAACTAAATTGATGGACAAAATACAATTTTCTTAGATTATCTTTTCACGAAGGATAAACGAATCGTAAATCAGAAATAGTGGACATCTTTTGTTAACAATGAGAACTTTAACCCCAGCTGAGGTCTTTTAAATGTTTTATGTAGCTCGCGTTGTGTAAATCATAAATAAATCATAATTCAACGAAATGCTGGTGAAATATCTCGTTTCTTGGTGTCACTAACCTTCTCTGGACAACAGTAACGCAAGAAATTGTTGTACATATATATTCATCGGATTACCCTTATACACGTAAATCACCATTAGCTAATCATCAAAGCTGTTTTCAGTGTTTAGGAATTAACCACATTTTTACGACTCGTTGAAAATGACAACACATGGTGCTTCGATCGATGCCTACAGACCCATGCAGCCGTCTTGTATATGTTTCAAGAATTTGTCAAACTGCAGAGCGGACTGCAAAAGAATCACTTCCGCAGAATTAGAGATTTGGGGAAACAGAGGCCAAAAAACGCCAAAACAAAGGACATACCAGCGTGTTAAGACAAGGGCAATGTATACAGAAATGTACAGTGTATTTCTTATAGTGCTTTATTTATTAATGACATGCTGTACTCCGGGATATTCAGCCACCATCAGAAATCCAGAGGGTAAGTATAGCAAAACAATTTTGTCTTACTCAAAATGATATGAGCTGTCTTTAAAGCCACGCAAAAACCACGTACAAACATTTCTCTCTTAAATTTCACGAACATTTCGTGTTTTTGAAACTCGATAAGTGTCTTAAAATGGTCAAATCCAAGTGAATACAAAGTTAATTTATAGAATGCATATTGGCAAAGGTGAAACTCTGTGAAGTTAAAGACGAAAACGGTTACCCATCATTTCTAAAATAGCAATGGATTGTTGCCATTTGAAGTACAAAAGCTTGTAAAATCATTAAGACATTTTATTGATAAATATTTCAAATACGAAATGTAAGGTCATGCATTGTACTGGATTTCTTTCTTAATTTAGTTTATCTTATTCATTTTACATCGATTGGGAAGCGAGTTATTGCAAATTATATTACTGTTTCCTCGGTTCAATTTCCCGCGCTGAAATTCATTTGTACAGTGATAACACTTGAATAATTATTCCGACTTTTCATTAGCCTAATGCAAGCCATTTTGTTATAAAAATATTGTATTTTTGCATAATAACCTGCAAGTTTATAGAAATACCTCATTCTGGTTTCTTCTCCAGTCATATTAATGTAATATATCTGCTTCTCATTTAAATTACAGTTGTCGAAACATTCTCAATAGAAATTTTTAAGTGGTGTGACAGTCTAAATAACATTTTTTCTGCAGTCATTCCTTTACAAGAAGAAAAAATACAAATATTTTTTTAAAATTTATCAAAAGACAAAACTGCATTCTGCAACTTATGGCCCCAACCGCCTCGGTGGTCCAGTGGTCCCAGTAGCACAGTTGAAATCATTTAACTTCTTACAGTTGGAAGGGGTGTTCCAACTGTGTTCGAGTCCTGCTACCGACCATTAGTTTTCGTGTGAAAAAGTTGGTGGTTTGTTAAATAAGTTAGGGGTCTGGTACTGATCCTTTCCAGGTTAGGTAAACTGTTCACCTGATCTGCAGGTTAGGTAAACTGTTCAACTGATGTGCAGGTTAGGTAAACTGTTCACCTGATGTGACTCAGTTAGAGGGCGCTAAATTCCAATTTAAAAAGTCTTTAATAAAAATCATCAATGTTACAGTATTTGATGTGATAAAAAGATAACAGTAAAAACATTCCTGTCTTTAAATAAGTATTTTATTTTCTTTACCTTCAAGCTTCTAAAAAGACTCACTGAAACATCTTAACGTTACTGTACGGCTTCCCGTATAATATAGGAAAACCAAAGGTAATTAGCACTATTACACAATAAAAATTAATAATCTTAAATATAGTACTTTAATCTTTTTTAAAAAATATTTTACAGAAGATTTGCAAATTCTAAATGCATGCTTTCTTGTAAATAACGCAATGTAACTTCCCTTAGGACAATATGACACTGTTTTGTGGCAAAAGAAATATTTTTCTCATTTGCAAACACAGTTGTGCAAAAAGTGTCAAAAAGCGTTAAAAATGTTACAAGACAAGTAGAAAGCGTTTCTAACCATGTCTTTTAATCGTAACAGCAATAAGCTTATAATAAGTTTAGACATTTTTACGCATATGACGTAAACCAGTCTCAGTTATATGGTAACAGTTCATTTACATAGTGTAATCACAAACAAACAAAATCCCTAGCCGTGTACTCAAAAATATGTCTGTATAGATGAAAATTCCTTTGCATCAAAACTTTTTTGACCAGGGTAAGATTTTGTCATTACATCAAATGTTCGAAATAAAACTAATACTTTGTTCTTTTTTATGATGGCGATGATGATGATGATGATGATGTTGATAATGGTGGTGGTGATGATGATGTCGATTCTTTTAAAGGATTTTCTTATTTTTCGTTGGGTTTTGTTTATTATTTGAAATGATCCTTCAGAAAACATTTTGGAGAATCTCCAAAAGTAATACAAATGTATCATTGTGAGTAATATAATGTTCATCTATTAAGTTTTAAGGTTCCTTTCCGGATCATACTTTGTTTTAAAATTTATAAATGTATTTTTTAAGTCAGAAATTCGTACTAGTTAATAGGTAAACGCACATGATTTTCTCTGTTTATCTGTCTGTCTGTCTCATTTTCTCTCTCTTCTGTTGATTAAACTCATTTCACTGTAAGATTAAGTTTTTGCATAAAAGCATATGTATCTTGGTTTCATGTGTATGGTAAGTCTTTCTTTTTGACGATTCTGGAGACAGTCTATGCTCTAATGTACCTGTTCAGTGTTCAGGGTGACAATAAATAATTGTTTGTTTAAAGTGCAGTTACTGCAAAATGTCACATTGCATCTAGGGCACGTTAAACATATTGCTCTGTCAACAATACACATGTATTTTTTAAATACTGACACTTAAGATGAATTGTCATTTCATTTTCTTGTTATCATAATGAGTCTGCACTTTTATCTACCTATCTGAGTTTATTTATCGTCGGTACCGGTTGCCTATATGACGGACGACATCCCCCCCCCCGCTCCACCCCACCCGCGCTTCCACTGAAGAGTTTAGAATTTAGTTTGTGAGAGATAGGGAATTATATGGAAAGCATCCAATTCAAGGTAACTCATGGTTCTTTCATGCGCTTAGTGTATAGCAACGGAACAAAGGGGCCTCGGTTTAACAAGTCATCCAAAAGACAATAATGTTGATAGAGGAGAGCAGGATCGAACTCGCGGTCCCTAGTTTACAAGTCCTCCGCTGATCACTGGACCACTGATCCGTCCCCAACTGAACTTCATTAGTCAACCACACTTTCGTCGCTCTAAAGTTTCTTTCTGTAAGAGTACGCATGCGCAATATAATAGAGTTAAATCTTGGCATGGTTTTTGGCATTCTACATCTCAGGACTAGTTAACAGTAATACCGTAAAAATTAATATTAACTTGCATATAGCATTTATTTCACTACAATGAAAATTAAAACTTTTTTTTTACTTTTCTTTTTGTTTTGTTTCGCTTTTTGTTTGTTTGTTTTCAGAATGTCTTAAACATTGATTTTTTTTAAAAAGTGCTATTTATCAATTTATCGAATTTCATTGATATTTAAGCTTAAAAAGAAATGCTTGATATAAGATTTCCGTAAGTATATATATTTTTTTTTTTACAAAAACTTAACAGAAAAATCGGAGCTGAGATTTTTTTAGATTTAGATATTTTAACAAAAGTTATATTCAGAGCAACATTCATATATTGTTCAAAGCAAAGATTGGACGACTTATATTAACGCAAAAATCCAGTGGACATAGGGTTTGATTTAAAAAAGAAACCTCATAAAAAACTGATTCACTGTTGAAATAAGCAAACGTACCAAAAGGCTGGAGATAGATAAATGAGATTTCTAACCCGGTTTTGTTGGTGATATATGGTTAGCTATCATAATCTAGTTTAGAAACAATTGTTCTGACGCGTTCATTGATGGCGTAGACATTAACATGACACTTGAAATAGTTAGGGGTTAATGAGGGATACACGGAGATGTTATGCTTTTTGGTTGGCAGGAAAAATATGTCTGGTTACGTTCTTTACTTTTTATGGGTTAAAAATTGTAAAATATTTCGTCCATTTTTTTGTCTTGGAAAGGCTACGTCTCAGCGCCATCAAATGTTTGAAAAAAAAATAACCCTTCTTTGAATTCCTGTTTGCAAATAAATGACTTGAAAAACTGAAATATTTTTAACAGTTTTAGATATATTTAAAAACAATATAAATAAAGAGTGACTCTATTAAATTATGCTGCTTTCTTGTTTTCATATGTAAATGAATGTATAAAATAAGGTAAAGAATAGAATAATTTTGTCAAAAAACAACAACAACAACAAAAAAAGAATATTTTTTATCAGCTTAATTTATTTACTGATGCGAGTGGTATGGAATGAATAGATGAAATTTTCCTGCGTATCCGAAATTTATGGTACCTTTCATCTCAAATATTAAGTTTGACTTGGTTTATTACATGATTCTTTATTATGCAGAACTATTTAATGCCGACAAATGAAACGCATAGCTGTACATTTACACAACTTAAGTATGTTTTGTAAACAGAAAAGATATTCAATTTATCAGATTTCTCATGAAATCATGTATTATGTCGCTACTCCCGCAGTCATGGCAACCGACCAGAATTGTACGTTATAAATTACACAATTTTCATGCCCGCCCACTCTTTGACCTAATTTGATGCCGTAAATACCATGCAACATTTTACAACTTACTCATGTTTTATTTTTCACTGTTCATTGCTTTTTTTATATAATTTATATGTTCGGTCGAAAAAATTTGTTCTAGATTGTTTTCATTGCCGAAAGATATTTCGTGTTCTAGTGACCGAAATAAAAAAGTCATTTTTCTGAACTCATACGGTGTAAATTAATTGCCCCAGACACGCTCCCTGACAAGGGAAGCTGAGCATATGTATTTTTCAATTAAAAGATTTAATATTAATGCTTGACGTAAGTGGTATAAACATTGGATTGACATTGCTTTAAAAAAAGGAAGAAAAATCAAGTGCGGTTCTGAAGTTGTTACGTGTGATTTCCACCCAATGTATACCTTTCTTATATTCAATGCACAAGTCCAATTTTTTCTTTCATAATATTAATATTTATTATTTATAAAATAGGGGCTATTATATTTATTATTTATAATTTATTATTTATAAGATAGAGGCTATTATATTTATTATTTATAATTTATTATTTATAAGATAGAGGTTATGATGTGCAATCTTCATCTTTAAGTGATCGAAGGGAGGGAGCGTAGCAACCTATCCTAAAGTTTTTTAATGCTGAAGATTTCACTTCATTGCCTTAGTGTTTGCTCCACCCATGACCCTTCATTTTTTGTTGGCTTCCTTATTTGGAAATAAGCAAACCGTTTCAACTTCTCAAGTAGAATCCCACATGTGCGCTGACACACCTCCGGAGACAATGTGTTTTGGGAAGTTGAAAATAGAAAAGCGTTCTTCATTAATAAGTGGAGAAATCGCAATTCTTTGCGGATATATTTAAAATTAATCTAACTATCTTTACTTTCTGATCGGCTAGAAAAGTGGAGCAAACGCTAAACTTAG
This sequence comes from Cyclina sinensis, assembly GCA_012932295.1. NCBI lineage: Eukaryota > Metazoa > Mollusca > Bivalvia > Venerida > Veneridae > Cyclina > Cyclina sinensis. The sequence goes on along the minus strand of JAAONU010000009.1, from coordinate 5,750,121 downwards.
ATATTAATTTTAATTTCAAGCTTTTGTACGAAGGTCAAGGGCAGTAAGGTTTTAGAAACTACGACGTATATCATTAAGTGTATATCAATTTTGTGCCAAGCAGGAAGAAATAAAAAGTAAAATAAAAGACATTAGAATGGTCAAAAGAGATTTTAACTATGTTGCTGTTCTGACGTCATCACCGTTTTCTTTCCTAAAGCCGTCTCTTAATTAAATGTGTAGACCTTTTCTTTTACCTGAGTGAATCACAGGTATTGGATTTTTTGGTGTCGGAATTTAATTCTTGACGGAAATTTGGCCGGGTTGATACGACGGAAAATGTCGGTTGAGAAGAAACCAGTTATTATAAGTGAATAAATTATCGTTATACGATTAAAAATATCCATTAAAAATCAATGAAGTGATATCTTTTTAAAGTTACACCATTTTATGTCGTTCGGTTTCAGATCTCGATGAATTAATAGATCTTGATCATGAGTATCTGACGTATGACAGTTACCATAACAACGAAGACGTCATTGATACAGTACAGTATTACTTCCGGTCCGACAAGGGGGATAATTTTAAACCTTTGAAGCGTAATTCTGCAATTGATCTCAACTCACCACTGTGTTATGTCGATAGTGCATCTAGTAAAACCATCTGTGAACAGGGCCAAGAAAAGGTAAAATTAGATAAATCTTTTTCGCAATAAATGTGTATTATCCACAATATTGACACCTATACTTTACAGTAACAACTGTACTTCGCAATATCATCTAATAATTCATACTAATTACTTGTACTTCTACTTCACAATTACAAAATTTAGTTAATTATACTTTACAATAACATGTTACACTTCACAGTAATATCTTTATATTCTAAATAGAACCTTATATTTCTTGAAGAAGCCTTTACAAAATTTTACAATAGAAGCGTATGCTTCACAACCATAATTGAAAATTACAATTCATAATAAATGCCAAAAAAGGCAACACCAGCAGGAAAGTCACCAAACGAAAATGTTACAACAAAAATAAAATGAATGTCTCTTTATAAAATCTTGAGTCTCTTTCAGAAAACAAATTTTTATCGAGATGACGACAACACGGTTGCTATGGCTATAACGAGCGAAAATGGAACGATGAAATTAGTAAGTATCAAGTTTTAATTGCAGTAGGACATTTATATCTGAAACTTAACAGTTTCTCGTGTACAGCTGAACTATTTTATTGTCTTACTTATGTACCCACGATTTTGTACGCGCCCTGGCCTGTCGTAGATCTGATTGCTTTGAATAGACGCTGCAAAAGTAGATACTTGCTGAGGTTTAGGTGACATAATTGTTTTCAAATGTATTTCCTTCATGCATTTGTTGCAGACCAATGTAATGGGCTCATTGAAAATATTTCGTATATATTCCTACGCTGGAACTACTTTTTTTAATCCAGAAAGGAATTGTACATGCTGACAATGTCGTAAGAGAGTATGATCCACTTGAAGACCGAGACCTTCCGAATAACAGGTATCACGTGATCAGGAAACGCTGGACAGCCAATATGGTCCGTAAGTATCTATATGAAGTTAATTTTAAAAGGTTTCCAAACATTGAAACATATGCATATAAAGTAAAATATATGTATGCGGTGTACATTTTGGCTTGAAAAAGAGTCCTTAATATGATCCTAATTTAAATGGTGATTACTTCAGGTACGGTAAAAATATGATAGTGTAAAAAAATAAAAAATAGATACATAATAAACTAAATGGATAAATATTGGTCCATTTTTACAATGACGAATTGCAGGTACGAAAAGATATGAATGTATCTTAAAGTAAAACAAATGATCCTACTTTTGAAGTTGTTATTATCTTACTAATGATGATAAGAATATAATAGAAGTTACCTGTTTTTACGATGACTGATTGCTGCATACGTTTGGGCCACATACAGTCATTATAAAACTATGCATAGTGCAGACTTTGTGATGACATTTTCTAAGAAAGAATAAAACAACTGGTTTGGCGTTTCAGTCATGTTCTTGAGAAATGTTTACTGCGGATAAAGTGGCAATCTGCATTTTCTAAACTTTTACCAAATAATTTAAGGCTATGGCACATTTCAATAATAAATGACGACTTCCCGAATGTGCATTTAACCTTATTTTGGAAGCTGAGTTTTAATTATAAGAGTTTAGCTTCTTTAAAGTAACGACCGTGTATTTCTAAGACAATTTAGGAAAAAATGTGCGACAGCGCCAAAACTATTACTGTGTAACAAGGCTATGACATGAGCTATAAATGTTACCTTTGTAATACAAACAGAATGAGAAAAAGAATACAAGTGTTTTACTTGGTCAGGAATAATTAGACAAGAACAAAAGAACAATATATTTGTTATATATGTTTGCTTTAAATCTCTCATCAGCGAATCGATCAAAACGTTCGGTGCGTGGTCGTAGACCTAGTCAGAAACGTCAAGGGTATATGGGAAGGAACGCTTGCAGAACGTGTGGAGTTTCAGTCGGCGTTCATATTGGCATTGGAATCCACAGTAAAGAATATCTTACATAAAATTTGCTCGTTAATTTGATTGTTTTGGACTTTATTTTGGTGACAGGCTTAACAACGGCATTCTAAATTTTATTTTTGCAAGAAGAATCTTTTTTTGGTGTATGTTTTTTTTTCTTGTTTTGTTTATTTATTTCTTTTTCATTTTGCTGAATTTTTCTGTAAACGATGCAAGGGTTTATCATACTTACAAAGCGTAAGTGAAGTACAACTTTCTATGCTGACCAAACCGTCAGATTGCAGTTGTGTGACTGAATTATTATTTTTAAAAGCGGCAGGTCTTTCTGACTTGAATAGTGATTACATACTTTCTTTTAAATATCTAGTCAAATATCACATCAGAATATTATACTTTTAACCCTTAACCTGCTGGATTCAAAAGTAATTAGCCTTTACAACCAGTATAAAGCCAGGCCAGCCTGCAGTCTGACCAGGCTGTATACTGTTGGTAGCACAAGTTTTGTATTTTGTATATTGAAATCCCTTAAACTTTGAATGGACTGTTCCAAATTCAAAGCTGGGCAAATCTATTACAAAAAATTAGCAGATTAAGCGTTCAGGTCATAAGGGAAATTTTTATTTTTGTTGTTAAAATTTCATCGGATATTGTAAAATAATTTAATTCCATAAACATTTGCTCTACAAAGTGGTCTCATAAATTAACGCAAAAGCGGATGTTGTCCCTATTTTCTGCAACACTTAAGCAATATTAATATTTCCATTTACAATAAAGTTTTCAGCATACTTTAAATCTAGCAAAAACATCAGCGTGTAGTATTTTCGAGTTTATACATTTTTGTGAGGCTGCATAATTTTTCAAACACACTTGAACGCTTGATGTGGTCTATATTTATCTTTTTATAAATGATGTCGTCTGCACAGGCAAAATGCACACGTGTGTCAGATAGCCAAGGTTTTTTTTTCCCAACGACATGTTTTTGCTAGTATCACGGTTATGTTAATCTTACTATAAACATAATATTTACTCGTCTTTTTTGTTGCTTAACAATGACCGTCTTTGTTTGTTTTCTTCGTTGACAAGACTGCCTAAAAATTTTAAGATCAGTTAAATTTAATTCAGTTAAAGTGAAGACGAAATAATCAAATCAAGTAAATTCAATTCAGTTAAATCCGGAAATTTATTGACATTGTCATTACTGTAATGTTATAGCACTTTACAAAATATGATTCGTTAAGATAATACAAACAATCATATGAATAACAAAATTATGTTTTTACATAAACATTGTACAAACACTCATGTAAATTATAAAATGATGTGTTTACATATACACTGTACAAACAACCATATCGATAACAAAATGATGTCTTTACATAATTATACACTTTCCAAACAATTATGTTCATTACAAAATTATATGTTTACATGTACACTGTACAAAAATCATATAGCGTACAAAATGATATGTTTACATAAACATTGTACAAACAATCATGTGGATTACAAAATGATGTGTTTACATATACACTGTACAAACAGTCATGTGAATTACAAATTGATGTGTTTACATATAGATTGTACTAACAATCATTTGAATTTCAATTTGATGTGTTAACATATAGATTGTACAAACAATCATGTGAATTACAAATTGATTTGTTAACATAGATTGTACAAACAATCAATTTGATTACAAATTGATGTGTTTACATATAGATTGTACTAACATACATGTGAATTATAAAATAACGACAGAGAAAAGTATAGGTTATCAAATTTTTGTTTAATATTTGAATTATTTTTTTCTGTTTTACATTGTTGCTTTTTTGTGGTATGGTTTAGATTTCTTATGGTATAATACCCCTTATAGCAATTATAACTGGAAACTCTTTTGTAAACTGTTTGAAAGAAAAGAATGGCAATAAAAACTGTAAATCTGTATTACTTATGTGAAAAAGTGTTGATTGTGACAACTTAGAATTTTGCTAATTATCAGTATCCTATAAGTAGAACATAGCGGTCAGTTTATTTTATTAGAAAGCATTTGTAAAAATACTGTATGTGATATACTGAAAAATGAAGATGCATATTTCTTTTGAGGCCAGCCTGCCGGTATTTTTAACTTAAGCAATATATATATTTTCAGGCAAGCCGGCCAGTAACACTTAATTTATGCAATATGTAAAAATATGTACATTGCTTTTCTTGTAGGCAAACCGATAAATCCCTATCAGCCTTATCAAAAAGAGCCGCCGACACCATACAAGAAACTTCCGGATTGGGTATCGGACAAGACTGACTATTGTATAGACGTCCTCTGTGTGGTCGATTATAGCATTTATAAAAAGTGAGGCATGGAATTAATGTAAACCTTTGTGTTATGTTAAGATCAGTCAGGAACTATTTTCATATAGATTATCTTCAAACCATAGACTTTTATCACAAGGGTTAATGTTTTTGTACAACTACACGCACTATTTTCTAATGGCTTGTTAGTAAATGGGCAACTGAACAATTAAAAATTCTAATATTTGTAATTGCCACGACGTGTGTAAGATTGATTTACTGTTATCAGGCTTATACTGGAAACTGTTTAATAGAGTGACAAACAGATACCAATACCAATGATTTTGGTAATCATTTTAAATGAATCGGATTGTCTGTATGTATTATATGTGTCATCTGTAATATATAATGACCCGTTTAATACGTAATGTCTTGATGTTCAGACTTATTCAATTAGATAATCATTACCTCTAAAATAGTTTTCCATATAAACTTTTGGCTTTTGTTTTGTTTGTTAACAGATTCAAAGCTACTGAAAAGACTGATAAGAAAGCCATGGAGAAGATCAGATATTACTACGCACATGTGATTAATGGGGTAGGCACTACTTTTCTATTTTTAAGTTAATGGGCATGTTAATAATTGAAAACAAGTGCGACTACTCTAAAAAGCTGTACTTTTCAAGCTTGTTTTAAAATTGTTTAAAAATTAGGTTAAATGCATACTGGATTTTCAGATTTAACATCAAGAACTCAGCATCGAAGGTATATTTCAGTGACCGTTTGTATTAACTAACTTTGCGTTATAACAAAAAAAATCTTGAAAAATATTTTAGGTAAGGGGTTTTGAATACACAACCTTACCAAAGAGATCACTTTTATCAGAAACCACAATTCGATTCATTGTTTCAGATAAATATGAGATATTCAACAATTGCTCAAAAAGACTTAAGCATAAATGTGCGACTTGCAGGATATTTTATTGCAAAGGTAAGTACTAATACATGTATTTAATTATGGCCGATTTCCTGTTAATTCAATTAAATATTCGATTGTCACATAATGCTAAGTTTGAGTATACGTCATTGAAGATGCTTTTATCTACCGCATAAGAATTAAAAAAAAATATATTGAGTATCTACTTACTTAAGCGTTACTAGTAACAAAATAACAACAAAAAAACCACTAAAGTTAATATTGTGTCTACTTTTAGTGGATTTAAAAGATATGCCAGTTTCCAATGACTCTATTAAGCAGATAACCACAGTATTTGTGAAGCAACCCGTAGTTGTTCTACTACTATTAGTATTAGTTCTTACTACTATTATTTTTGTCAGGCAATTGTTAAAATTTATACGATGTTTCTGTTTCTCAGCACATAATCATACAAAGTGAACGTAACTTCACGTAAGGATTTATATTTTACAGAATCCAAATGATCTTCCTTTTATCGATGCTAAGAAAATGGCTGAGGAAGTAGGGTATAGAGTGAACAGCAACTATACACTCACGGAGCTAGACTCCTTCCTAAAAGGCAAACAGCAGGGTAAAAGGAACGTGTTGCCAGACTTTAACCACGCCATGCTATTTTTAGAGTAAGTAGAGACGATATTCGTTGAGGAAACCACGACGAGCATATATTTAAAATGAAAAAATTATCTGTGAGACGTAATATCTTAATTTAAGGTTCTAATATTACAATATAAACATAATATATGAAACTGAATCTTTCTTTTACATATGGCGAATTTTACTTTTGTTTGTTTATTTTTGTCTTTTCTTTACTGTACACAGTAATAAAGACAATTACACATCTAATATATGTTGGAGGAAATGTAACATATTTTTTTTCTTTCGTCATTGATAACAAATGTCTCTTTTTCTTCGATGACTTCGATGAAGATAGATATTTGTCAATGCTTTTTTATGAGTGTTCCACAATCCTTGACCAGAATATTAGTTGCTTAGTTTTCTTTCTGGGTTATTTCCACAATGTTTGTATGAAATCATGCGTTATTCATGATATATTGTCAGTACATGTGCCCATCTACACACGACTCCGCATTTAAAACAAATGCGGAAATTAAATCAAAACTAGTGGTGTTTGTTAAACTGACAATCAGAAACTGCCAGCGGTATTTTTTCCATGTTGACAAAAACAGGCAAAACATGGTTGCGGTTTCTTAATATAGTTTCTAAACATGTATCCATGATATATTTTGTCATATCGCCTTGATGCGAACAGCTGAATAGACTTTAATAAATACAAACATATGGGCTGGAAATCTGTCATCTTCACCATTTATAAGTTTGAGACTATGGACACTGGCTTAAAATCAATGCTTGTAATTTAACCGATACCAAATACGGCTATAATACTATGCTTCATAAAAAACTCACGAAGGATAATTTATTATTATATTATATATTATTCGTTGTTCTTTAAGGTATGCGGCTACGAACCTTGGAGGCTCTGTTCTTGGTACGTTTTGTAATTCTGAAATAATTATAGTATTTAAAATATATATATTTTGCACGAGCATGAAGAATGACAATCATTCATGGTACGTAAAGTCAAGCATTTTCATATAAAATCACATTTAACACAAACGCCATACAACATTTAACGGAACCACCAAAACACATTTAACACGACCGAAATACATTTAACGGAACCACCATACCACATTTAACACGTCCGCCATACAACATTTAACGGAGCCACCATACCACATTTAACACGTCCGCCATACAACATTTAACGGAGCCACCATACCACATTTAACACGTCCGCCATACAACATTTAACGGAACCGCCATACCACATTTAACACGTCCGCCATACAACATTTAACGGAACCACCATACCACATTTAACACGACCGCCACACAACATTTAACGGAACCACCATACCACATTTAACACGACCGCCACACAACATTTAACGGAACCACCATACCACATTTAACACGACCGCCACACAACATTTAACGGATCCACCGTGCCACATTTAACACGACCGCCACACAACATTTAACGGAACCGCCATACCACATTTAATACGTCCGCCATACAACATTTAACGGAACCACCATACCACATTTAACACGACCGCCATACAACATTTAGCGGAACCGCCATACCACATTTAACACGTCCGCCATACAACATTTAACGGAACAACCATACCACATTTAACACGACCGCCACACAACATTTAACGGAACCACCATACCACATTTAACACGACCGCCACACAACATTTAACGGAACCACCATACCACATTTAACACGACCGCCACACAACATTTAACGGAACCGCCATACCACATTTAACACGACCGCCATGTGCTGAACGGTAAATGGACGTCTCAGGGACGATCTTGAAGTTTACTTAGTCCTTTCGGTCTCAATTTTAACAGCCTTAAGACGTCAGGTGTCCTTATTTTGTAAGACTGTGTCGTATATTAATTGAAATAATGCAGTACAATAAAAGTCTTTGGTAAAAGGAAAACATCAAAAATTCCTTTAAAAAAATTTTATTAGATGATTCAGATTTTGAAAGGGCTGTTAAAAATGTGAGAAACAAAAATGCAGTTCAAAAATCTAGTTCATAAAATTCAGCATTACCACTGTGTGTATGAATTCATTTTAATATTATAAATAACAGTTATTGTATGCCCTATATATTGCTTTATACTAACATAGAGAACGTTTTTTGAACGCCCCATATTAGACGTTTCTGTATGCCGTCTTTATTGCATGCTGCTAGCCTTAAGTATGTTTATGAATGCGCCTTAATAAAAGTTATTCTATGTCTTATCTCTTGCAAGATACAAACCTTAAAGAACGTTTATAGATGTATCATATTAACAGTTATTGTTTGCCTCATCTCTTGCATGCTACAAACCTTAAAATACAGACGACCACCACGTAGACGAATCAGTGTATCAGTATGCATTCCAACATGGCGAACCCAGAGACGGTGTTTCCGGTGATGACGGAGGTAGTTTAACAAAGAGCTTTTTGTAATGGAGATTTGTAACACCTTGACTGCACGAATTCTAACCTGAAATATTCATGGTATACGCATGAAATACATTGTAGCATATATGTGACAATCATGTGGCTTCAACTAAAATCTTTACACAAATTAAAAAATTAAAAAAGAATAGTTAAGATATTGTTTGCTTAAATATTGTAAAAATGGCGGAAAAATATGGAAAAGTTCGCTTCAAGTTTTCTTAAATGTACGTTATTTAATTGCACTGTACTCAAAACCAGTGACATTACGACCAGTAAGTTTTCGTTTTGAATAAAGGACATCACTGACTTCGACTGTGACGTCGTCTGATGGCGGCTTACGGCCGAGAAATTTATCGTAAAGCTATTAATATAATTGAAAAGGCGTTCGCGACTGAAGCACTTTAAGCTTAACTCTTAACAAGTTATGTACCGATGAATTCAATAAATGTGTTCAAATATAGATAAAAGAAAATTAAATAAATATAAGATAGAAATAAATAATCGCAGTAGACATAGACAGTCGACTTTCAGTTCTACCATGTATTCAATCGTCAGTCCAACTCGTTCGCATAGTTAACATATTTATAACATTACTCACATCAAGCATTGTTGTATTCTACAGGAACAAGCTTTGTGAGCGGAATATGTTCAGATTCTAGGAGCACCTCACTGGTTGTAGACCATGGTGCATATACCTCGGCCGGCATTGGTACCCACGAACTAGGTCATAAGTATGTACACTGCATGACCGGTTTTTTTTTAAAACTTAACGATTTTTTTAAATTACAATAACATTTACATATTTATTTTTTGAACTGTTATTACAGATTTAATTCGTTAAATAAACTGGCAGGCTATGCGTTTTTTTTGTCATAAACTTCTACCGTTCAGTTACGATATACTTAAACTTTTTTTTTTCTAAAGAAGTCAGTAAAACACTTTTAGATATCTGGCTTTTTTGTTGCACCATTTTCACATACAGAGTAACATTTTTTTAAAGAAAAATGAAAAGATATCCGCATATAAGTTCAAAACAAGTAAAATATATATTATTTTCTAATACCTTGCATTTAAGAGAGAAGTGGTGATAGACTTATAATATGTTTTTTTCTTACACAGTTTAGGGGTATATTGGCACGACGGTGAAGGAACAGCCAGAAAAACCAGCTGCAGTGCAAAACGGAACTATATCATGGCCCCTGCTTCGTACCTCATTGATGAGAAAAACCTCCGCTACAGTTTCACATTCTCACCCTGTTCGACAAAGCAAATAAAAACTCATATTGACACATTGATAAAATTGTACGTATTTTTTCATGCTTATATACTCTCTCTCAAAAAAAAGAAGAATCGACAAAAAGTTGATGATCTTTTCTATATACCTAAAAAATCAAAATCAACATTAATTTGATTAAAAGAACGCCGTTTCGAAAAAGGCCAAAATTTTGTTTTCGGAGGGGATACTTTGTACTGAGACAAGTTTTTTTTCCGTCAAGATATATGTTTGATTTTCATTTAAGACTTAAAATTCAAAGAAAAGGATAAGAATGTTTAAAATAGAAATATATGCCAGTAGACTGTGTTTGTTAATTGAAAATAACGTGTAGAGCATATGATTTTTCATTGATTTTTGACTTCTCAGAGCCCAGTAAAACTTTGTCAGTTTTAATTTAAGACGAAGGTACTTTATCGACTCGTTTTTGCATCCTTAATGTTTTTATTTTATTTTATCGACGTTCTTTACACGAATGTCTAAGATGTAGATATATTTTCCTCTTTCTAGAAACAGAAATTGTTTACAGTGCAATCTCAGAGACAAGAAGTCCAAAAGCGAAATGAAGATGGACAAAGAAGTTGATAAGCATATGGAAGTACTTCCGGGTGAAATTGATGACGTGCACATACAATGTAGACAGTTATACGGGGAAGGATCATTCATGTGTGTAAGTGAGCGACCTTTAGGGTATAAGGTTTCTATGGAAGTGGGGTGAAGATGTTTGCAGGATTGTGATTTATCAATCCTGCTCTGATTAGAGGTCAAAAGGTCAAGTCTTGCTACAAACTGAAATAATGATGTGAAAAGATGGTAGTTTATTTTTTTGGGTAAATATTGGAATAAATAAGTTGCAAGTTACGCTGTTCAAAAAAAGGAAGGGAATTATTCTTAATTCAAACTATCGCGTGAATTAACATTTAAATCTTGCATCATCAGATCATTTTAAATTATATTTATGGGATAAATGCTCACGCTACAAGACTGATTAGATATCGAAGATTTATGAGATTACAAGATTTACAAGACACATACTGAAGACACAGTGAATCTTCAGAAATCATGCAAATTAGAAGACACAAGTGCTTCTCTCGTTTCTTATTACATGTATATTATATATGAAAATATTCTTCCAGTATAATTATTGACAGAGCATGTCAAAACAAATATAACAAAATATTCAACTTTACTCAGTGGGAGTATATAGTATTTCCCAATAAAAATCAAAATAATTAAATACATTGACTGTTTTTCATGTGTTCCTGCTCAGTTTAACCACATACATTACCTTAAAGGGACATACCCCAAAATTTACTGAAATGAAAACTAATTTATAATTTCAAGAAGAATGTTCAAAAATGTTTCTTGAAAGCATACGGCAATAAAGTAAGTGTGCATTTGTAATAAATGACTATCCACCATAACATGATACAACAACAATAACAGCAACTCTCTTTATGAAGATTAATATGAGTGCATTGAGATTGGCCATTGTACTTTGAATATTTTCGACTGACACCATGACATTACGTAATAATTCATTTAATACTATTCATATTTATATGATATCAAAAAGAAATATTTGAAAATTAAGGGTATGCCGGTTTAAATGATAAATTTCAACAGATGAGGGGTAAAAAGGATTATATCAAGAGTTCGTGCAAACACATAGTATCTCTTTCTTCAATATAGCTGAAAGTTGTAATAGTTTTGCAGTGACTCCTCGAAAATTTGTGAAAAGACCACTTAATTTTAAAATCATAAGCAGACACTGTTTTTTGTTGTTTTTTTTACCTTTTTAACTTCTTTTTTTACCGTAGCCTCCGAAATCTCCCGAAGAAATGTGCTACAGGATGTACTGCTATGATCCAACACGCAGCGCATGCGCAATAATTAGTGAGCAAATGGCTGCCACCGGAACTCCATGTGGTAAATTCAAGGTAGGGAAAGACTTGTTAAGGGGCTTACCAAACACTTTGATTGTTACCTGTCACGTTTCTTATCTGTCAAGTTGATTTTCATTCACTTAGATTTCTAATTTAAAACATGTTTATAAGATAGGTTTCCTTGGGTTCTGAAGGTAAACGAGTAATTATTCGGTAGATGCTTTAAACGTAAGAGATTTAACATAAGCTTTAAACAGTTCGTAGTAAAAATCACAAATTCTCTTTCAGATATGCAAAATGGGAAAATGTGTCCAGGACATTAAAGGCAAAGACGTTCCGGGTGAGTGTCATGTTCAGAAATATCTCTTGACATATCCGAGTATAGGCATTTGCGTGGTATAATGGTGAATATCCCTAGGTAGGATGTTGAGACGCTTAACCATGAGAGTTTAAGCCTGCTTGAGTAAAATTCGAGAAATTTATTTCAATGATAAGCTAAATTGATGAATTTTATTTATCACTAAACTTTAGTCAAGTAACACGTTTGTAAAGAAAAATAGGTTATGAATATATTAAGCATCAGAAACGGAGAAAAGAAAGCTACCTCATTATATAATTTTTATAGAATATGTTTTCAACGTATATTTGATGTCATGAAATATAACACGTCTCATTTGAAGGCAAAGTGTACAATTTAGATAACTTAGACATTCACAAATAGTAACAAACATAACTACAGTCTTACGGTACCAATTTCTAGGCAGAGTTACTTCCCCTATTGTCATTACAGTCAATACATGTATAAATTATTTTCAGAATGGTCATTCTTGATCTCTTTCTTTGATTCCATAAACAGATCTTGATAAATTGCATAAAATGAAAAAAGAAAGATTTCAATGAAAGTATTTTTAATAGCAACCGTCATGACGTCACATGCTTGGTGACAGGGATATCTGTACTATTAGAGGAAGTAATCATTGCGTGGAGTTTGCAACATACCCTCAGAAGACCATTCCTCTAATATTCTCATTATTTTCTCATAGGTGTTTTCTCAGGGAGATGATGTATACGGAAATGTTACTTGTTTAGATGAACACAACAAATATACACAGCTTTCTTTTTGTAAAGCCGTGTTTTCTTCGAATATGACGTTCTAGGAGGACGTGATTTTTACATTACGTTGACAAATTCTGCAATTGAATGTTTTACCTATTTTACTGTTATTATATTGTAGATGACTGCCCTTACCCAGATATCCCGTCCTACGGAGCCCATTGTGAAGATGCAACACCTTTTATGTGCAAAAATGACAAGTTCAGAGAAAAATGCTGCAATTCATGTAACAAACGTAAGTAATATTCGTTCTTTTTGCAACATTTTCATAGGAATTAAAACTTCCATTTTATATTTGATGATCAAGTGATTCCAATTTACCACTTATCAAATATTTCTGTTCATTCTTAAAAGATTCAATCCACTTTTTACAGTACAATAAAACAAATACTTATACTTAATAAGTGCTTTCGATAATTTCATAGTAATATCTGTTTTCTATTCTGAGACAATTTCTTTACGTGGTTATAGGTTCAGTCTACTGTTATAGACATCAGAACAAGTTCATATGTATTCGTGCACAACACAAAAATCAAAAGTTCTATCCCGCGTCACAGCCATAAAATAATTTAATTTGTAAAGGTTCTTAACACCAAGGTCACAGGTTCTATACTCCGTTACGAACTGTAGATCTAGAACGACTTGATATGTATCAGACCTTTTCACCCATTCACCACTCATGTAACAGACTTTAAAACGAATTATATGTATGTTATATATGTTCTGAGTGCCCTACGCCAAGGTCACAGGTTTTCATATGTTTTCATATGTTGCTCTGCTTAAAACCAAGCCTGTAAGAGAACGACGGATCTGACTAGAATTGCCTTTTTTAAATTTAGAAACACTACAACCGTTATTGGGCGATATTCTTAGCACTAAAGTATCGAAAAGCGAGGACGGAATTAAACTCCTATTATGTTCACGAGTTTAAACATATAAAAGTATTCACAAATTTTGAAAATTCGAATTGTGACCTGCAAACGTATTGTACCAAATAAGGTTTTATTACTTAATATTTTCCGCAAATTATCAAGTGATACATGCATTCATTTACATTTCCTATTTATCGATATGCAAGTGTTTTGTTTGTTTTGTTTTAGAATTTTCGGCAGAGGAAGCTTGCAAGGACTCGCACATTCTGATTAACAATATGACATGTTCTGAGCTTATGGAGTCAGTGTTTGGTCGACCCGGTTGTGCCAGTGATCACAACGTGCAAAACATGTGCTGCCTCAGTTGTAAACGTATGTTTTGTATTCCTACACGTCAGAACTCTTTTTCCAACTATTCTTTTCTCTATTGTCAAGAAATTTAAACTTTTGGATGTTTACGTAATGGTATTACGAAATTACAACAACAACAGCAAAATAATAATAATTAAAAAAAAAATCAAAAATAAACGTCTGGCGACTGCCAGAAAAATCCGATTGTGTAATCTCTGTATATTACTTTACAGAACGACACGTATGCAATTAAATTTAACATTTATCATACGCTTAAACGACAAAGCAGTATACCAAGTTTTTTTGTCACGAGACGTGCAGTTAGAAATATTACGTAATATGTAATGATATGACGTATTTTCATCACGGAAATGCCAACTTAAATGCTAGTTTTGACATTCTGAATAATGTTGTTCTTTGAACACATTTTTCATGCATAAGAGTCATGAAATAGAAAAATGTTAGTAACACGTCAAATTTTGAATAATGTAATTGCGTGTATATTTCTTATTTTTTGTGGAAAAAAGTGAATCTTTAGAAGACAAAACTAATGTTTTTACATTTCAATGGTATAGTGCACGCCATATAGCTTGAACCTCGGTCAAACTATCCTGTCTTTCACCACTTTAAGATAGCGACATTTAGCTTAATTGATTCAAGATAACTTTTTTCCAATGCCGACTTTCAGCTTTAAAGAGCCAAGATTTTGATTTTCCTGTCGACTTTCAGTTTAACAGAGTGAAGATATCTATTTCATATTGCCCATGTTCAACTGAATTAAGTCAAGCAATCTATTTCTGAATGCCGTCTTTTTGCTTAATTGAGCCAAGTTATCTATTGTTAATTGCATGGTTTTAGTTGAATCGTGTCAATATATTTATAACTTTATAATTCTTAATGTCGATTAGCGCTTAATTTGCGTCCGGATACCTATTTTCTAATGTCAGTGTATAGCTTAAATTAGGCGGGATATGTATCTCCTTATGTCAACTTTAAGCTTTATTTAGCCAAGATATATATATTTCTGAATGTCGATTTTAGCATAATTGTGCCAATGTATCTTTATCTGTGTATTTCTAAACGTCGACTTAAAGCTTATTTGTATCAAGACATCGATTTCGAAAGTCGACTTTTAGATTGATCGAATCAAGCTTTCTGTTTTCTAACGTCGACTTTTAGTTTGATTTAACCAAGTAATCTATGCCCCATTATCAGCCTGGTTGAAGCTGTTAATATACACATTTGAAAAGCTCTAGTATGTTCACTCTTTGATAAACAGTGAATGTTTTTTTTTAAATGTATATTGTATGCAGTTTAAAGTCACATTATTTTGAAAAATAGTAACATTTTTAAATTTTAAAGAGGCCTAGAAGTTTTGCTGGAATTGAGAATATAAATCATACTAAAACCTTAATGCCTTGAGGCTGATTACCAGTTACTGTTGCTAATATAACTTAGATTTTTTTATTTCATTTTTTTTTTTGTAATCTAGTCGAATGAAATTACTTCTCTTTTTATGTGACTTTTTAAGTCCGCTTTCTCTACACGCGCTCTATATGTAGATCACCGTCGTTAAATTAATATTATTATATGACCTATAAATAGACGCGATCCCATTGGTTCAAAGCGCAGTCGGCGACCAACAATATATCGTTATATCCCTGCATTCTGGGTTTTTCCCATGTTATATTTTAGGTCTAAAAATAGATTGCTGTTGATACTCGTAGTAGTGCTGTCTGGTGCCCGGCAATCAGTTAACAAAATTACTCTAATGCCGGGAAATAAACAAAATACATCCGGGCACTTAGACTTTTTCTAAGAAATGGCGTCTGGTGTGTGTGTCTGTGTTTTTGTTTTTTTTGATGTTATATTGGATTTCAAAATGACCTGTAAGACTGCTGAGTATTATTGTAATGTGAGAATGAGTATAAAAAGTCCTACAAAAAATTAACACATTGTAATGAATGTAAAATCAGTCTGGAAGAAAACTTAGTAGAAACAATTGTATGTAGTCATATAATAAAACAGTTGTTGACTAGTGTGCCATAGAATATGATGTGATATTCAGCGGCCAAATGTTATATTGACCTCGGCTTCGATAAACACTTGACTATAGTCACGCATTTCTCAATTGATTTAATTTAGTTAAAATAACAGTGGATTTTATGCTGACCCATCGTTTCAGGTCTACTTGGTACAGGAGGTCAAAGACAAGGTGGAATTATGATTCATGTTGGTATTGGTTCCCAGATGGGCCCAGCAGTCCCGTCATTTGGACAAAGATTTCAACAACGTTTTGGGACTAGTGGCGGTTTTCGCAGTAATGCAATATCTAACAAAATGTCTGGGTTAGTAGCTGTTATTAACAATGCACTATTTATATTGTACTTCCAATATCGTACGCCTCTGGCTTGTTGTTTGTCAGCTAAATACAGTGGTTTTGTAAGGACTAAATTATGTAATCTGAAAACTTTATGGTTCGTGAAATTATACGTATGCACATTCAAATAAAAAAAGATCATTGGAAAACGTTTTGATCCTACAGTAAGCATGTTCAATTTACATTCATTTTAGAAATATATCTGATTAACGCATTTACGTGCATTACCTGATGGTAAAATGTATGACTTATTGAAATAGAACTGGTGATAAAAAAGGAAAAAAATCTAAAAACACACATTTCAAAACCAGATGCAATACGTATATATTTATTCTTTTGCTGCGCAGCATGTAATTCATTGTGGTTAGTATTTTTACTAATTTTCAGCTCTCAAACAAGAATATTGTCTTCAAAAGCTCGACAGCAACAACAACAACAACAAGCTAGATATAAAGTCCCATCTCCTCAGAAGTCAAAAGAATCATCGTCACCTCCGCCAGGTTGTACAGACGACCCCGCTGTAACTTTTAATGAAAAGACTTGTCCGGATATAGGAAGGAATTTTAGTTATTTCTGTAAATCTGAAGATGTTCAAAGAGTTTGCTGTAAAAGTTGTTGGCCTCATAGGCTAAAGTATAATAAAGGTTGAATGTTCATCTTTGTTAATGTGTTCATTTTCCCCTTGTGTACATGCGTTCATTTAGGAGTAACTGTTGTATTGTAACCCTTCCTACTCTCAGAAAAAGGGATCATTAGTTTAAACCGTTTTCGAATACTTAACAATAATCATTGAAACTCTCACCCTGCTATTACCATATTTAATTATTAAAAGTCATGCCTCCTGAAAACATTACGCTTTAGAGAAATCTGCTGACTAGATTTACGTCTTAGAACGTAACCATATTTATCTTGATAAACTAAAGGAAAATATATACAGATTAGTTTCTTAAATTGCTTGGCCAACACCATGGTCGGATACCCTCGGGTGATCCATTAAAATTTATCAGCCGTAGGATTTTTGGACAATATCTTGTCGATTAGAGGTTTGTCAAAGACAGTTGTTTCATTGGTTCGCTCACAATTTCATGAGGCGATTAAAACCAATCAAAATGCTCGTTCTGTACGACGATCGGTATTACAGACAAGCTTGCGACAACACAACTGATGCTAAAATCTACTGTAAAACGTTTTAAGAGTTTGTTTTAGACTAAATGACTTGCAAAACCATCACCAAAATTACAAAATGACACAGCGCAGCAACTAATGACACAGACTCAATATATGTTTATGTCAATAACTCTATTGACAAAGTTTTATGGAAAGTATGCCAAAGTTAATTTTTACCTTCTTACATTTCCACCGTCAGTAAATGCTTGTTTTTTTTTTCGTGTTTTTTTTTAATGTTTATAATAATTCCCAGGCGAATATAAAAATTTGATGGGGACTATTTATTTAAAAAGCTAACTATCATAGTTTCTAATTAGTTTAACACAAGAGATGAATTGAAAAATATCGGTAAAACAGCACATTGCATGTAGGAAAATAAATTTGATTTGATGCCCTTTGTGCACGTGTATGGTATAATCTAGTCACATTTTGAAAATCCAACGTAGACACAAATCTAGAATGGTCAAACAAGATTGTTTTCCCTTTATTAATGCGATAATATATTCCAATCTACCAAACTAATCTACCTGAATCGAACTTACGAACTCCTTATTTCCAGAATGCAAAGAAAAACTGTACATCTGACAAAAGAATCATTAGTGCCTGTATGTAGGACACAATGTTCCGCTTCGCATGCACTATATTCTCTTTACATTGATGAAGAAATAAAATACTAACAGCATCCAAATCGAAGCAAACATTGCTGCTTGCGACTGCCTACATGACAACATATACCACGTGGTCTGACCACACTGTATTAATTAACGTTCAATAACGTTGAGCGTACTGTAAAATCTAGTTTGACTAACGCCGACATAACGCAAGTTTTACTAGTGTAATATTTCACCAATGTTCTGTTTTCATGAATACAAATGAAGCCGGTGGTCCATGCATTTATAAAAGCAGAAACTTTTTCCATTATATCAGGCTCGGATATTGAGAATTACTTCGGGAAATGTCTAAAGGGGTCGAGTCGACCGATCCTTACCAAAACACCACTCATGAAAGATAGTATTTCTTGCTTAATGTCCGTGAAGTTGGCAGCCTAGCAGCCTGGCAGCCTAGCAGCCTGAAGTTGGCAGCCTAGCAGCCTGAAGTTGGCAGCCTAGCAGCCTTAAGTTAGCGACGGATATTAGAAACAGAGAAATGGTCTGAAATGCATTATAACCACGTTCTAAGGACACTTCAAGCTTGTTTGATATGAAATGAAACTAAAAACTTCACATTATTTTTTGGCTGCTGGAATGTGAAAGTAGCAGCCTAGCAGCCTGGCAGCCTAACAGCCTGAAGTTGGCAGCCTAGCAGCCTAAAGTTAGCGACGGATATTAGAAACAGAGAAATGGTCTGAAATGCATTATTATCACATTCTAAGGACACTACAAGCTTATTGGATATGAAATGAAACTTACAACTTCACCTTATTTCTAGGCTGCTGGAATGTGAAAGTATCAACCCAGCAGCCTAGCAGCCTGGCAGCCTAGCAGCCTTAAGTTAGCGACGGATATTAGAAACAGAGAACTGGTCTGAAATGTATTATAATCATGTTCTAAGGACACTACAAGCTTATTGGATATGAAATGAAACTTAAAACTTCACATTATTTCTAGACTGCTGGAATGTGAAAGTAGCAGCCTAGCAGCCTGGCAGCCTTAAGTTAGCAACGGATATTAGAAACAGAAAATGGTCTGAAATGCATTATAATCACGTTCTAAGGACACTTCAAGCTTATTAGATATGAAATAAAACATAAAACTTCACCTTATTTCTAGGCTGCTGAAATGTGAAAGTAGCAGCCTAGCAGCCTTAAGTTAGCGACGGATATTAGAAACAGTGAAATGGTCTGAAATGCATTATAATCACGTTCTAAGGACACTACTAGCTTATTTGATATGAAATGAAACTTAAAACTTCACCATGTTTCTAGGCTGCTGGAATGTGAAAGTAGCAGCCAAGCAGCCTGGCAGCCTAGCAGCCTTAAGTTAGCGAAGGATATTAGAAACAGTGAAATGGTCTGAAATGCATTATAACCACGTTCTTAGGACACTACAAGCTTATTGGATATGAAATGAACTTACAACTTCACCTTATTTCTAGGCTGCTGGAATGTGAAAGTAGCAGCCTGGCAACCTAGCAGCCTTAAGTTAGCGACGGATATTAACATCATTTCATTTATGTTAATTTAAATTTCTTAAAAAAGATGTGTAACAGTATGCACTCAGTTGCTGTTTATTTTTAACATTTCAATATTTTTGCGACCTATATGTGTTATGTTTCGTGTACAACACCTGTTGTTGTACGTGGAAATCTTAATGCTCAAGGCTATGTAGACCAGATTTTTCAGCCTGAAGCAGTACCTGTCTTACAAAGACACGGACCTGTTATTTTGATGCACGACAATGCCCCTTAATGCCGACAATTTTTTAACAGAAACGGCGTTAACATTCAGAGAAATTGGTTAGTACTGGTCGGATACCCAGAAACGCCCCTTAGGTGGACTGACTTCCAGAACATCACTGATGTTTAACCACAAGAGAATAAACAAACAATATTAATTTTGTACACGTGCATCTGACTGCATTCATACATATTTGTATGTCCCATTGGGTGAAAAGTCCATCTAGTTCGGCACAAAAGCTCACATTGTCACATTGTTCAGATGCTTATGGTCATTCATATCATAGCAAAGTTCACTATTTTGATTCAGTATTTTGTCTAAAAATGTGCCAGTGCCCAGTATTTTTACTATATTCCAAATTGCTACCCCGTACCCACCTTAAATGTTCCCACCAACGAGAAATATAGCCTGGATCCACCCACTGAATTCATTAGAATACGGGGCGGAGGGGACGGGTGGGGGGGGCAACGAATCTGATTTGTTTTAAACGGGGGTGGGGGCGTCGCTCTAAAATGGGCCTCCCCAGCTAATCTTCTTCTGGAACCGGCCCTGCATCTACAGATTGTTCTTTTTGTTAAGATGGCAGAATTGACAGCATTAAGGATATAACTTAAAAAGTCTCATATTTATGTATATACAAGCTCGTGTCGTCTTTGTAATAACTAATGTCAAGCAATTCAGTCGGCCTGGCCGATGGTGCACTAGCAATGGTCTTGATAGCTTAGTGAAACCAAATTGCCACAAACTTTATAAATCTTTTAAAAAATCGGATGTTTCCGTCAAACACGGACCTGTTAAATAAAAGTTCATGAATACACCTAGTGATGCGTTTCTCCGGCGAAGCAGGCATTTCTACGTTAATGACCGTCTCCTTTATTTTGAAATTAGTTCTGCGATTTCCAGTATGGCAACCTTTCTCTCATTTCCGAGTTGATTTAAAGAGATCTCCAAGGTGCTCCAATCGAAACTTTAAATGATCTTTCACACAATCAAAGCCCAGTCATTTGCGCACGCGAAAACAAAACAATAATCCGAATTTTGTTTATGCCTAATGTTATGAAACAATTATGTAAGTTTGCATTGCAATCATGTATAACATTATGCCAGCTATCCAGGAAAATGGTGAATTTGGAGCGGAGCACGATAGCTAGTCTACTAGTCAGCGATGAGAACGAAAATTCGAAGAGAATTTTGTTTAAGTATCTGATCTGAATCATCACAAATTTACGTTTTCAAGCAATTCAAAGAATTGAAACAGCTGCTTTTTTAAATGTTCAGCAAATGTTTGACAATAATCAAGTATGCTGGCAAGCAGTAAGCAAATGAGTACAATAGAACGAAAAGAATTTTCGTTAGATCCGGCTTCCATTGCCGGAAGCTGTAACCAAACCAAAGTAAGCTCGTCGCCAAGAACATCATCTGCTGTTGCCAATGTAGGCTGTGAGCGGTTACAGTGTAGGATTTACTAATATTTTTCATTTTTATACATGTATTATTTACTTGTAAATAAAGACAAAATGAAAGCTGTTTGGAAAAATACTGTATGCCAAACATCTAGGATACCTTTTTGCCATGCGGCATGCACAGACACTTGGCAATTAAAAACTACCTATCAAGCCACAATTATTCGTATTAAAAATCTATCATATCTTTTGTCTCTGTAGAAAAGGGTATTTTTGCAAAATTAAATACTTTTTATAGCTGCTCTCTTTACGTTCCAGCAACCAATATTCTAGTGTGCTTAGATAGGGATTCCTGTGCATTTCAGACTGTTTCCGTATTTCATATTCTACGCGCTAACTTTAGCCTGCTAGGCTGCTAACTTAGGCCCACCAGCCTAGCCGTCAAGAGTTTTCAGTGAATGTTTCAAGTTCATTTCATTTCAGATAAGCTTGTAGTGTGGTTTAAAAGTGATTACAGTAAAATCCCACCTTACGGCCACTCCGAAATTACGGGCGCCTTGGTTTTAAGGTCAGTTTCAAAGAACGGACATTTCATTTGTTTTTTGCAACAAATATTAATTAACTCCAACATACAGACATCCATTTAATCCGGTATTACGGATAACGGACGTAGTACAAAATACGTTTCCAAGCAAAATTCAAACCCAAATTACGGACACTCGATTTTGGTAACATTCGTTAACTGACTTTTTTATATTTTATTTATTTATTTTTTTTTACAAACTATTACCCCTTTAAATATTATTTAACGATATTCACTATACTCGTAAAAATTGCAATTAAAACAGTTTCAAAATGTAATTAAGACTGTAATTCAGAGAATTGTTAGTTAGAAGGAAGAAAGTGGTATATAATGTAAATTTTAAAGCGACTGACTCGCAGACGATGGAAAAAGAAAGTGTTTATACATCTTGAAAATTTTGCTGTAACTGTGGAGAACATATTTAAACTAAGTTACTGACTCATTTTTTGTTAAAGAAAAACATCAAAATATAAAGTTTTACAAACTTAGTCACGGGGTAGATACTTTAGTTATAAGATTAATTTTGACGCGTCTTAATATCTAGTCTTTGTGGCTCAGTGGTGTAGATCGCCGGTCTACATTTTCCTGACCGAGAGTTCGAATCCAGGTTAAGGCAAAACTTTTTTTTCAGTTTTCAAGGTGTAATGAAACATAATATTACGTTTTTTCCATAGTATATCAACTTCTTTTAAATTTTTTAAGAAAAAAATCAGCTGAATTCTGAGTCAGTCGCTTTAACACTCTATTGGATGTAGAACCGACAGACTTATAATGTTGTTCCAGTGACGTCATGTACAGAGGGCAATACAAATCCACTATTAAGGACAACCTGCTATTAAGGACACGTTGCGTCAGTCCGGAAGGTGTATTTAATAGAGGGGTTTTACTGCATAATGCATTTCAAACCATTTCCGTATTTTATATTCCCGTCGCTAACTATACGTTGCTAGGCCTTAACTTTCCATTCTAGCAACATAAAGATTCAATGAATAATTAAGGTTCATTTCATTTCAAAAAGCTTGTAGTGTCCTTAGAAAATGTATATAATGCATTTAAGACAGTTTTCATATTTCTTATATCCGTCGTTCACTTTAGGCTGCTAGGCTGCTAACTTCTCATTCCAGCAGCCTAGAGATAAAGTGAATAAAAAAGTTTGTTTCTAATCCGATAAGCTTGTAGTGTCCGTATAAAAGGATTATAATGCATTTCAGACCGTTTCCGTTTTTCTTCTTCCCGTCACTCACTTAAGGCTGCTAGGCTGCTACTTTCATATTCCAGCGGCCTAGAAATTAAGTACATTTTTAATTTTCATTTCATATCCGATAGGCTGTAGTATCTGTAGAATGTGATGATAATGCATTTCAGACCATTTCTCTGTTTCTAATATCCGTCGCTAACTTTAGACTGCTAGGCTGCTTCTTAAACATTCCAGCAGCCTAGAAAGGTGAAGTTTTAAGTTTTATATCATATCCAATAAGCTTGTAGTGTCCTTAGAACGTGATTATAATGCATTTCAGATCATTTCTGTGTTTCTAATATCCGTCGCTAATTTTAGGCTGCCAGGCTGCTAGGCTGCTACTTTCAGATCCCAGCAGCCTAGAGATAAGGCGAAGTTTTAAGTTTTATTTCATATCTAATAAGCTTGTAGTGTCCTTAGAACGTGATTATAATGCATTTCAGTCCATTTCTCTGTTTCTAATATCAGTCGCTAACTTTAGGCTGCTAGGCTGCCAGGCTACTAGGCTGCTACTTTCACATTCTAGCAGCGTAGATACAAGGTGAAGTTTTAAGTTTCATTTCATATCCAATAAGCCTTTAGTGTCCTTAGAACGGGATTATAATGCATTTCAGACCATTTTCTGTTTCTAATATCCGTTGCTTACTTAAGGCTGCTAGGCTGCCAGGCTGCTTGGCTGCTTCTTTCACATTCCATCAGCCTAGAAATAAGGTAAAGTTTTAAGTTTTATTTCATATCCAATAAGCTTGTAGTGTCTTTAGAACGTGGTTATAATGCATTTTAGACCATTTCTCTGTTTCTAATATCCGTCGCTAACTTTAGGCTGCCAGGCTGCTACTTTCACATTCCAGCAGCGTAGATATAAGGCGAAGTTTTAAGTTTCATTTCATATCCAATAAGCTTGTAGTATCCTTAGAACGTGATTATAATGCATTTCAGACCATTTCTCTGTTTCTAATATCCGTCGCTAACTTAAGGCTGCTAGGCTGCCAGGCTGCTAGGCTGCTACTTTCAAATTCTAGCAGCCAAGAAATAAGGTGAAGTTTTAAGTTTCATTTCATATCCAATAAGCTTGTAGTGTCCTTAAAACGTGATTATAATGCATTTCAGACCATTTCTCTGTTTCTAATATCCGTCGCTAACTTTAGGCTGCTAGGCTGCCAGGCTGCTTGGCTGATACTTTCACATTCCAGCAGCGTAGATATAAGGCGAAGTTTTAAGTTTCATTTCATATCCAATAAGCTTGTAGTGTCCTTAGAACGTGATTATAATGCATTTCGGTCTATTTCTCTGTTTCTAATATCCGTCGCTAACTTAAGGATGCTAGGCTGCCAGGCTGCTAGGCTGCTACTTTCACATTCCAGCAGCCTAGAAATAAGGTGAAGTTTTAAGTTTTATTTCATATCCAATAAGCTTGTAGTATCCTTAGAACGTGATTATAATGCATTTCAGACCATTTCTCTGTTTCTAATATCCGTCGCTAACTTTAGGCTGCTAGGCTGCCAGGCTGCTAGGCTGCTACTTTCAAATCCTAGCAGCCTAGAAATAAGGTGAAGTTTTAAGTTTCATTTCATATCCAATAAGCTTGCAGTGTCCTTAGAACGTGATTATAATGCATTTCAGACCATTTTCTGTTTCTAATATCCGCCGCTAACTTTAGGCTGCTAGGCTGCCAGGCTGCTAGGCTGCTACTTTCACAATCTAGCAGCCTAGAAATAAGGTGAAGTTTTAAGTTTCATTTCATATCCAATAAGCGTGTAGTGTCCTTAGACTGTGATTATAATGCATTTCAAACCATTTTCTGTTTCTAATATCCGCCGCTAACTTTAGGCTGCTAGGCTGCCAGGCTGCTTGGCTGCTACTTTCACATTCTAGCAGCCAAGAGATAAGGCGAAGTTTTAAGTTTTATTTCATATTTAAAAAGCTTGAAGTGTCCGTAGAACGTGATTATAATGCATTTCAGACCATTTCTCTGTTTCTAATATCCGTCGCTAACCTAAGGCTGCTAGGCTGCCAGGCTGCTAGGCTGCCAACTTCAGGCTGCTAGGCAGCCAGGCTGCTAGGCTGCCAACTTCACGGACATTCTTGATGAGTGTATTCTTAACAGACTGCACTGTATTTATCAGATGATCATAACACTTGCTAAAGGTGTCTGAATGTCTATACTGGGCATCTTATGACACATCTTATACGGGATGTAAGTTCAGGATATCTTATTCGTAATAAAACTGATATGTTGGATCCGTTATACAAAACATTGGCAGGGATAAATGAAATCTAAATATTGCAAAATATATATACTCAAGAAACGCAGGGTGACATTATTTGCAATGTCTTGTGAACGCGTTGTTAAAAAACAATGAAAATCGGTCAAGCGACTCTCTAGGTTACAGTGCCCGTGGTCCTGTATCAAATGTTGTATAACGGGATTTCGTAACCATGTCTCCCGGGGAAAGCATGAAACGGGAAAACTCGTGCACAGCAGTGTTTAGACATTAAGTTACACATAAAGACACATCATTTCCCGATATTTTGATTATTATGCCCCCTCTTCAAAGAAGTGGGGGTATATTGCTTTGCATTTGTCTGTCTGTCGGTCGGTCCGTCGGTCTGTAGACCAAATGGTTTCCGACCAATAACTAAAGAATGCTTAGGCCTAGGAACTTCAAACTTGGTAGGATGATTGTCCATTACCAGTAGATGACCCCTATTGATTTTGGGGTCAAGGGGTCAAAGGTCAAGGTCACATTGACCTTGTAGGTAGAAACGGTTTCCGACCAATAACTAAAGAACCCTTAGGCCTAGGAACTTCAAACTTAGTAGGATGATTGTCCATTACCAGTAGATGACCCCTATTGATTTTGGGGTCAAGGGGTCAAAGGTCAAGGTCACATTGACCTTGTAGGTAGAAACGGTTTCCGACCAATAACTAAAGAACCCTTAGGCCTAGGAACTTCAAACTTAGTAGGATGATTGTCCATCACCAGTAGATGACCCCTATTGATTTTGGGGTCAAGGGATCAAAGGTCAAGGTCACATTGACCTTGTAGGTAGAAACGGTTTCCGACCAATAACTAGAGAACGCTTTGACCTAGGTTCACCAAACTTGGTATGCTGGTTGAGCATTACCAGTAGATGACCCCTATTGATTTTGAGATCATTAGGTCAAAGGTCAAGCTCACAGGGACCTTCATCCTAAAAATGGTTTCCGATCAATAACTAGAGAACGCTTTGACCTAGGTTTACCAAACTTGGTATGCCGGTTGGCCATCACCAGTAGATGACCCCTATTGATTTTAAAGGTCATTAAGACAAAGGTCAAGCTCACAGGGACCTTCATCCTAAAAACGGTTTCTGATCAATAACTAGAGATCGCTTTGACCTAGGTTCACCAAACTTGGTATGCTAGTTGGTCATCACCAGTAGATGACCCCTATTGATTTTGAAATCATTAGGGCAAAGGTCAAGCTCACAGGGACCTTCATCCTAAAAACGGTTTCTGATCAATAACTAGAGAACGCTTTGACCTAGGTTCACCAAACTTGGTATACTGGTTGATCGTCATCAGTAGATAACTCCTATTGACTTTGAGATCATTAGGTCAAAGGTCAAGATCACAGAGACTTTCATCTTAAAAAAAGGTTTCTGATCAATAACTAGAGAACGCTTTAACCCAGGTTCACCAAACTTGGTATGCTGGTTGGTCATCACCAGTAGATGACCCCTATTAATTTTGAGGTTATTAGGTCAAAGGTCAAGCTCACAGAGACTTTGACTCTAAAAACGGTTTTCGATCAATAACTAGAGAATGCTTTGACCTAGGTTTACCAAACTTGGTATGCTGGTTGGTCATGACCAATAAATGACCCCTATTGATTTTGAGGTCATTAGGTCAAAGGTCAAGGCCACAGGGACCTTGATCCTAAAAACGGTTTCTGATCAATAACTAGAGAACGCTTTGGCCCAACCACAAGCAATTAGGTGCTGCCGGGGGGCATTTATGTTTTACAAACATTTCTTGTTTCTGATAGCATTAAAATATGGCATTTGCGCAATAGTCACCTAAGTGCCACTGAATCTGACCTTTATACCTTAGGTACTCATAACCGTCCTATCTAAAACCGTAAGAAAACGATTGCGGGAAGTTGATCTGCGGGCACGTCACCCGTACGTAGGTCTGCCTCTTACCACTGCTCGTCGCCAGCGTCGTATGGCTTGGGTGGCGGCACAAGCCCGCAGAATATTCCCATTAAGGCAGTGGAGGCGGATCTTCTTTACTGATGAGTCCCGGTTCACCCTGTTTCGAACAGACGGTCGACTTCGTGTATACCGACGTCGTGGAGAACGTTTTCCCGACTGCTGCGTTATAGAGAGAGATAGGTTTGGGAATGGATCGGTTATGGTGTGGGATGGAATCTCACATGAAGTTAAATTACCACTGGTTGTGGTAGCGGGTAATCTAACCGCCGCTAGGTATAGAGATGAGAACCTCCGACCCCATGTTGTCCCATTATTGCAGCAAAACAACCTCACATTCCAGCAGGATAATGCTGGGCTCAATGTAGCGAGGATCTGTCGCGACTTTCTAACTAACAATAATATCTACCCACTGGATTGGATGCCATACAGCCCCGACTATCCCCTATTGAGCATTTGTGGGACCAACTGGGATAGACAGGTTCGACGACGCCAGCCTTCCTCTGTTACTCTGGTCCAACTGAGAGCAGCCAACATCAAGAGTGGGCCAACATCCCAATGAGGAAGATAAACTCACTCATGAACTCCATGCCTAGGAGAATCAGGGCTGTGGAGAGAGCGAATGGGGGTCATGCCTGGTATTGACTAGCCAGTTCCCACAATCAGGCTATTTCAATTTCACATTACAGAGGTCTCCTTTTATTCCCTTCAATTACTTCTAAATCACTATCCAGATACAAATTATTGATTTTGCAGTTTGTTCTGTATAGCTTAATTTTCATTTTTACTTAAAAAGTTTGAACGTTATACTCGACGTCTTACCTATAATCATCTTCAAACTTCACCCTGCGTTTCTTTATCCCTTGAATATTTTAAAGAATTACTCAGTCAATATAAAATTTTAGTCAAATATAAATAAATGAAGGAAGATAATATTTTCTAGAACAAAAAGGACGGAAAACAGACTAAAGATTTGAAAAAAAGCATTACACTTGATCAAATTAGGAAAAAAGTGTTTGTTTTTACTCGTGTTCAAACCGTTGCTAAATTCAAGTGCTTAATTTATATTGTGCACTCAAAATATAATGCGTATCAGTATAACAAGGAAAATATCTCAGATAATTGTGATTTACCGTCTATTTTACTTCATCTTGAGGGGTTAGTATCCTTTCAGTAACTTGATTTGTAACGAATTTGGTATCCGCCTTAAATACTTGTACAGACTATATAAATGTAGTATACTGATCACAAATCAGTGTTGGTGTGTGCCGAGCTATAAGATGACGGAACTATCGAATTGGTTAAATAACGCAGTTTGTTCTGAAAATCATTTAAACTTGAAAACGAAACATATTGAAATTAAGCACCAGTGTCCCGGGCATGTCTTTGCTAATTCTTGTCTTCTTAAAATAAAAAGGTCATTTAGGAAGGTTGATATGAAAAATTTGAAAGTGACTGCAATGTTCTCCATCGCGAAGGTATACCGGGAAAGTCATTGAGTAGACAGTACTTCGCAGAGTGCGGTATAAAACAAGAGGGTTAATTTATGAGCAACACTTGGCCAGGCTTAAAAGAAAATCTGAAACGATTCAAAATACTCAAATAAATGTCGCTACCCATCTTCTTGCTGTCATTTCATTTTTTTTTAATTCTAACTTATAAACACTCCATTTATTATGTGAGCGTTTTCGGCTTTGGGATTGTGTGCAAACCATACAATTTTTGTGTACAATAAAAACAAAGAAGTTCATCCGTATCTATTTTCAACATTTTGCTGATAACAAGAATTCTTTTGATGGCAGACTATTGTAATCTGATCCAGAAGTTTTAAAACAAAACAGTCGCGTATTGCTTGATTGTATCAACTTTGTTGCCATTCAAATTTATTTAAACAATCTGGTTTCTAAACTGAAATAGATAAAAATTTGCAACTGTAGTGGTGGAAGCAAAGGCATCAACGGAGCGGCGGAATGAATATACACAAACTGACAAAATTAACTCTTGGTTGTAAGATTAATTCTGAATTTGTTCTTTAATTGTACTTCTATTAAATTATTTAATTATGTAATAATGAGATATTTTGGTAAAAAAATGAGTGCGACAAAGACCAAAACAAAAAAACAAAAAAACTGTGCGTAGGTTGTCCAGTTCAACCATGGTTTTGATATATCAAATTCATCATAAAAGCTCTTTAAATGGGTGCAGTCAGACTTCCTTCCTTCCATGTTAAATTTGTCAGAGCGAGTTCTAGCCATTTGAAATTATCTTGATAAAGTTAAAATTATTTATTAAATATATCTGTGTTAATGCTCTGATTAACGCGATTGTAATACAGCCTGATTGCACACGCACTATTTAAAATACTTTCGGTCTTGAAATCTATCGATCAAGGAGTTAAACACGTATCAAGGATGATTTTTTATAAAGGGTTCGTCCTCTATTTCAATCTATACGAATTATTCTACTTCTGCAGTCCCAGGTATAACAATGTAAAGGTTTTGAATATAAAGAAGGTTTCCTTTTCTGAAATTTTTTCACTAACTGTATACCTTTGTACTACTTTTTTTTTCTCACAATAAAGATGATGCGTTTGCAATTGCCCCTCTTGTATCGGACAATAACATCAGAAATCCATACAGAACAGAGAAATAAAACAATACCAACAACCTTAGCCCTATCGTTAGTGTCTTGTTCTCAAGGCGGTTATGTGAAATTAAAGAATCAAATGCCCTCGTTTGAAGACATTAACAAAAATGAATATTACTGTTTAGCAGGAATTATTAACAGTAAGGCCACTTAAACTTTTAAATGATTCGAAGGGGCGCAAACAGTATTAACATTCTTGTAGCGCTGCCTTAAATTTGATTGGCCGTTTAATATTCCGGCATCGTTAAACCAAATGATATATGTTAATTTCTTTTCAAATATAACACAGCAAAGAGAAATACTCTATTTTCATTACTCTAATCCGAATAATTGCCAAAAAAGCTGTGTTTAGATAATATTGATTCAAACATCTTTTTTTTAAGGACATATTTTGTTGTATCAGGACTTCAAAGAAGTTAAGAAATAAATTTTTGCCTCTTTGTTTTGCATACCAAAGACAAAAATGTTTTTCCCCCTTCCTCTATCTTGCACCGGCGTTGTTGTATATCTCGTAATCTTTAAGTTAAAAGGATTTTTGCTCAGCTCTTCTAACCGTTGTTTGACTGAATTAATGTGCAAAGTCATCATTTGTTTTACGTTAACATTTCTTTTTGTCTAATAATAAAGCTGTAAAAATGTTATCTGGTCATTTAGGCAAACATGGATTTATTTTTTTAGGTCGTACAGATAGGTTCAACGGATATCACTAAAAATCTTCTCCTTTGTTTTTTTTCTCTCTCTTTGTTTCAATTATGCGTCAATGACTTCACACAACAATGCTGAAAGGGTGTTAACGATACAAATCTTTACAAATAGGTCAACTGCTTTATTTTCCTGTTTTCCACATTGCCTCTTTTGCACCCTTTAAGTTGAGGGTAGTATCCACATTTTTTTATATTTTTTTTAAATAATCTAATGTGTTTAAATCTCAATGCTCTAAGATTTTAGTTGAGTAATTCCAAAATGTTTTTGTCTTGTACTGATGTCATTCAAATCGAAAAAAGAAGAATTAAAAAATGACATGCAAAAAATGTTTTAAAAAGCTTCATTGCAATCACTGGACATGAAACAAGAGCAGGCTTATTGCTTTTTTGTCACCTTGGTCACCCTACTGAGCACATCACGAAAGTTTGACGTCATAACAACTGTATGAATACCACTGGCAACAATTGTTCATGCCAGTTAGCTTCAAGCTCAGATTGCTGAAAGGCGCTCTTTACGGTAAGCCTTATTTAATTATATTTTCATTTAAATATTAACTGTTACAGATGCAACTCCTTCAGATATTCATACAAATAATATGCTGTGGCAACCAAAATAAAAGAAAGTGAGGGGATTTTTTACATTCTAATTGGACGAGATATTAATTATTTTTTATTTGTATGTTTATTATTTTGATATGTTATATAATATATATGCCGTTACTATACTTCTACTTTTGAAATAGTAGAACATAGAAATGTTGTTTTTTTTCGTTGAAAAGATCATTTTCATAGATTATAAATAAGTTCAATTGTTATCTTACATACGAAAGTTATCATTATTTTATTATAATAGCATGGTGTTTGAGAAACAGTTACTATAATGTTACTTTCGTAGAGGTAGTAGACAAGAGAGAAAATTATATATCAATATTGCAATACACAATTGTCATTTCGTTTTTACTTACTTATAATCTAATTTCAACATATCTATTTCCAGAATATTAACATGTAAACATATATGATGATACACACATATCAGTAATGTATATTCAAAGAAAAGGATTAGAATGGAAGACAATGTCTTATAGATAGATATATTAAATAAATAGGTCTATGTGTGCGAGATTCAAAAATCCTGAATTAAAATGCCACAAATCAAGAACACTTGACCATTTGAACGGGAAAAGGGCCGTTGACAGATACCTTAAATTGACGCATGTAATGCTGATACATTACAACGTTTTATACTAAGTAAACGGACGGACAATCAAAACTCTTAAAGCGATGAAGAATGTCGGCTTGAAAGGGGATGAAATGCCGATACTTGTATTTTGCTATTGTCTTTATTCTTTAATTAACCATTTTTTTGTTGTTTTTTTTGTTTGTTTGTTTGTTTTGTTTTGTTTTTTTTTTTTTGTTTTTTTTTTTGGGGGGGGGGGGGGGGGGTCAACTTAATTTCAACTTAATTTCACGTAAAACGTGTCGGTTTTATCATTCGATTCTCAGAGATGTTCAATGTAATAAGCCTGAAGCTGAAATTTCATTTTTTTAATCATTTTAACGACAATTATCACCTCAAACACTTTATTTTTTTAAAGCATTGTAATCATTTATCCAGGTGGAAGTGATCTAACAGACGTTTGTTCTTTTAAATATTTAAATGTTCTACAGGTTTAATTGCCAACCAAACGAAGAACCATAGCATTCTTGAATCTAAAAATTTCAATTCATTCTCATTGTTCTAAATAAGCCCTGACTATTTGGTTTCTTAAGTTCAAGTCACACCTTCACATTACAGGTGGACCGTTTAACCATTTGTGAAAATTTATGAGGACATTTTAATGACAGATTTCTTGTGAAGACGTGTATCTTCAGTAACTTTCTATTTTAACTTAAATAACCATGAACACTTAAAACGATATCAAAATGTAGAAATATGTAACTATTTTATTTTTTTATGAATGTTTTATATTTTAGGTGACAAAAGAAAGGGTTTCTAACTGAACAGCACCAGATTAGAAATGACCGTTTGTAAGTAAATAAGTATTCTAACACTATCCGCAATTTGCCGACAATAAACAAAGAAGGAATTGAGCGTGATATATCATAGGCAGTAAAGCACGCTGAATACAAGCGCGCGCCCGCTGACGTCACTGAGAACGCCACTGTTAAATAGTGCACATATTTACATCCCTTATAAATATACGTACGTGTTAGAATAGAAATAGATTTTAACATTTTCGTGATCTACCGTCGTATATATCACGGATTCTCGTTCATATGCGTAATTATTTAATCACGGCCTTCGTGATTAAATTACTACGCATCTGAACTCGACACCGTGATATATCAGACGGTATATCACTCAAACTTAAAATCAATTTCCTAAATATAACATCACAGAACTAACAAAAGGTTTTTATCATTATTATTATTATTATTATCTAATTTTATTTTCTTGACGTTGATTGAAGCTTACTTTCTAAAACAATGTTATAAACATATATTTACTAAGAGTAAAAAAGAGAAACGACAGAATACGGCTGATACGTCGATCAAAACATTGTCTTTTAAACTGACTGTGACAAGCTTTGACTATTTGTCTATCAGTAAAATCAAAATATATTGACACGACAAAAAGGATAAGGAATAAATACATTTATTCAACTATCAACAGCTCATTTTCTAATGTCTAAGATAAATCTAACGCTGTTTCTGCAGGGAATACAAACCAGACATACAGTGAAATCGTGAAGCAAACGATACTGTGTTTTATTAATAAGATTTATTTCTTAATGCATGCATACAGAAACTTAAATTTGAAACTTACAAAACATGACTTCTTTTCTACAGCCAATTCGTTTATTGAACACACACACACACCACACACACAATCAGTTATAATTGTGATCAACTGTCACTGAGAAACTATTTCTAACTTGGCTACGTTCAGATAACGCTGATTATTATTTAATGATAATAATATTTTTTTCTATTAGTCCCACTATCATGTAACAAAATTATACTTACTGTTTCAGACGTTTGCTTATTTCTGTTGCTGTCAACCATTGACGGAATAGGTAAGTATCTTTTATATATATATATATAATTATTATTAAATCAATACGCATTGTAATGAAGCAATATCTTTTTTCTTGTTTCTCATTATTCATTATTTAAAAAGGTCGGAATAAAGAAATATATTATCCCGTTAACTGAAAGAGTAAAAACTATAGAAGGGTATAAATAAAATATTTGCTTATAAGACCAATTCTTTTTGAGTTAAACTGATTAACGTTGGTCAATATCCATATTAATTTTGCTTATCGAATTTAAAAAGGAACAATAAAAACTTGCAATGCTATAATCTGATTTTTTTGTACCTCAAGACTTTCCGCATGATGTCTTTCCTATCCTTATTATGATTATATATTTGTCTTTTTTATTTGTTTTGTTATAATTATTATTATTATTTTGTTTCAGCATCCCTTAAATGTTATTCATGTGATAAAGTGGATAATGTATCTGACTGTCAAAAGATTCTCCCATGCGGTAACAAAAAGGTAGACGTTTTGAAACATTTGAGTTTAAGTACCTCGCTACACGAAACAGTTGACAAACCTGATAATGAATGAAACGCACAATTTTTCCCTTATCTGTGTATAAATCAACCTTTATTTTTAAGCATATATTTTTTCGCCTGGTACGTGGCTCTTTCTCATTTGGAATTAAGAAATTATCCGTGACTTTGGCTATGATGTAAAAGAATAAAAAGAAATGCTAAAATAAATGAATTAATAAATGTATTTAAATGTGTTAGTATACTCTCAGAAAGGTAGTCAATGATATAAATTAAATTTTAAGCTCTTTTTAAATAATCAATTACAGTCATGCTACACACGAGCTATAGAGGAGGATGGAAAC
This sequence comes from Cyclina sinensis, assembly GCA_012932295.1. Classification (NCBI taxonomy): domain Eukaryota; kingdom Metazoa; phylum Mollusca; class Bivalvia; order Venerida; family Veneridae; genus Cyclina; species Cyclina sinensis. The sequence continues at coordinate 5,715,163 of JAAONU010000009.1, read as the reverse complement.
GTCACATTTACAATGGGTTGTACCAGCAATGAGGTAAAATGCTTAAAAAACTAAATCAACACAGGCTTTCTGAAATATATTTAGAGATATTTTTTCATTTGTGAACCAATATTAAACTCCTTTACTTTATTTTCGAAATGATATCTTACGTACCTTTGATATTGGCAGTTCAGTTGATTCATTTCACCGTCCTGAAATTATTGTTACCAGTACTGACAAAGTTAAAAAAATATTTAACCGGGTTTCCAAAGAAATTAGCCTAACCTCAAACCATATTTTGAGCTTTCTCAAATCTATGTCGTTGAGAAAAAATCGTAAGATCTGTCCGGTAAGGAATATCTAAATCCAAATAGTCTGTGTATATTCGCAATAAAGTTACTGTTTCTATTTTGTTAATATTCTATATCTCAGTCTATATTTGCAGTGAAGTTAAGCGTCTAAATTAATAAACATTTTAAGAAAATGCAACTTAAAACAAATCACAGATACATCGAAAATATGCTAAAATACGTTGACAAATTTGTCCATATAAGTGCTTCATATTAAAACTGCACCAACGCCATCGTATGAGAATGAACGTACTTTCATATATACACCTGATGCTACCGTCTTTCCTCACTGGGTTAGGAGACTAAAACACATTTCACCGACGTTTTTTCTTATATTAAAACAAATGCAATCTAACAGTTTTTATTACATGTATAAAATAGAATTGCGGATATATACCAGTCTACTCGAGAATGTCAAATGTACAAAGTTCAGTCAGGAATTGCGATGAATGTTGTGGAACTGAAGGATGTAACAGAGAGCTTTGTCAGCATCAAAAACGTAAGTCATTGCCTAATGTTAAACATCAATTTTTATACTTTTAAAATAAAGACAAGAGATATTGCTACTTAGTGTCTCGTTTTTGCATTTACTGCAGAATTTTGTTTAATATTCCCTTACTCATCCCACTTTAAGACAAACAACAAATACGATAAAAATTCAATTAAATCATTAATTACCTCCCAAAAGGTCAATTTCATTTCTGTCACCATGTACACCAGCGATTGCAAAGTGAGAGTTTAGAGAGCCGTCTTGTTTCTTTCTTTTCATTTTAGCCATTCCATGTGTGGATGATCCAAAGGTAGATTGTGCCTACTGGAGCAAGAGTTTCAACATATGTGAAGTGAACATTCATCGTGCATTGTTTCTTTCTATTCATTTTAGCCATTCCATGTGTGGATGATCCAAAAGTAGATTGTGCCTACTGGAGCAAGAGTTTCAACATATGTGAAGCGAACATTCATCATGCAAAAGTTATATGCCGTAACTACTGCAAATTGTGCTCATTAGGTGAGGTGAATAAGTTATATTATTCCAAGTATAACTGATTTTTTTAATTTCAATTTGATATGCTCTATAGAATCTTTTTTTCTAGTGGTGCATTGTTTTTGTGTGAAGCGACATTTAGTTTGGAACGTTTAATTCTTATTTTTCTTAAATTTCCTTTACACTCCCAGGTGTTTCATTATTCTTGTTTAATTTATCTATTTATCTACAAGTTGATGGAAATTGGGGTGATTGGACCCCATGGTCCGAGTGTGACGTCACATGTGGTCATGGCAAACATACGAGGCTCAGAACATGTAGTAACCCAGCACCGGCTTACCAGGGTCTGGACTGCCAGGGTGATAGCACTGAGTATAAACCTTGTGTAAGGCAGCTTTGTCCAGGTAAAATAAACAAATATTTCATTACGGATATCTTCAAGCATTTCACTACAAGTCTAGGATCATGCATAAGCAAAACATACTGTATTCGCGGATACAATATTTCGCGTTTTTTAGAATGTGGGCATTTTCGCGGAGACAAACTTTCGCGCGTTCCTAAAGACCACGAATTCCGCGAACATTTACTTGTTTAGGTATAAAAGTACAATTTTGCAAGTCAGGCTTTACTGCCTCAGGCCACTCTATACCTGTTTTGTGAACACTTGTTACTAATTTCCTTACATACTTCATGATGAATTTTTGTAAGAATTAGCCAAAAATCCCTAAGTTTTAATGCTCATTTGAATCATAACTAAATTTGTAGTTAAAATGTCGATACGTAATTTTTTTACATCAGAAAAACGGAAAGATTTCATGATCTTTTGGAAAAGTTGTTACCTTCTTTTAGCACAAGTGATGATTCTGTGACTGGAATTGTGAATGAGAATGTGAAGGATGTAAGTAAGAAAGGTGTCAAACGAAAAAGGGGGAACTATGCTAATTACAATTAGGAAACACGTGCGTAAATCGGGAAATATGCTGCATTGCACGGAATTGGAAGTGCTATTACATACATTACCAAGAAACTCAAACTTGACAAACATACAGTTTATCTGTCAATTATACCTCAATAAAGCTATAAATTTTTCGCGGATTTGTTAGATGTGAGATTTTCGCGGCTATAAAGTTCGAGGGAACATGCTTAAAAAGCGCTAGCTTAAAACGCGCAAAATATTTCTAGGAATAAAGTAATTCCTTGGTATTTTATGTTACGTTTCTGTTGCTTGAACAGTATAAAAGGCAGAGGGTGGATACAGGATTTGCACATTAGGCAATATGCAAGCTGGATAAGACAAAAAGGATAGATCAGAGTTAAATATATGATACAAAAGTCAGCGAAGATCGAAAAAGAATGATATTTCATTTTCATGTGTCTACAATAACACCTGTGGTCCGGGAATTTTAGTGCGACCCCTTTGGACCCGCTAGGGTAAAGGACCGCAAGTTGCAAAAAAGCAATTGAAAGTGAACTAAAATGTACGGTTGTTGAATTTATCAGTAATTGAAAACCATTTTTATTCTAAACACTGAAATCTAAAGGTTATCGAAAATAATCTTAGACTATATTATGGTCAAAAAATTAATTGATAATCGACATTCCTTTTTGAAAGTTTTAGGGTTAGTGTTTCTAGCACGAAAACTACCCAGTGGTTTGCTATAAATCAAACTTAATTTTACATTTACTTTTAAAACTGTATGTATTCTAGTACTTACTATCTAGACTTTATATAATTATATTTTTAATGAATCCTCTACTTGTTCGTACGTGAAAATGCGGATCAAATTTAAGGTTGAAGTACTAGTAACAAATGTTTTAGGAGGTATGGTCGTATTTGGTTACATCTTTTTGCCATTCTCTAAAATCAACTAATGACATAGTGCATACGTATTTCATTTGCTTATTCTCCAAAATGTCAAAATGTTTATAATGTAAAGAACATATGTTTAAAAGATTTCACCAGGGTATGCTAGGACATTTTTCATTTGCTCTAAATCATTATCCATAAGGAATTGTTCAACAGCAACTAGTTATATCATAAATAATATTATTGCAGTTGTTAACCTGTTGTTTTTAATCAAACACATCTAGCCAAGATTCGTTGAATATTATCTACAAGTATATAAGCTCTAAACTTGAATATGATTTTAAGGAAATGGCTTTGCCCCGTTAAGATAATGAAATACAAGTTAAATACTATTTCGGTTTACATCCACCGTCTTGCATGAATACTGGTCCTTTTTTGGTACAATAAAACTACTTCTAACGTCATTAAGAGAGCATAAAGTTTGCCTAGAATCATTAACTGTCCTCCAAAGCTTCTGCTTTGTAATTGATGGGCATTATGATTCTACATCGTGATGACAAAAAAACTTGATTTAGAAAGACTCACTTATGATTATTCTTGTCACTGTGACCAAAGTTTTGGTACATTGTCGGCAGTGTATATTTTCATCTTTAAGGTGAAATAATAAATGCATATTGTGCCTTTAAAAAAATACCATGATGTATCAACTTATTAGCACACAGGTTTCTAAAACAATGAGAGGACATTCGCTAGAATTATGCTAATATATTTCAATGTTGCATTTTAATAATAAGCACTTTTGTGATCAAATTTAGTAACATTCTGATATGTGATAATTTCTGTTAATTTAGTTCACGGTGGTTGGACTGAGTGGACAGACTGGGGAACGTGTTCAGTTTCTTGTGGTACCGGGATTCAGAAGAGATACCGCAACTGCACCAGTCCATATCCTTTAAGGTTTGGAAATCACTGCTTTGGCGAGTCTTTTGACGTCAAAATATGTACACAAGGCTACTGTGAAGGTATTTTTCTTTCGTCAGTCGACCATTAACCTCGTAAACAATTATATATTTGCATTTTTTTCTAATACTGAAACATGAATGCTTTATTCTGTTTAGTCATTTGACAATTTTTAAGACTACCTGTAAACTCTTGTTATCGTTTCCGCAGGCATACTGAAATTTTAAGTTGATCTTTCTATAATGATTAAAGATAGAATTTATTTTACAATTAGTGAGAAAATGAAAAGGGAAACGTTTTAAAAAAGAACTGGTTGCTATGGCGACAAATTAAAATATTGTTCTATCTTCAGTTAATATCTAAACCATAAGGTCTAAAGTAATGTTAATTGGTTTGTGGCATCGCTTGGTGATTAAATTGTCAAAATGATAGACAAAATTTACCCCTTTAATCTGAAGTGGCTACCACCTGGGGGAGGGGCGTCGAAAATTTTACAAAGAGATTTTAGGAAACAGGTAAAGCACTTCTACTCCAAAAACTTGCTTAGTCTAAGATATTTGGAAAATGACAGGGGTTGTCGTTTTTTTAAAAAGATTATTCAAATAAAACCCCTGATATCTGAAATGACAATGCTCTAGATGTCCGGAATTGTATACATGTATAACATTATAGGAAAAACAGGGGAAACAATTCTTTCAAATCACAAGGCATAAGGCCTAGTTGCTAAGAATGTTACATTGTCTAGTGGCCCCCGTCATAGGTAGATGGATTAGGTTTTCTTTTGTTTGTCTGTCTGCCAATCTAGTCTGATAACTTAGTAGTCAGTTGGTGATATCTCATAAAATGCATCATAATGGAATGGTATGTAAGGGATAAGGCTTATCAGCTTATCAAAGTCATAATCTTTTTTCTTCAAAATAGCTAAGCTTGGAGCGTTACACTTCCATGGACTGGTTATCACAGGGATATTGAGTTTGCGCTGTCTGTCTGCCTGTCTATTCTTCTTTCAGTCTATCTGGTCTTATAACTACATAACTGATTGAAGAATTTTCGTGAAATTCGACACCAATTTGTGTTGTCCATCTGTCGTAATCTGACAATATGTTGAATAAAGAATAATGCACAATGACTCGACAACAATTGCCATGTCTGACAACTGCTGAGCCGAAGTAGAAGGGTATCTTGACAATATATATTTCATGACCCAGCTGTCATTCTAATATACAGAATCCATTTATATTACTTGGAACAATCTTTTCAAAACCGTGCATTTTTACTAAAAAGTTTATTTTCAAACTTGTTCAAACAGTAATAAACATTTACGGCTGAGGAATTTGATTCTTATTTGTATAATATGCTCAGTAAATTCCTCATATTGCTTAATACCCTAAATGAAGTTTACCATGATACACGAGGGTCGTTTTGAAGGGTGTTTTTCATGACAATATGAAGTTTATATCACGCCAATAAGGTAGAATCGCATGAAAAAAAAGAAAAGAAAAGAAAAAAGGAAAGAAAGTTAAACATTTACTTTGATTAATCGTTCCTATTGTACATTTTCCCCCTTTACATTTTTATATTCGAATGTTTGATCAATTTATGTCATCAACATAATTATTTTAAAACAATATGCACACACAATTGAAAGGTTCCTTGTATAGATAAGTAGAAAACCTACCGCTGTTTTAAAGCAGCATTTCACACACAAAACACAATTAAAAATATTTATGTTACTACAGAAAGTGTAGGTATTCTTAGCTTTTGAAAAAAAAACCTTTTTACAGTATTGGCTTAAATCTGAACAAAATCTGTTCAGAAATTATGATTTAAAATGGATCACTAAAATTCGTATAAGAACTTTCAACATGCTAATGGGTACTAAATTAAGTTCGGACATATACATAGGCTATCAGATCGTCACTAGAAAAAACAGACAGAATGGTTGGAAAACAACTTACTGAACTGCTCCTTGACGCAATGTATGTTGATTTTCTTGCCGTTCGAATTATCCGAATGATTCAAAGGTGGGGTTTCATATGTAAACCAGAATTTTACTTTCGTTTTCGCCATAAAGAGGGTCAAAGTTGTTCACGCTTACAAAAAGCATTTTGTTTCATTTTGGCACCAAAAAAAGAACACGATTAGATTGAAAATACCTTTTATTCAGGAAACGTAGATAGTGTAGATAGTTTTATTTTTATGAAATTTTTGGAATGCTGCTTTACCATAGAAAATAATATGGATTAAAATGTTCCAAAAATGTCTGCTAGTTTGATTAAAAACAAAATCTAACAAATAGAAACAAACAAAACTAAAGAGTCATTTTTCCTTTCTTTTAACAGCAACAGCAACAAAAGAGTGACTTGTATTTATAAAACATAAACTGCGAACTATAGTGCAGATATTTTTAGATTTGATACTTTTGTGACTTGTGGATAACATGCCTTATTCTTAGTTTGAATATTATGTCGAAGAGACACTTTATGCTGCGTAATTTCTCATAATTCTATCGTGGAAATTAGTTAATCATAAAGCGTTAGCTATTTGAAATGCATTGTGTATGTTTGTGTAAGGCTTAGATTAAACCTTATCACGATCATGTGACCGGATATAATGTTTAAATGTTTAAATATTTTGCAGATACAAACGGAGGTTGGAGCAGCTGGGGCTACTGGAGTGAATGCAGTTCTATCTGCGACACAGGTCTGCAAAAACGGTCAAGGTCGTGCTCAAATCCTGCACCTGGACCTCACGGGAAACCATGTGAAGGTGACACGTTTCAGGTTGAAATATGTAGCAAACAACCTTGTAAGTTTATGTATTTAATCAAAACTTGCATTTTATTGTCTTACAAAAGTTTCTATTAGTATAATCCTGTTTGTTGTAATTTATGTCCTTATTACTACTTTTAAACTGCCATCCATCCAGTTAGGCTTATACAAACAATTCAGTTTTAAGACGAATTTATCTGCCTTATATAATAAAAGAACTGACATTAACCTAAACTACTACGTTGTTACGATATGTGCTCTTTAGGAATTATCGCCATATGTTCTTATTTAGCTCTTTTTTATTCATTAATATTGATATTTGTGGAGATTATTACTGTTGGTTATGTTAGAGCTCCTCACTATTCCCTGCTGTATGATAGCTTATGAATTTCTTGTATGATCATGATAAATATAATGACGTTCTAGTTATTGTTTTATATTTTTATCTATTTTTTTTGCAGGCAATTCAAGACAAACTGTCTTATTCAATGCAGATTCATTAACTGATTGTTCTCCAAATCGAGAACAAACCATGATTTTCTCACACGTTCTCACCAACATAGGCGATGCATATAACAACGAAACAGGCGTGTTTGTTGCTCCTAGAAATGGCACGTATATATTCAATGCCCAAATTTGCATCGGTAGTAGAAGTAGCATGCATTTCGATATCAAAGTAGGAGATATTGCTTACGCTACAGCATATGGTTACTCTTACCATAACTATGCATGCGAGTCTGCACAAGCCTTTGTAGAACTGAAACTGAACGACACAGTATTTGTACAATGGAACACATATTCGCATAGCTTTACTAATGTTTTGTACCAAAATGCGTATTTAAGAAACTATTTTTCTGGCTCCCTTGTCGAGTACTAAGACAGAATACGACTAAGTTGATAATCTCTACTAATGACATCTGATTTACATTTGTATACATTTGTATTCAATTGGTTCAATCATTTAACGCAACAAATTAATCAGGCAAATCTTCTAAAAAAAAAACTTGCTTTGTTAGCTTTTGTTGCACGTTAAACGGCAAATGTTGCATTATTAGTTAGAATATTTGACACTGACTTCTTTTTTGCAAGAACTGATAAAAAGGCTCAAGCAAAAATAAAATTTAATCTCGGATAGTAAAATGTTAATTCCTAAATTCAAGGTTAAAAATACGTTTTGCTTAAAATATATAAGTAGTTAAACAATAGTACAATGTATACATATTGTTTAACCATAATTGCCAACAATTCATCGTATTTTACATGTAATCAAGTTCTACTGTTATTACAGAACGATCGTTTTTTACTCGCACATTGCTAATAAGAAACTTTGTACTTACACGACTCTTAAATGGAAGTTTCAGAATAAATCGAGGAATGACTGTCATTATTATGTGATCGAAATTAGGTTATAACAATTACTACGTACTATTTAAAAATGTAAAAAAAATAAATCACTGGCATCGGTGTAGTACCCGATCAAAAAACGATATAAAAAATCGATTTTATTTCCAAATTCATACCTCTGCAAAATGAAGATTGTCTAATATTTTGTACACTCCTAATTAACCTTCAGCTCGCTTTACAAATTAATTGGGATTTCCGGCAGTTCAAAAATTAGTACAAAACTGCTACGGAGTTCGGAATGGGGTACGGAATTTACACTGTAAATATCAAAAAGAGCAGCAGTTCACGTATAAATCTTAATCACATATTGAAAACAGCTTACTACAGATAGTGACATCTATTTAATCCATGATACGTTAATAAAGTTTTTGGTGCATTTCAATGAAAACGATATCGATACTTACACTACAAAAGCCATTCCAAACAGATAGAAAATTTAATATTCATTGAGACGCTTGTTTCGTAGATGAATGCTGTCAAGGGATGTTTGTGCTTTATTGTTTTTCGTAACGTATAATTTTAAAGGTTTTTTATTTTAACTTTACTTTGTACAGTGTCGTCTATGTTCTTATGTTAAAAAAAACATGTGATGGACCTCAATATGAAAGACTCCTTTGCATACACACTAAAACCGAAAATCCTGGTGTGAACAAGGTCACGTTTTCACAACATACATGTGTGTCTTGAAAAGGCATTCTTGAATACCTGCTTCAATATTTTTGTTAACGGTTAGTACAGTTAAAGCTTTCCCATAATAGGATACAAAAGATCAAAGAATGAAAGCAAAAGCGCGTTAATACAAAAATACGGATACTACTTCTGCACGGGTACTACTCCGATGCCAGTATTGAATTATGCAGATTGTGTGGAAACTGTTGGTGCTTTGCTAAACTAAGAAATGTATTATTAAAACGTTTTAAAATCTTCAGATTGAACTTACGCATTGACTGAGAATTAAAGAGTAAATGTTCATATATAGAAATATCCAGTCGCTTTATATTTCTTCTTTTCAAAAATCTTTTAAAGTTACAGTACTAATAAAGAGTATTGATATTGTTCTTTTCATAGTTTTTTTGCAAATAATATATTAATATGGTGGAATGTTTCGACCAACCATTTATGTTCTTAATGATAAAGATAACATGTTAGAACGATATATATCCTGTTTTTCACTAGTGAGAAAAACAATTCTTGTGATCCTGATATTTTTCTGACAGGACAGTAATACCTGAAAGTGTTCATATCTGTCACCATATATCAGTTAGGTCAAACTAGACGATTTGTTTCTAAATCAGTACCTTTTCATATCTGACAAATGGAAGTTTTGATTTATTGATACTATTTGATATCCAGATGATTATTTAAACATAATAAAATTGTTTGTATACACATAGGATATCGCTATAACAAGACCTTTATTCAAGTTAACTATTTGACAACAGATAAGTTAACATGTCTGAATATGTTGAGGCAGATATTGGTAGAAACTGAAAATTATGTTCTGTGTCCTGTTTAGATAAATATCTGAATTACATCAATGGCTTTTACAAGTCAGTAAATAACTTGATGTAAGACGCATCATTTCAAATTTTGCTTCTGAAGTAAATGTTTAAATGATCGGCCGAAAGATAGTTATGTAAATATGGTGCATGTAATGTTATTAATGATTACTTAACAAACATGTCTTATATTCTCATTAGTTTTCATTATCAGCTTCAACTGCAAATAAAAGCGAGAATGTCTAGTAGACCTTGAAAACAAGACTTTATGTGATAAAAACATCTGCGTCCTAAGACTAACAACACTTATATTGAGTCGACTATATGACTCTGGAACGAATTACCGTCCGAGACTAAGGCTACCCCTACTGTACCAGCTTTTATCAGTGGACGAAACAAGTTTTATAGATTTTAATTACTGAAATTAAAAGTTTAAGTAAGATCTTCAGTTAAATCTTGTTTTCGTTGTTATTATCTTTTTATAATTTCAATGTTCCTAACACGCACCTGCCTAGTATAGTCAGTATTGACTTTTGGCAGTAATAAGTTTGAGTTGAACTTTTACTTCGTTTAGGGTCTAAATTGTGTGAATCGTAATTGATTTATAGCTGTATAGTTTGAAAATTAATCAATACATGTAACCGCCATCTTTAATAAATGTACTGTTAAAAGCTTTAAACGTTTTATTTGTTTAATTATCACTGTACAGTGTCTAATATGTTTTGTAATTTTAGGTTTAAGGACTGTTTTAAAAAAATTACATTCACATCTATACCATACAAAACACTTCAAGGAATTTGCCGTTAGTAAATAGTTGATACTCTTATTTTGCAAGGCACTAGGGTTTCTCAAGTTGACATAAAAGTTAAAAAGCTTATGATATTTTACGTTAAAAGATAATTTAATTAATGTTAATTGATGTATTTGAATTAAGACTTCACATTTACTTATTAATTCTATTAAATCAATAAAGTTGGTCTCTTACAAAATTATACTAATTAAGTACCTGTGTCTCCTTTACCCACATAGAACTTTTTCTAACTAATCTAATTAAATGTTTAATATTTGGAATCAAAATAGAATAGTTTAACTGTGGATACTGTGTAATACACACTAAAATTAGAATTATCATATCTGTGAATAAACGTTTGCAAAAAAAATCTGTGTTGTTTTCTTCTGGTATAAATGCACATATATGTTACAGTAGTAACGTGCCCATTTATTTATTTATTTATTTTTATTGTAGATCGGTGAGATGTGATTCTTATTTTAACTTTTAACGTTAAGGATATTAACAGAAGTGTTTTTGTAACACGAAGTGTTCACTTTAGCACATATTTACTTCGGACTGTGTTAAGTTGTGTAAGAAAACAGACAGTCAAAAAATCGTTCTTTTGATATTCAAGGACATACTAGTGTATTTACCTGTACCACCTTTTATCTATATGACCGAGACCTGTCTCTCAACTTTACAAACTACTGTTGCACAAAAAGTTTGTTTTGCTCCAGTATTACAACATTTGCATCGGTTTCGTAATGATTGTGTTACTTATTATATCAATCCATGTAAAATTATTTCGAGTGGAAATCATTTTTCTTGAAAAAATGAATAAAGAAATAAGAAAATAAATAATTAAATAATATCTTTCCCCCCCACTACCACCACCAAGAAAAAAAACGCAATATTTATTTGTCGACATTCGCGGAATATAGAAAAAGCAAGATAGTTGGCACTTTTAACCGATTTCATGCGATTTCGCAGACCTTAACGGGCTAACCTATTGTTCTCCCCAATTTTCTTTTATTTCGTAACACCTGACAGCCTACGAACTACAGTTAGCCATTTAATATCTAAGTTTATTGCATCCTCGAAGCTTGTTAGTAAGAAGTATAGTAGCCAATAAAAAATACTGTCACATGGAATGTAGTTTAATATTGTAGCATAGTTCATGTAAAAATGATGCCTGCTGATGATACAGGTGTTGTTATTTCACCTGCAGGCTGAAATACAGCTACACACACATGTATATAAACTTCATGCAGAAAATGGGTTAAGTTGAACTGCGCGGATGAATCAGATAGATTCATAAACTGCATAAGCTATTAGAAAATAATGCAAATGGAGTTTAAATGAAATCTAGAAAATGTTTCCAAAGAGGTGTAGACATTTTCAATATTATAGCAAGTCAAATCTTACAGTATAACAATACCCTTATATATTACCGACACTACCTACGATATCTGCCGGTTTGATAGTCAGATCATCTGGAATAGGTTCTGTATATATTGTTTCAACTGACATTCTACACATACAGGGATAATTTGAATTTGTTGCATAATTGTCTAAAGAAAAGAGAACTGAGTGGCTATAACACTGTGGATGGACGAAAAGTGCCAGGTTGTCATAAATGCAATTTATATTGTCTCTTAATTAATTAAAGATGTTGTTGAACTTGATATCAAGACAGTCTAAAACCCCGTGCATGTCACTTGTAATTGTGCCAATGGTCTCATCTCACAGCCTCTGATTGGAAGGTGTGAAATATAACATGTTCTAATTTATTCATTTGAGAGTGAAATGCCATATCGGGGTCACTGTTGATATACGAGAATTGTGTTTCCTGTTTGGTAAAATGATGTCCTTATTGATACCAACAGAAAAAGGCCCTTGACCTACAGGGCTAGTCAGGGCCTGCCTGTCTACATAGTTTGATGAACCTTCCGGTTTTCCTAAATTAGAATCTAGTTTTGTAGCAATGATTGCAATAAACTGGCTCTGTAAAATAATGAATTTTTGAGTTACTATTGCATTAAAATATCCGTTATATGAAAACATGAAGTACACGTACACATGTTTGCCGTAATGCAAATGAATCTATTGGTGTTTGCTATTTTTTGTGTGAAGCAAAGGTCTTTTTCAACAAAAACTGACTTACCAGCGTCTGGATCATAAATAACATTAAAACTTCAAATAACTTTATCGGAAACAATTTTAACATCATTTAAACAGGTTGAAAATAAAAATAAATAGTTACATCTTCCGTCATCATGGTCATTGAAGAAATAAATATTTCTATTAAAACGTCTAAGTATCAATTCAATTCCGTTTGCCTCTGCGATCAGATTTGGTGTCAAATTGTTCTCAGATCGTATAAAATAATTTAAAGGTAATCCACTGTTTCGTCCTTTCCTGATAGTCATTGTTAACTAAAAGAAGTATTGTACAATCTTTACCCAAAGCTAGGCCGTTTAACGAACAGTTACCAAAAGCTGTTAGCATTTTATATCTAATCTGTACATCTAATTGGTGACGACAATTTGTACCAATTGTCAGTACAATACATTTCCGTATTTGTTCGCAGGAACGTACCAAAATCATGCATCTTTGGATAGATAGGTACATATTATGCTTGTTTTGCCTGTTTTGTGTTCATGGTCGATGTCAGATTTCAGAATTGCTTATTTTAGATCTTGATATTCTTTTTTGTTTCTTTTATGCATATAATGTTGTTGTTTTTTTTTTTTTTTGGGGGGGGGGGTTCGTACACAAATATTAATAAATATGATATAGAATTGAATATCATTTTACATTGTTCTATTCAATAAGAGAATAGATATACAGCAAAAGTATCCTAATGGACGAGCCAATAGGTGAGCCAATGAATTTCAAGCTATTTACTTATCCCAATTCATCTCTGTATTGCATAGAATAATGCAAATATCCTAAAATATATCAAATTTGACAATAAAATGCATAATAGGGTTGACTATGTTAGGGTATGACCCTTTAAAGACTTTTGGAGAGGTAACTCATGCAGCCTTTCAATAAATTATAAGAAATACGAGTGTCAAAGAGGAAGATTAACGTAAAGAATAACAAAGAGGAATTGTAAGATTTATTTTGCAGGTGATACAATTGGTGTGGTGACAAAATAATACAACAAAACTCAACACAATAGAAAAGAATAGATTACAATAAAATAAAACACAGTATATACAATATTCATTTCGTTAATTGTTTGAAACATTTCCGATTCTAGCAAATAAAAGTTATGTTACGTCAAGAAACATGTAACAAACAGCAAAGTGTAATATTTCTAATTTTTACACAAAATTTTGAAAAATCAATATTTTAAACTTGTTTTCTTTTCTTTTTTCCGGGGTGAATAATTCATGTTGAAGGGTTTATATAATTTTCACCGAGATAAAAGAGATGATTTCTACAGAATATAAACACTCACTGACAGTAGAACTCTCAATAATTATATAAATATATTACTTATAACAACGCCTCGTGTTTCGCATGGGAGCACAGACGCAACATGGATGAGTTTTCTTTCAGAATGAGTTTATTTTTCTCCTATTCTGTAGGAACAAGATATTTGACTAAATTTATTTTTAGTAATCTATGGGAACAACTTATTTGCCTAATATAACTTTTTTCTGATCTATAGAAACAAGTTATTTGCCCATGTTTCTTTAAACCAATACACTGGTAAACTCTGCTTTAAAAGTTCTACGTTTTGAAATGATGTCGTTTGGCCAGAGACGACCAATTTTCAAAAGAGATGTAACTTGCCAGCCTTGGCAAATACAGATGATTTGATTTGTTAATTTATGTCGAGGGAACGTATTTATAAGTGGTGGGAACAGCTTGAAAATTCTGTGAGAACAGTTTATTATATGAGTGAACAACTAAGTACAAAAAAACGTCTGCAAATAAACTGTTCCTACAGATTAGAAAAAAAAACTCAGGCAAATTACGTGTTCCTTCAGATTATAAAAGTATAGACTCATTTTGAAAATAAGATCACCGGTCACCTCTGTGCTTCCATAGTTTCGTGTAATAAGGATTATATAACTGTCACTTTAATATAAAAGATATATTGGGCAGAACTAACACACACAGTAGAATCTACAATAATATATAAATGTATAACTGATATTTTCGATATAAAAGAAACAATATATAGAAACATACACACTAAGTTAAACCACCAATATATATACTGTAAAACTAATCATTACGAATCTTAATTGGTTTTCCAGTTCTAAAGATTATTATCATTTAAAACTTAGATAAATTATACGGAACATACACACCTAAAATATATATCAATGAATAACTTATTGCAACGCTTCTTAATTGAGTATCGTATTGTTAAGGTTTATATAATTTTCAGTATAAAAGAAAAAAAAAAGATAAAAGAAACATTGTTTAGAACAGATACACATTCAGTGGAACATTCAATATATAAATTAGATGTAGTAACCATGTGTTTTAGCTACGGTCTATTGTAACTAACTACATCCTTAAAGGAATTGTTAATAATACACATAGACCGGAATGGCAACTTTAATAGCAACTATATTCTATCAGCTCTAAATCTAAACGTATAGTATAGTAACAATATATATTCTGTAAACATGCATTTAACAGAAAGTATGCCCTTATAACCTGATAGGCTGATGGGTGGGGCTTAACTCTATTGTTTTATTATGAATGACATGTTGATTCAATATCTTAACACCATGCTACTTAAAAGCTTAATCATAATCTTAGAACATTCAAAATCTTCCTCGATTCGCACAACATGATATATTCAACATTACTTATCCTCACAATAATTTTATCTGATGGTGATTTAGTATAAGAGATAAAAATTTCTGATATAACTTGTAAAGGATTTGCTTTTTGAAATTCTAAATTAAAGCAATTAACGCAGATAAAACAGACCAGTAAAACAAAGAGAAATGAGCCATATACGTCAGATATATTTGATATATGTGAAAGTCTTGATTTCTCATAAATATAGCATGTGCAAGTCCTTAGCATCTGAAACAAATTAGTTTGATATATAAAATACTTGGAAAATGGCGTAATAAATTAATAACGAAAATTGTTAAACAAATGCATTAAATATGCTATAGAAACAAATTAGTTATTAAAAATGTTATTTATCAAGGATATCGGTTTTGACAAGTTGCAGGACATGTTATTTTGTCTGACATTTTTTTTGCAGTCAAAGATGTCGTTTAATATGTGTTCTTAAATTTTGGACCTTCCATATAAAATGCTTCAAGGTGCCGTATCCGTTTCAACGCCAATTCATTCTCAACCCTTCTTCACTTTTTATATGCCCGAAGGGAGCATATTATGTTATGGTCCAGGGCATCCGTCCGTCCGTTAGCAAATTGGTTTCTGGAGAATAACTCGAGTACTCTTTGGCCTATAGTCTTTTACTACCGCTTGCAAAACTGATTAGAGTTAACACTGTTAGGTAAAGAACAAGACTTGTCAGTACACCTGTCAGATATCAATTAAAGCGCCGCCTAATCTGTTTATTTCAAACTCCGCCCTTTACCTGTCAAAAGTGTCATTTTAGTGTCATTCTGTGTAATATATGGAAAAGCGGTTAGGAAAAAAATATTGAATGAAGATTTCCTGTAGCAACGCAGCGACAATTATGAGACAGCAACTTTGGCGCCGCCCAGACACATTTTTTCTGGCTGCAGGCAGATTACAAGACGCAGTTTTATTGACAAGTAAACCTGAAAGAAACTACCTCGCTGTGATTGGATGATCAGTAAAGTGACAGTTTAAGCCACTGAAATAAACATCGTAACGTCACTTTTTACGGCTTTCCGAATACGTAAAACTCTAATCAGATTTGCAAGCGGTAGTACTTGCATATGATTATTGCCCATATTGAGTGGATGATCCCAACTGATTTTGGAGTAAGTAGCTCAAAGGTCATTTGCTATAGAGACTTCAAACTGTATATCATGGTTGCACACATTGAGTGGATGATCTCTTTATATTTTGGGATCAGTATGTCAAAGGTCAAGGTCACAGTAACCTAAATGTTTAGAATCGTTTACACTCTGTAACTCGGCAAACATTTCTCATAGAGACTTGAAAATTCATGTAATGGTTGCACACATTGAGTGAATAACCCTATTGATTTTGGGGTCAGTAGGTAAAAGATCAAGGTCAATACAGACTTTAACATTGGAAACCATTTCCGCAATGTAACTTGACAGTCATTTGTTATATAGACATCAAACTATATATCATGATTGCACACATTGAGTGGATGTCATCTATACATTTTGGAGTCAATTTGTCAAAGGTCAACTTCACAGTGACATAAAAACCATTTACACTCCGTAACTCGACAATGATTTCTCATATAGATTTCAAAATTCATATAATGGTTGCACACATTGAGTAAATGACACTTTTTGATTTTGGGGTCAGTAGGTAAAAGGTCAAGGTCATAAAGACTTTAAAATTGAAAACCATTTCCGCCATGTAACTTGACAGTCATTTGTTATAGAGACTTCAAACTTTCTATCGTGATTGCACACAGTGAGTGGATGATCTCTATACATTTTGGGGTCAGTATGACAAATGTCAAGGTCACAGTGACCTGAATGTTTAGAATCATTTAAACATTTACAGTTATCTTAACATTGAAAACAATTTTCGCCATGTAACTTGTCAATCGTTTGTTGTAGAGACTTTATATCATGATTGCACACATTAAGTGGATGACATCTACTCATTTTGTGATCAGAATGTCAAAGGGCAAGGTCACAGTGACCTAAATGTTTAGAATCATTTACACTCTGTTACTCGAAAACCATTTGTCTAGGAGACTTGAAAATTCATGTAATGGTTTTACACATTGATTGAATGAACCTAAAGATGTTTGGGTTAGTAGGTCAAAGGTCTCAAAAAATTCAAAATTTAAAGCAAATCATTTGATTTTAAAGCCTTAAAGGTTTTCTCTCTTACATCACAAATGCACCATACTTAGAAAAACTCCCTTCGGGCATATAATGCTCCGCCCAGCAGTGCTCTTATTGGTATTTGAATGGAATAATTTATCACAGAAAAGATTCATCTTTATTCGATACCAAACATTTCATAATTTGGTTATTATGCTGTATCTTTCACGTGCACGCAGAATAATCCTTTTCAAATATCTTTTTTTAACTTGCATACACTACTTTCCAGCTCTGCTACAGGGATTTCTGAAACAGAGTTCAATTAAATCGAATGGCATTATTTGTGCTATTTGCATGCAAATGAGTGATATTATTGATAGTTTCCTTGAAGTTTTGTGACGAAAGATCATTTTCAATGAACATTATTCCTAAATATCTAAGTTGTCTGTAACACAACATTTTAGAGATCGCATATTTTTAAAGCATTGAAGAAATATTGATACTGATATTTAAACCTTTCAGATGAGTAAAAAATTAAAAAATAATAATAATTTGAAAAAAATACTGTGGAAGAATGGAAGGGTGGGGTTAAAATTAAATGATGACAAAATGACTCGCTGTGGTCCTTTACACTTTCATTCTTCTTTTTTTCCATTTAACTATTTACTTTATAGAACAGATATGACTAAGTTACCGTCATTTTTACGTGACCTATTTTTTGCTCTGATAGAAAAAAATCGATTTTAATGATTTTTTTTTTATCGAACAACGAGAATGTTTAGAGAAATGCTGATTATATCGTTTACCAAATCTCTTCGTATTTCATGCTTCAGCATTCTAAAATTTTACACACTTTCATCTATCGTCAAAAGCACTTAACAGTAAATCACGACAGTATGCTGTCATTCGCCAGCTACCGTTAGACAGTACCCTAAAATACGAAATGGAAACACATTAAACTAAATAATTGATGTTGAATAATTTGAAAGGTTCATGTAAAATCACTGTTCCTTCTCTTTGGAAGAAACACACATAGTTTGCAAAAGTACTAAACAAGGGATATAAAGAATCACCTAGAATTCTGTCAATAGGACACGGCGCCTCTTAGGTTTCATAACTGCAATTAATAATACGTGTGTTGTGCGTTAGCAAAAGAAGAAACATACCTAGGACTGGGATGGCCGATAGGGTAGGTTTTTGAAATTAAAAAGTCACAAAAAAGAGCTGTCAAAACGTACAGCTTAATCTTGCAAGGTGACATACTTATTGTCTCGATAACCAGATGTCGACGGGACCGCCGAAAATACTTCGGCCGAAGCCGAAGTTCGACTTTAAATTCTGTTATGCATATGACTGCAAACATTTTGTATTTTATCTGTGCCAGGGACATAACTACATGTATGGAGTTTATGGCGCTTTCAAAATTTTGTCAGCTATATTGCGGTGTACGAGAGATGTAAGAACAACAGTAAATCACAGCACCCTTTCTGGGAGCGCATACAGTTGGCACATTTTTTTATAAAAAAGGCACTGGCTTAAATTAATCTAATTTAGAAAATAAAGGTTCTAACTCAGTTATTCCTTGGCAAATGGGAAAGCAAATCCGTGTTCGCAGCTTCACATGCTGTTATAAAATATTGTTTAAGTTTGATTACTAAAGTCATATTTCTCTCAGCATACGACACAGGCTGACACAAATCTATTTCCAATCAGTCTAGGGATAATATTTCGTTATTCTTTAGTTTCCTCACCAATAGTCATGCAGCATTTCACACAAACTATATATATTCAGTAAATCGAGGGTCACAACTTAGTTTTTTCTTTGCACAAGGTGGGGGGAAGAAAGCACGAAGACATAAGTGCGTCTTAGAATTGCCCTCAATAAAAGTCAGGTGAAGTATGAAATGAAGGTTGAAATACAAATTAGTGTGACCATTAACATTAAAATATAATCAAATATAATAACAAGTGCACAATTATATGAGCGCTCAACTTCATGCAGACATACACGGACATAAGGCTTGATTACAGACACTGGTGGTGTAGAAGTTTTCAAATCTGCAACTCCTGGCACTGCGACGATATCAAACGTGTAAATTGAAATATTCTTTACTTTAAGAAACATATCTGAGCAAACAAAGTCATACTCGTGAGGAAGAAGATCTACTTGATCGCAGAAAAACAGTTCAGTTATTTGAATTCCTACATTAAAGTCTGTTAGTTCAATGTACGTTGAAACTGGAAAAAGTAATTCCTCATAAAATGGGGTTTCGTTCGTAATGCCGATACAAGACACCCACGATGGGTAGCATACAAATGGCTGGGTTATGTTTCTGCCGATGGTTCTTATTTCATGAGCTCTAAGGATGTCATATTTAAAGTACTTGTTTAACCCAACTGTAAATTCATAGGTTGAATTCAAGTAACGGACTTGCCAGGTATCTTTAAGTGTCTGCTCTAATACCGATTTTAAGACACGAGGATTAAGTGATCTCAATGGACATGTCGCTTTAACAACCATGTAATCTATAACAGGTTTGTCCTCATGAAGATGATAAAATACCAAGAATTTCCATTGCTTCAGTGTTCTTCTTATGATCCACGATGCTCTCTTGTCATTTTTTTCTTCATTAAGAATTCGATCAAAGAAAGAGCTAGGAATAAATTTACTTCCTTTGAGTGGTGAAAGTCGAAGCATCACTCGGAATGGACCACCAGTCCACATGTTACTGTAATATCCACATTTTTGGTTTAGAAGGATTTGTCCAAATGGGCATTGGACTTGGCGACATTCTTTCTAAAAACAAGAGAAATACACCTATAGATACATTGTTACCGTATTGAAATAGCACTGACGTTAATACAGTTTTGTACGTTATCTATTTATCTATCTATTTATATGTCTTTCTGTCGGTCGGTCTATGTTAGGATTATACTATATTACTTCAAATAATTGTTAAAATCTTTTCGTTTTTTTAACTTTTTAGCCTTTAGATCAATATACCAATTACATATAATATGCTCATGTTAAACCAACTTACCGTGAACGATGTTACAACGACGCTGTTTGCACTGCACTTAAACTTTTCATCATAACTTTGTACTGTGCTCTTACTCGGAGTGTCTAGAATAACCGTCAGTCGTTGATCTGTGACGAATTTAAAATCATCAAGATTACCAGACTTTAAGCATTGCTTCTTATGTATTTCAGGCTTATCTATGTTGCTGTCCACATTACAAAGAAAGCAGTATACATTTGCATAGGAGAAAACGATACTGTTCATTCTTACTGTGAAAGTTGCATTAAATTGTTCACAGAGTTCTTTGTAATGATTACTGAAGGAGTTACACTTTCTTATTACAAATGGGTTGCATGATTCAGCCGGGGATATGTCAAAGTCTAATGGTGGAATGTAGTACATATGACATCCAGGCACAAACCCAGATTGTTGTCCGCTTATTAAACGTCCGATCGACGCAAAAACAGATATATCTATCTCTTTAAAACAAGTAACTGCTCGCTGCCATGGAGCAATATCTGATTCTCCATTACATTCTGCACATAGCGTGTTTATATAAATGAAACCTGTTTTACGGGAAACCACAGGGTAGAATGCCTCAACAGGATTTGATGAAAGATTTTCACAAGACATGCTATTCGTACTGGATTCTGTTTTATTGTTTTTACATGCATTAATCATTCTGTAACGAAAATTACCAGCTTCAGATATTTCTTTACTCGATGGCTCGACAACAAAGGCAGAACTGCAGACAATATATGGTGAACTATCTGTGTAAAATTTGTCCAGATAACTAAAGCAGCAGTCACCTTTAAAGCCACAATCAGGATGACAGGAACACGACTTACAACATGGCTGGAGCATGTCAGATATTGAAAACTGAACTGTAGCATTTTGATTGCAAAAGGATGAATATGGACACAGCTCAGTCAACTCAGAATTTTTTGAAAAGACATCCTCTGCTGATATTAGCTTGGTTGAATAATATCCGGTGAGCCAAAGAAGGAAAGGGAGATATTTCGTCATGTCTGTCTGAAACAAGAATATCAAATGTTCATTTTTATCTTTCTTACTGATGTTAGTAAATCATTTAAAACAAATTATTTTTTAAAATCATATTTTAAATATTATGTAGTGGCTTGTTTCTGAGAAGTTTTTGTCTTTAACATGAATTATTAACTTCGCTTTAATGATTATGTATCTTCTAGATTATTAACATAACGAGATTGTAATGTCGTATATAATTTATTATTGTTGTTGTTGTTGTTGTTATTGTTTTAGTCCAGTATACATATGGAATTTAACTACTTTAAAATATGATATATATACACACTCGTTCGTCCTATGTAATAGAATATGGCGCGGATTTTCATCACTCCTCTGAAGAACGAGAAAAAAATATGAATAACAAGTTGTTTTTTTTCTTTTTTCTTTTTTTTCATTTTTTTGCATAAGTTTGACAAAGAATTAAAGAATTTAAGAAAGCAATTTTTCGTGGTGTAATTTTGTTTGATTTTCAACATCATAAGTCTTAGTTAACAAGCATTTGTTGACAAGGTGGTGGGACATTTGCAAAAGAAATTGGAAACATCAGTTCGGAGTAGCAAAGCGACATTCTTGAATATAAGTAGTGGCCTGTCATAGTCAGACAGTTACCACGAGAAAACTACATTTTTCAAGATAATAACGCTCCTGTGCACAAGTCAATGGTACTGCAAGAATACAAGGCTGCAAAAACATGCTGACTGTTTCTTGGCCTGCACAGTCACCTGATTTTAATGTTATTGAAAATGTGTGATTTTAACATATCAAACAGAAGTTCAGAAATAAGTATCATGTGATTGTAATTCATACATTTTGTGCTTTTTGTTGGTGTACTGCGTTTTGATTACATTTGATAGATAAATAATGTGAGATGATTAGTGGTATTACAAACGCGCATAGGTAACAAGATCATTACCTCTATCTTTTATCCTCATGTATTCAGCATAGAAATTTTTGGAATTTATTCTTTGACTTAGAAATAAAAAGAAATTTGATTTTTGAGGTCAGAACGATTTACCACCTGACGAAAAAAACAAGCAAAAAACGAATTAAATGCCAATTTTCGTCCATGATGCTGCAATTGATTTTCATAAGAGTGAAAGCAAAAAATCCTGTCAAGAATTTTTTAGTAAAATATCTAATGTATTGCAACAATATAAATTACATGTAAAACAGCAGTTATAATGATTAGCCCTAGAGACTTATTCTCTCTTACTGATGGTAGTCAAAACTGTAAAAAAAATATTCCTAAGGTATATATGAATAAAGTTGTTGACTATCTTACCATCATAATCGACTTTTGTCAAACTGCGGAAAAAAACAAGTAATCATCCTGGTAATATCAAATAATCAAAATGACTTCAATAAGAAAAGTCCTATAGGTTAGTTAGTTGATCAGTATTTAAACAGTTTAGTTATTTCGTTCTGTACGCACTTATATAGTTAAAAGTAAAGGTACTTACAGGCATACCAAGCTGGATGAAGTCCAGACCGCTTTTGTCATCTGAAGTTGTCTGTCAAGCTTTTATATTGTTCCTGGAGTATGGACAGATTGGTAATAATTTCAATTTATTGTTTTACTAATGTCAACGAGTGATTTCAGGATCACATCTGGTAAAGTGATAGTTCTGCATATGTTACGGTTGACTATAGCGGTTTCCAGGATAAGCCGCAAATCCTCTTACTTTGGCAAATTTAAAATACTTAATTAGTCATTGAATTGATACTTTAATGGCACATTAAATCACTAATATACGAGGTTATGTTACATTATGTATCATCGTGTATCGTCGTATATCACCTAGAAACAAATGAAAACAAGTGAACATTAGAAATACGCCCACCCTTTCAAATATGTAGGTCCATTTTACTTTGATTTCAAAAAAATCTTATGTTTAGAGTAGAAATTTCGTCTTTGTCTACAGAAATTTATTATAAAGATATAACAATTTATAGCTTAACATTGCCTAATACCAGCTGAGGACAATAGATGTTAAGGTTTTGCATTGCGCATGTTTAACTATTTATTGCATGCCTGACATAATTAATTATATAGAGTTGGTTTTTGTAAATTGAAAATAAATTTGTGTGCGATTTGATTTCAGATCACATTAAATGTAGATAATGTAGGTAAATGGATATTCATACATTCAATGCTTTTATTTTTTCATATTTAATTACTTGCCCGGCACATTGTTAAACTTTTGTATATATATATCGTTTCTCATTTTCTTTCTTTAGTAATTATTTGTAACTGTCTAAATAATCTTAATAAATGACACTTACTTATACCTACTTGTCCTTATTTAAAAATAAAACAACAAAAAATAACAATATTCTAGTTTGTACTAGTATAACCAGAAACCAGTTTACTAACCTCATACAACAGTAGAACCCCACCAAACCGGACGAGCCTGGGACTGGGCCTCTTGTTCGGTTAAGAGGGGTATCCGCTTTGGAGGGTTTTTCTATATTTGGAAGAAGAGACCTACACAGAGGATATTGTCTTTTTTGCATGGCTACATATTATGTTGACAGCTGCACCATTGTCATGGTTCATTGCAATACATCGTCATGTTAAAACAGTGCAAAACAAAGAAAAAAGTAAATTGTACAAAAATGTTAATTTTTGGCCAGTTGAAACTTGCCAGTTTATGTTTACAATCTAAAACAAATAAAGGGCTATTACTCCCCTAAAAATCATTCGACTAGACCACGTCAATAAAACTTATAACTGTACTAGCTAACAATTATTTCTGTGAAATTTTGTTAATATCAGACAAGTAGTTAAGGAGATATGCCCATATGTCTTCAAATTTTGACAAATAAAGGCCCATCTCTTCACTAAAACAGCCGACCGGACCACATCAACAAAACTTATAACCACTTTTGCTAACAATTATTTCTGTGAATATTTTTCAAAATCAGACAAGTAGTTAAGGAGATATGTTCATATGTAATGAAATTTTGACAAATAAAGGCCCATATCTTCACTAAAACAGCCGACCGGACCACATCAACAAAACTTATAACTACTTTTGCTAACAATCATTTCTGTGAACATTTTTCAAAATCAGACAAGTGATTAGGGAGATATGTCCATATGTAATCTAATTTGGACAAATCAAGGCACATCATTCCACTTAATACCAGCCGTCAGGAACACATCAATCATACTTGTAACTACACTTGCTAAGAATCATGCATGTGAAGTTTTGTCACAATCAGACAAGAGATTATAGGGATATGCCCATATGTGCTCAAATTTTGACCAATCAACGCCAATAAACCCACTAAAATTCAGCCGACTGGAACAAATCACCAATACTTCCTGTGAAGTTTTTTAATCAGACTAGCTGTTTTAGAGATATGCCCATATGTGTTCAACTTTGGACAAAAAAAGTTCATAACTTCGCCGGAAATCTTTGAACTTTAAAAAGTCGAAGATCTGCTCAACTAGGCATGGTACCAATAAAACGTAGCAAGATCCATTGAAATCCAACCAGCGGTTATAAAAAATAAGCGCAGACAAACTTTGAGACATACAGACAAACATACAGACTGACGGAAAGTAGAAAAAAACAATATTTTGGGATTGGAGGGGAGACATTATGAAAATGTCACACGCACAACGCACGTACTGACAGAGTTATAAAGGTTTTGCGTGCAATAAATTTTTATGTTATTATGCTGTTAAACGATTTTGTCAGTCGGCACTGAGACTATATTTGATATTATTAAAATTATAGCAGAAATCGTGTACAAGTTGTTATTGACGATTAATCTTTTTTCAATTATCATGTAGTTTCACTGATCAAAAAATACTGAAATAAAACTAAGGTATTAACCTAAAAAGCTGATGAAATGCTTCATCGATATGAAAATGAAAATTATCATGTTTGATAATAATCAACATTTTCGAATGCGAATTCCACACACAGATGGTCTTTTTAAATGCACTAACAATTCTTCAGTTATCTAAATAGTCTGTATGTGTAAAACTACATGAATCCGACACGTTCAAGTTCTGCGCCGACTTGATTTTGTGCAACAATGTTTTGTCTTGCAGAAAACCATGTCGATAGTGGTTACTCAAAAATATTGCTTCCACACAAATCATTTTAAAAACCTATTCTACACATATCTCTTTTGCATTATATGGCATTATTTTGCTCACTTGTTGAATTAAATGCATTCCACAAAAATTCTTTATTCTGTATCAAATATTGTTCGTTCCGGACATATAAGTTTCTTAAACAAACTATAAAATTAATGTAGTTTTGGTATCGCTTTTATGAAATGCTTCCATATCATCACAATTTTAGCAAATTAAAATGCACTGTTGCACTTTATTAAAAAACTACAAAATATTTGCGAAAAACATTTGGGGACAATTTGTGTTTCAAAAAGGATAAAAATTATGATGTATTAAAATATATCACAAAAAATGTTATCTCAATCGACGTTTTGTTTACAACTTTCAGACTCACACATATCCATCTAAGTCACATGATATCGGCACCGAGAAGAGGTAAGCCTTCACATTTGAATCGAGCTTTTTTAACACATAGCCACATCAGTTTTAGCGGTTGTAGAATAATGTTATCTAAGGATCAAACAAATGTTTAGTGTCACTGTAATTCACTTTTGTTCATGCCAACCCAATCTTTGAAGAAAACGGGTTACTTTCGATTTCAAGAGAAGCCGACACGGACACCATGCTTCGGCTAGGACATAAAATGTTTTGATAAAAAATGAAAACAAACCTAACTCTGCTTTGGACACAACCACTGATGTGTTTATTGTTGGGACACCGCCTTATGTGCGATAAGATTTTATGTTTGCTGTATGTATATATCAGTGTCGGTGCGCAAAAATTAAGAAAAATATATACCCATTCCCAACTTACCAATATGTTTATTACTTAAAGTAAATTGAAACTGACTCAAAGATTCTGGAATGAATTGGTATATTAAATGGCAATCCCTATTTACAATGTGAACTTAGCTACTTCGTAAATAGCTTATTTCTATAACAAATCCGATATCGCCTCACGGGCTACAAAACTTGCACTTCCTAATGCGACTTGAAGGAGAAAAATACTGTTAAAATATTAAATTGAGCTATCACTGTACTGTTCGTAAATTTTTATGTCCCCGGAGGGAGCATTTTGTTTTGGTGTATCTGTCTGTTTGTTTGTGTTTTTGCGTGTTTGTTTGTCGCTAAACTTTAACCTTGACCATAACACGGAAGTCCTTCCATCTCCAGCCTCCAAACTTCACAGGTGCATGAACCTTGATAAGATCTACCCGCCAGACCCACGAAGAGGTCACGGAGTCAAAGGTCACCCTCGGAAGGGGGGGGGGGGCATTGCGTTCATTCAAATGTAGCGCTTGTTCTATTACAGATGCAATCTCATTGGCCGTTTTCCTTTTTCAGTGAAAAAAGTACAAGGCTAAGGTTAAGTTTGTTATAGGGACTTGTATTTAATGGTACTAACACCCGTTTAAGCTTGATACATTAGATGAAGTTTCAGAATCATAATTTCTTTAAATTTCAATTGACTATCAAATTTTATAGGGTTTTATAGGTGATCAAGGTTGCAATGAAGAAAAAACAAAAGCACGGTGCATACTGTTATGTTCCAGTGACTAAAGTTGATTATTGAAGAATATTTTGTAACTGTTTTTGTTTGTCCTTCTACATGTTCAAAGCTTTTGTCTTGATGTATGTCCTTGTATTTATCCATTTGCCAGTAAGTTTTTCAACTCATTGGCTTGATTATTAACCTTTTTTATTAATTTGTTCTTAATTTTTTGTTCTTATATTCATCCTTTTGCTCTTGTATTTTATTCATTTGATTTTTTATCTATTTTGTCCTCGTTTGTAGATCCTTTGTCCTTTATTTTATCACTGACATTATTTTATTTCGTCAATAACATGCTACATGAAATTCGTCTGTGGCTGTAAATATCTTAACAATATAAAGGGAGATTACGAAAAAGTGTAATATAAATTTAATTAAAACAAGACACTTGATTCTGTTATATGCAGTTTAAATTCATGTATGATAAAAGAGACAAAACAAATAAATGCAAATAGACATGATAAAATAATAATTAATTTTAAAGAAATATCAATCACTTTGTGTAGTAAATGTAAGAGTCGGGGGAAAAGTTACATTATTATGAACGAATAATAATTAAAGTTTAAACTATGCATATGCAATGCTTGTTAAACAACCAAACATCGATTTTGACGTCAAAGTGTTATCAAAAGCAATCGCAAGCAATAATGTTGTTCCCTCATTGCTTTATCTGGTAAATTGCACCATTACAGCAAAGGTACGTTGCTCCGCTTTCTTTCAAATGTTGCTTGCCATCGCAGCAGAAATATTTGTTGTCATCGTACACTCTTGTTCCACAGCATTTGTTGTTGTAGGCTTTCCTGTTTACTGCACCATTGCAACACATTTCGGAACCCAGATAATACCATTTAGCACCACATCTGCCTCTGTATACTATTAAAAAATATTGTTTAAACAAACTTATTTTACGACGTTGAAAACATTATTAAGTGTAGAAAAGAAAACATTATTGAAAACAAGTATCAATGTATTGCAATATATTTTCCAGGTATAAAAAAAAGCATATAAAGAAATAAAATAAACGAGACACCATCGCTCTACATAGCTTGCGTTCGTAAGAATTTTTTTGGCGTTGTTGATCAACTAAATACACTGAAAATACTTCAAACATTCTTTATGTTCAGAAAAATGAACGCTGAGTTAGAGCAACATTCAAATATGTCTAGTCAAAGTATGAAAATATTTGGTTTTCTTCAAGTTTTCTTTCAAACTTTGATTAGCAATCCAAGAGTAAATACTGTTATGGAATTGTTATAGTTTTTTTTATTATATCTACTATATGATTTATTGGAAAACTTATCAATTTAAATTTCAGTCAAAATGACTAGCAGTTTCATCATAACTCCTGACTTACCATGCTGAGATTCGACGTGGCAAAACCAACTGGCAAGCACAACAAATGCACACAATCCAATCCACTTCATAGTTGATACTGTTTGGTCGGGGATTTTACAGAAATGTTTGAAAAATGAATAGAGTAAGGTAACTATCATTAACATTACGAACTTTTAAACCTTTCTTTTATTCTGAAAGGGGATGGGAATATGATTTAGATATTTAGTGACATTTGTAGAAACAAAAACCTAAAATGGCAAGGGCTTGAGACTTGTGCGATTCCCACAAATATAAATATAAATACAGTCGCACAAAGCAACGTAGCAATTTTGCACACAGACAAAAAAAATCTCCCGACTTTAAAATTCATGAAAATATTTGGCATCGCACAACAGAGCATATTTTTTATTTTGTTCTTTTTCTACAAAATCACACCTCACTTTACCAAAATTAGACCAAAATAATGAAAAATGTTACCCTAAATTTTTACACACATTGTAGAAATATTCATTTAAATTTACCACTAAATATAAAATTAAAACAAAATTCCCTTATGACGTTTCTTTCGAGCGAGTTTCTTCATGTTCAATAATTTATTTAACAAATTACAAATGAGACATGATCTCTTTTTACTCATCAAAACTGTTTAGCATAAGATCATGCCAAAATATATCTTTAAAAAAGCTTATTGTAAACACGAAAGTAACAGGTGCAACAAACATATACTTACATTGTTATTACTAACAGACTTACAAAAACAGACACAAAGCTAAACTGAAGTTATAATCCTGAGAAGTTCCAACAACAAACCTTACTTCTTGATTACTGCTTTTCAAACTGCAATCGAAAAGATAATTTATACTAAAGTGATTTTATACCATCCAACAGGCTAAAATCACATGCTGGTTTCGTTCATCGTACTGTAAAATCAGGCATTTTCTCGATGCCGATATTTGGCGAGTTTGAGGACGTTAAGTGTTAGTCATTTTATCAAATCGATGGTGCGTTGAATATACAGTAAAAATAAAAATTTAAATTCAATCATGGAACCTTAATAAATGAATGATAATTTTGCTCTTGCATGCTATTATTAGCCAACGAAACCTTTAATAGTCTTAAATTGCAGCTTGAGAACTGCAAACGACATTAGAATGACATTTCGCTGGTTTGTCTGCACGACTCACACTAAAGACCCAGATGTTTATGTTAAAAATACGTCGATAAGCCAATAACATATACATCAATGTGATAACTAAACTAGTTAAAACTAAACTCGTTTCTAGGTCAGCCATTTCGATTTTTACTTAATAAGTAGTCTGTTATTTTCCCTTCGACATTTTAATTATGCTTATATTAGACTGAAGTTAAACCAGTTAAAATAACAAGTAATGGAGTTAATTTCTTATCGGTCGAATATTGACTTAAATGTTGTTCATGTATATATAACAAAATATATACTCGTTTCAAGTTCCGAATAAAAAGTCTTCAAACTTTCTGTTACGATAAGATGAAACTAGACACTTGATGCTTAATTTGATGTCTAAACGTTGGGAAAATACTGCCAATAGTATTCTAGCAAACACAACACATTGAGAAAGGTTTGTAAATATTTATTGCAAGAATGCTTCGAACCGCTTAGTCGATCAGTCTTTTGCTCTATCCATTCATCTGCCTACCTACCACGCATCTTTCTTTTGTATTTTTTTCCTTCGGTTTCTTTAACCCTCTTTCTTTCTTGCTTTTCTAATGGCAAATGATATGCAAAAAATAATCAAAAGACATAAGAACATGTTTTTAGAACTACAATTAGCTATTAAGGAAGCCACAGTTAACGACATTCCTGGTTTAAACTAAATAAAAAAATGCATAATTATCATAAAATGGCAGCAAAAAAAATGGAAATGTAATAATACGCAGAAGACTTCTCAAGTGATAGATACAGAGTTTTACGTAAAAGTCTTGTACCACAGCAAATACCACAGCAAGGCTATATTTGTCTCGTGACTCATTATCACGGATTTATGCAAACTTGCAAACATGTATCGAGTTCTGAACAATGGTTGCTAATGTTAAAGGAAAGTCAACCGATGTGGAATTGTAAACAACAGTAGTATATCTTCAAATCATTTTGGTGGCTATCTTTCTCTTTTGTTCCATGATTTAAGTAGCAGCTGCATATGGACAAAGAATTTACGAGAACAATTATATAAATGCTGTGTGCATTGTCTTAGTGAAGAAATAGCACCACAGCCTAAGTTTTGTTCATACACACAGGAAAACATGGACAAAGAATAACTAAGGGGGTACATTGGTGAAATTCAGAATATTGATATATATATATACTATTCAACTTTTGCTAAGCATCAAATTTAGTGTGAATATTTTTGGCAATAATTTGATTACCGTAGTACAAATGATCTTAATGTCAATTTCATGTTTAACCAATTTGATTGTGGACAAATTAAAAAAAATACTGTCTTTGCATTATTTACGTGCCACAAAAGAGGAAAAACCCCTATATCCAAGATTTTTGGACACGCAACTTGTTTTCTAAATGTTCACAACCCATTTCATGTTTATAAGTTTAGATTCAGAAGCGGGTGTGTGACCCATTGCTAACGACAACTGATTGGCAACGCCTTCTCATACTCCCTATGAGGGATCTGATAGTTCTAGCGAGGATTGCGGCCCATTTTTGCACCAACATGGCCTCAAGCTCCTGGATGCTTCTATGTTACACCTGACAAGCTGATATCCGTTATTGCAGCTCATTCCACATGTGCTCCATTGGATTTAAGTCGGGTGACGAGCTGGCCAGTCAAGCCGCTCAATACCCTCCATCTGCAGGTAGTGCTGAACCGTGTGGGGACGCGCATTATCGTCCATTTAAATGAACTGATCGCCCATTGCCTCGGTTTACAACCTTAACCGTCCGAGCTGGTGCCCTCCCATTCCATAACTGACCCGTAGCGGTCATGCTCAGCACATTTCCGGCTTGAAACCTTTCCCCAAGTCTTCTCCAGATTCTCGCACGTCCAGTTTTGCCTGGTCAACCTAACATGCTCCCTCGCCCATTCTAAACGGGCCTGGCGGTGACGACTCATTGAAATGCTTATACAGGGTCTTCTTGGTTGTTGATTACCCTCGCGCAACCTTCTACGCACCGTCTGAGTACAAACATTGACCCAAAGCTTTAAGAAAGTCATTACGAAGATGCGTTGCTGTTGCAAACCGTCCTCGACGAGTCTGGATAATCAAGAATCGGTCTTGAGCTGCTGTCATCACACTTTGTCTGCCTTCGCCATGCCTCCTGACGGGTGAACCATACCTCTAGTACCTTGCCTAGACTCTTGTGATGATGTTGTGGTGTACACCAAGCGCTACACCAACCTCACGGTGTGTGGCCCTCTTATCCACCATCCCTACCGCCCTCCACATCTCTGCTTCACTCAAATGCCTTCTTATCAAAGGATAAGGACACTTTTTTTAAATCACCTTGTTGGTAGTTGATTTCTGTACATAACATTGACATGTTCACAAATTTTACCTGTACCTATGTAGTAAATAAGTTTTTTAACCTTTAAATTGGCTAAAAATAGCATTTCTTGACAAATAGAAACAATATTTTGATTATATTATTAGTTATATAGATTTTTGACCATTTATAGGGCCTCGTATACCCTGGTCGAATTGATATAATCCGAGCCGCCAAACCAGGGTTTATATCAGTTTAAACAGGATGTACGTGATCGTATACAAAATCTGGTCTATTTGAACATTTTCTTTTATTAGTGTACTCCCCAAATGTGCCTCCCTGATTTTTCTTTCGTCTTCTTCCGTGGCATTTTCCGAATAAACCGAAATTGTTTTTGTTCACAAATAATTTATTTTTGATTTTGACAGAGATAATTCAGAATGATAATTCATATTTATTTATTTCTAAAAACAACAAATTTATACATTGCTATCGTTAAAAAAAACAAATAAAAAATATATAATAAATATAAAAAACATTTAGTGAAGTCATACTGTCGTCATTACAGTGTCATCTTTGTGATTTCGGTAACTTTTATACTTGAACAATGCTTGTTGTTGTGGATTTTAAGAATCTGACATATGGCCATCTATGTTGGACGAATGGGGGTATATATTGTAATAAAATTCTGAAATGATTTTACTTAAGTAATCTTCAGAGTGCAATTTACACTGCCAATTCTGAAATGAATACCGTCTTTGATTAGGCTACTTCGTACACAGAGTACTACAAAAGAAAAGGACACTTCAGCTGATATTAACAGGCAGCCTACGTAATTACACCATGTCCATACGTTACCGGTGGAGGTGGTGCAAGTAACGCTGGTGTGCGGTATATAGAGAATAACAGGTTACTGTCTTTTGAGAAAGGGTTTCTCAGACGAGGTTAGATATGGTCCTGGAAGGGGCGAGGCTTGCCGAGCCTCTTCCGGACCATATCTAGCCGAGTCTGAGAAATCCCTTTCTCAAAAGACAGTAACCTGTTATTTTTTTTATCATGCCACTATTATGATATTGCATCTCATTATTTTAATTAGGGGCGCTGATTTCTGAAAGTACGGTAACCACTTTATACAAGAGGGTTATACGCCAAAAAAGTAGTCCGAGGGTTTTTACCAATAATTTTATAACTCAACACAATTTTTGGTACAATTTGCTTTAACAATTTATTTGCTGTGTATTATCATAAATATTCAGCAAAGTCAATTAAACAATACCAACAATAAATATCATCAGTGCTGATCTAGTGTAGGAACATATTACCATTTCAAACAAATTTAGCAAATGGCCGCTGGCTGAAACAGACATCAACTGGAAAATTTAATATAACAAGTGTGATTTTTAAAGCTATTAAGGAGATTAATACAAAAAGAACAATGTTTTACAAACTGTTAGCCAGATATTAACAGTTTAAAAGTTAACATAACAGATTTGGACGAAGGAGTCTCGGTCACAATGTTCACCTCAGCTGTTCAACGGAAATATTTCAAAACTGTTCAATTACGACTGCTACTGTCTTGATTGTTCCTTGGAGGCATGCTGTACATATTAAAATTCTGTATATGGACAGTAGCACCAAAAAACATTGACTGCACATGACCTTGAGCATTTCCAGCCTGAGTGAAATGGGTGGGGTAATTAACAGTTGGAACATTGACTAGCTGAGACTGAGTGTTTGGAGCAGAGACTGGAGGTTCGATTTGTGTAGATGGCAAAACAGGCAGCGGAGACTGCATTGGGACAGAAGTGCAATTGTCAAGGTAAGAAGCATTTGTACATGTTGCAGATTTATTTGTATTAATTGATCTCACTAAAGTGGCAGATCTGCTTAAGATATTAGAGCAAGTTTTTTGCTTTTTCAAAGACACATTGCTGTAATTGATTATGCTTTGTACACATTCATGCCCAGTGATCTGCATGATATCAGTAGGTGCCTGGTCCGAATCCCTGAGCTTTTGTATAGTGTGTTTTCTGGCAGAATGGTTTGTAAGGTGCCGTGTAATGCCTGATTTTACAGTCATTGTTTTCATTAGTGTGCCAATTTTTTTATTCCAACCCGTTTTTTTAAAAACCACTGGTCAAATTCTGTAGGTGGGGTTGTTCTCGGTGCCAAATAAAATGGGTCCGAATCCTGACTGAATCCATGTGGACGCTTGGCCGCATAGTATCTGTAGGCAGATACTGGATCCCGCTCATCTCCACTAGACCACATACGTGGAGGAACCTTCCTAGAACTACCACTGTCTCCAGTGCGTGTTTTAGTCTGGCGCTCTGTAAGTTCCAGAAACTCAGTGCCCTCCGCATCGATCTTTACTTGTACGTCGCCCCAACTGAAAACAATGTTTTTATATGTACAATTTTTAATATAAATATTTACATGTTAATTTGTTGTTTTTTTTTAGTTTTAAGTATGCAACTAAAATTATAATTTTATTCCAATTTCAGGTTGTGAAACGGTGAAGCTCGGCCACATGAAATTTCATTTTGAATGGCATTCTGAACATCCTTTAACGTCTACGTTCCAGAAAAACGTTACTGGAAGATAGAACAGAGATTTTGAGATAAGCGATTTTTAAATAAAAAAGTTTTTTTATGCATTTTAAATTTTTAGGTTTAATAATCTGACTGATTAACTGTCTTTTAATTAATAGAGATGACGTTTAAAGTTACCATAAGTGATAGTGTTCTTCTACACTTCTCATGCCGAAATGTATGGTAAATGTTAACCACAAAGTGTCGATGATAGACTGTGGTGAAGAAAGACCTAGTTGGCCGGTATCATAAAGCCTGTCAATCTCTTCATCTGTTATTGGTTTGGCAGCATTTTCTTTGTTGCCTTTACCTGATTTTTTCAGATTTTTTGTTTTTGCCTGAAATTTACATGCTAATCATTTTGTTGTTTGAAAAATAGCTGATTTATATCATTATTATTTGTAGAAAATTAAAAGATCATTTATAAACAAAAATTCATTACAGGAAAAAATTTTTTTTTAATTATAAGCAAAACAAGTCGGGGGGAAAATTAAACGTCTAGTATATAATGATGAAATACATGTATCTTGAAGCGTCAGTTTTTTGCTGGATTTATTTAATTTCCAAAAGATTATTAAATAGACGTAATAAATTGTAATTACCGATTTAGTCTGATTTGTTAGTGGAAATCCTTGTCTTGAACTTTTGGCTATGGTAAATTGGTACCCATTTTCCTGGAGAGCTCTGTCAAATGTAGAAATGTACCCTCGTAAACTACTCGGCTCGTAGTCTGTTCCATCTTCTTTCTTAATGGAGAGAAGGAACATGGCAAGAAGCTCATTCAGCTCCGTCATTGGGATGGTATGGAACTCTCGTGTTTCGTTTTTCAGTTTGAGAAAAGTTTTTAGCCTGTTTATATGTTGGTTAGTTTTACGTTTTGTGTGCTGATTTTTTTCCGACTCGTTAAATGCCTTTACCGAGTCCATATCAACCATCATAAAGCCTTTGTTCATATTTTCAGAGACAACATCAGTAAGGACAGGCACAGCACTGTGGTTTTCATCAACTTGAGGATATTGAGCAGATACTGCTTGAGAACATTGAGCAGCAGTTTCAGGAATTTGAAGACATTCAGTTGAAACAGGAGTCTTCGAATACTCGGACAGCTTAGAATCAGTTAATAACTTTGTAACATTGTATTGTTTTTCTTCATCAAATTCCTCATCAAAGATTGATGGATCAATACCAGTATTGACCTCAAATTCATTCTTGTCATAAATTTCTTCAATATTTATCATTTGAACTTCCAACAAATCATCCCAATGCACATTGAACGTTGCCATAAAGTTGAAGGATTGCCAAATTAAGATTAAAAAGTGCTTATTTGTATTATTTATAATTATCTTTGTGAAACTTGAGACTGATGTAAATATTATTAATGTTTTTTTTCCTGTCCTTACTCTGATTTTGTCACTAAAAATTCATCTTTTTTGAATTATTTATTATTATCAATATTGTTGTTGTTGTTGTTGTTTTAGATGTCTAAGAGCAGAAGATGTTTTTTTAAAGATGTAAGCATCTTAATAAGAAATTGTGTAAATATACCTTTAATTACAATTAAATCATTTAAAAATCATTTTTTATTTTATGTAACATTTTTTTTAATAAATATGTTTTATTTAGGCTGTTTTATCTGTTATTTTTTGCAATGCTTTAAGCTGTTTACATTGTGAAAGTAGTCCGGCAAAAAGTGAGAGGTGCTTGAAAAATCTGATGTACTCTGACTTTTTCATAGGTTTAAGCATGGAAAAGTGTTCTCAAGTCACTGACGGAGAAAGGTTGCTGTTCTCAGGCAGGCTTTATCAGGCAGTTGTCATAGTAATGGCATGATAAAATTATAACGCCGGTTTTGTGGTGGAATTGGGACACACAGGTAAGAAAATAAAAAATTTTATGCAGTGATTTGTTAAGTGTCGAAAATGCAGTGATAGCGACTCCCAGAGGAAAGTCCAGCTTATCGTAACTAGAAAATTCCAACTGACACTGATTTCCAACCCTGTTTTCTTCATTTGACATGTTAAAGTATCAGGAAGGATATTTTGAGGAGAAAATACATGGTAACGCTTGTGTAGGCGGTGAACTGCCTGACCATGCCTGTAACGCTGGTGGCATGGTGGTTTTCTAAAATCGTCTTTCTTCATAGTTTTTGATATTAAATAAACAAATCATACATCTGCCTGTCAGCTACCGTAGAAACAATCGTCTTGTCTGATGCAGATTGACATTCGATCATGACTCTTACTTGTGGCTCTTTATCATGCTTTGTTAGCGAGATATAGTGGTCAACTTTTGTCCAGTGTCCGTCTGTCTCTCCGTCTGTTAACATTTTGCTCGGTGACACACTAAACCACATTTTTGGGATCTAGATGAAAATTGGTTAGAATGTTCACCAAAAAGTTCGCAACTTGGTCACGCGGTTCCAACGACTATGTCACTCAATGAAACAAAATTCACTGTAGACACCATATTTCATTTTTTTGTTCAGTTTATCACAAATTTCATAGGAATGAATCCTTGGAAAATTCAAAATATGGGTCATTAGGGTGACAAACTAGGTCATAAGTTCAAACAATAAAAAAAACTTAGTCAAGAGGTCAAATCATAGAAAACCCTTGTTTTCTATCATCTAACACAATAATACATGATACTCGCTAGCCAAACCACCTAGTCCCAACCCCTTTCGTTAGTGATATTAATTCCAATCTCAAGAAAAAAAACCTGCCGACAGGGAAGTGGGGATTGCTTTTTTGGGAAAAAAAATAAAAATCTTCTTCTTAGAAACTGCGAGTTTAATTTAACAATATTTTTGCACTAAGTCTTATAATCCTTGGGTAGCAATCTATATAAACTGTGGAACTCATTGCATTCTGTGAGAGACATGGTCACCCGGGGCCGGCGGTTTTTATGGGACAAGTTTGAAAATCCAATAATAACTCCGCAAACATTTGTTTGTTAGGCTGCACAAGGGTCATTTTACGTTCGGTTTGTTGGCCGGTCAGTCGGTTTGCTGAAGAAATCTTGTCACATGAACAACTTCCACATTTTTAGGACTATCGATTTGACGCTTAGTGTGCATGTTCACCAATGAAGATGTGCACGGCGCGTTTTTTGAACCATCCATCTTCCGTTTACCACGCGGGCAAAAAGTCAGGTGAGCGTTCAAGGACCATTTGGTTCTCTTGTTTAGTGCTTTACGCCACTGTAAAAACTCAAGGGCTAAGGTCATTATTCTGATGACAGTCTAGAGTAAAAGAAAGTAATCTTAACAAGAAAATAATACCCTATTATTTTGGTGTACTGATACGCCTTATGGATGTCTGTATTTACAAGACTGAGCTAAAAAAAGAAATTTAGCTCCTCATTTTTTACTTCTGAGATCAGTCAAACAGTGTAGGTCCAGAGGAGAACTTAAAAGTCCCCCGTAAAGGTCCCCCAATCTATAAAACTACTAGTAAAATAGTCATCGTTGACTGGCTCAGTATTTTGTTAAATCAAATCAGAAAGGTTAACAATCGTCAGTTCACTCTTGAAAGTATATCATAAAGAAAATGTGTCTTGCCATATAAAAGTTTCTTATTTATTCCCAATACACTGGGAGTCGCTATCACTGCATCTAATTTTTTCTTTGTTGAATTCAATTTCAAATGTCGACAAGATATCAGATTGTTTGATTAATTATAACTGCACTGTCCCGACGGCGTTCAGTTATTTTGTATTATCAAAAAGTAGCTTAGTTAAATTGCATCGTTGCATATCACTATCATAGTACTTGATTTTCAATTAACAAAGCCTCTTTAATGTGTATGTATCTAAATACTACAAGTACAATATTAAAACAAGAGCTGTCAAAGGAGACAGCACCCCTGACCATTAAAGTACTGGATAGTTAAGAATGGGATAACTATTACAACTCAATTCAAGATCTATAGATATAAAGACAAGAATCTTCCCCATTGTTTATGAAATATAATATAATATTTATTATTTTATCATTGAAAATCCCTCGGAGAAATAAAGCAGTTATAGTAAAATATTACAATTTTTAGGGACAATTCAAAGTTTAAAGTGGAGATATTTCTAAAGACATGGGTGCTAGAGTGGAGAACCTTACCACATATGATGTGGGTGATGATAAGGAACATTTATTTGAATTTTAAGTAAGTTATAATAAAATAATTACAACTTTTAAGGAAAATCCGAACTTTAAAAGGAAGATAATTCTGAAAATTTGGCTGCTAGAGTTATAAACCTTACCACATATGATGTGGGTGATTATAAGGAACATATATTTGGAGTTTGAAAGAAATACAAAGTTATGATAAAACATATCTCACTGAACAAAAATCTAATCAGAAACTTGGACGCCGACGTCAGGGTAGTAGGATAGCTTTTCATATACTTCGTATATTCGAGCTAGCAATTCTTCCCGGTTTGGAAGTTTTCTTAACAGAACTTCACTGTATTATTTCTGGAGAGTTTTTACTGTAGTCTCCTTAAACTGTTTAACAATATTTTACATTTTGGAATTAACATTATCGTTGGAAGCAGTAAGGATACACATGATCTTCCAAATGTGATCATACCAATCGAAAGATTGCTATCGATTTTTTAACTGCAAAGATCTTGGAGAAAGCAAACACAGACGAGAATTATATAGCAAACTCTAAACAGCAATTTTGAGCTCCATTCTGCATCAGAAAAGACGGTGATCCACTCAGAGCGTGTAAAACAATTTTCGTTTAAACAATAGTTGACAGGCAGGTGTATTATTTGTTTATCTGATATCGAAAACTGTAATGAAAGGGGATTTTAGAAAACCACAATGCCACCAGCGTTACAGGCATGGTCAGGCAGTTCACCGCCTACACAAGCGTTACCATGTATTTTCTCTTGTAAACATCTTTCCTGACAGTTTTACATGTCAAATGAAGTAAACAGG
The DNA here is from genome assembly GCA_012932295.1 of Cyclina sinensis. Classification (NCBI taxonomy): domain Eukaryota; kingdom Metazoa; phylum Mollusca; class Bivalvia; order Venerida; family Veneridae; genus Cyclina; species Cyclina sinensis. Next base: position 5,675,623 of record JAAONU010000009.1, on the reverse strand, counting down.
GTTGGAAATTAGTGTCAGTTGGAATTTTCTAGTTACGATAAGCTGGACTTTCCTCTGGGAGTCGCTATCACTGCATTTTCGACACTTTTCAATGCCCAGTTACATAACATTCTCATAAATGTTCGTCTTTTTCAAGAATGATACAGAAAACGGAAAATACCCGGGAGAAAGCAGACTAAGACGAGAGTTCGTAAAAAATATGAGATCATCTTGCGCGTAGTCTTGATGCCAAACTTAACAAATCACTGCATAAAAGTTTTAATTTTCTTATCAGTGGGTCCAAATGCCACCACAAAACCGGCGTTATATACCACACACCAGCGTTACTTGCACCATCTCCACCGGTAACGTATGGACACGGTGAATAAAGTGTATGCAAAGGTTTGATCACATTAATAAAGTATGAAAGATGAGATAAAAGATCTTCTTGTTTGTGATTAGAACATAAGAATAAGGTTAGCTCTTTCATTTTGAACCATTTTTTTTTAAAAAAACAGGTTTTGCTCACGGTATATACGGGTTTTGCTCACGGTATATACAGGTTTTGCTGACGGTATATACGGGTTTTGCTCACGGTATATACGGCATCGTATACGAATGGTCTTAACCAATCAGATGTCGTCAAATTTATCTGCGGTATTATAATATTAATTATACAGGTTATTGGCGGGGTATACGGCCTCGTATAGCCTGTTAGAGTTGATATAACACGAGCCACAAGGCAAGGTTTATAAAACCGCTGCTTTATTTAATTCAGAAGGCGCATATTCCAAACACCAATCCATCGAGGCGTGGCGAAAATTAATATTGGTATTCCCATAAGGCGCCTCTCTTCAACTTGAATGCTGCTCATATTTCTGTAACAGCTTCGCACTTCCGAACATAAACAAGTATTCGCATTAAATAGGAGCATGCCTTTAGGATTCAAATCTTTACCAGCGATTTTATGTGTTGTTAAATAATTGGTTTGATATAGACCCTGTTATTTGTTCGAGGGTAGTCGTATTGGACCCGAGGCCAAAGGCCCAGGGCCAAAACGACTTTCCCGAAAACAAATAACAGTGTTTTTATCAATTCATGTATTAAATGACAATTTTATTTCATTACAATTCCAGACTTGCTCACCCTCCATCTCCTGTCGTCTGCTAGTGTTCACGAGTTGTGAAAAAATGGCTATTCACATAAATACTAAAGCAATATACAATCTTTTAGGGTAGTCATTTCGTACTGCTAAACAAGATAACTTTCAAATTTTCCTAATTCGCGATGCTATACCAGTAACTTGGAAAAGGAAATGGCTGCCGTTTAAATTTGAATTCTATAATAATTCTTTGGGCCTGATCTATAAGCCAATCAAATTGAGCTACAAGAGAGCTACTATCAATATCACTTTTCCGGCCCGGGCCAATCAGTGTTATTGATATTTACCCTGATATTTAGAAAGTCCAATTTTTGTTGCGTCAGGCGTCTGGTATGTTATTGGGCAGATAATTAATGGTTATGAAATAAACATCTTTATTTCACGAGTAACTGTTTATATTTGTATGCAAATGAAAGTTTCGGATCGCTAGCATTCGTCATGTGGACGCTTGGATTTCGAAAAACAAGCGCTTGGTAGACACGGTAACACTGTCTGTGTTCGAAAATATCATAATAAAGTGCATGCAACTTGTTCAGTGTAACGATGAAACGTAAGGCCAACATAAGTGTCGACAAAGTCCGGGCCTTTCGTTAAACCATCATTTATTCACCCCGAATTAACATTAATACTATTGCGTCGAGAATTATATTTGTAGTGGACAATGTTAAACAAGAGAATGAGTTACTGCTACAGTTAAATAAACTTTGGGCGGGATATGTATGTTGTGCTTTAGCCAAGAAGACGTCATTTTTTTCCTACACCTTCATAAAAAGTTTGATTTTACCCTATATAAGTTTTATTTTATTTTTTACTATTATTTATTTCAGTATTTTTTGTAACAATATCCATTCAGACGATACTGATCTTTATTATTATTGTCAAACACAACAGTTACGTATATATGGGTTGTATATAGATGTCACTGAACCAGTCAAAGGTTTGTATTCTTTGATCTTAAGAAACGCCTTGTTACAATCTTGCATTATGTATGCAAAAAATTAATGAATCTAACTCATGATGATTTCTGTCATAAATTTTGGAGGCAAGCATCATTTTCAGAGAAATGACAAGTGTCAGTTTGAATGATGGTTTTAATTTTTATGAAACAATCTAAAAAGATATAGCAGTAAACCTTACGTACTTTTAGAAGAATATAAAAATTTTGCTCTGCTTTTAGTTTTCTTTTTCACATCTTTACATTTTCTTTGTCTGACCGATGTCGAGTCCGATATCGGCTGCAAATAGGGATGATGTCGGCCCGATGTCAGCAGCTTATCTCGGGCCGACATCAAGACGACATCGGGCATATGTCATTATGATATCGGACCGGTATTAGCAGCCAACATAATGCTTATTTGCAGTCAAAATCTCACCCGATATAGAAACTTACATCTTAGGTTACTGAGCCGATATCAAAATATTGTCTGCCAGAGGTAAGCAGAGAATAAGGAGCCAACTTAACATATATGTGCCCAGATTAAGTTAATCAACATTTACATACAAACAATCAGTGAAACAAATCAAATTTTATATAAATTTAGGCATTGTGAACACCAAGATCAGATGAATGTGAAAAATATAGTAATTAAAACATTTTGTTTGTGCTTATAAATTATTTCAAACTGTGCATGCTTACTCGTCCTTGTCTGTTTCCCTTACTTACACGTAACGAGAACTATCTGTGTTCATTTCATCAATAATTTAAGTAATTATCATTTCCCCAAGAAACTTTGGGTCGCGAAATTGTGTGACAATAATATATAACTTTCAAAAGTTTTCATAAAAAAGCTTAGTAATCATACGCCTAATATTTTGTAATTGTAAGAAAAAAAATATTTGTTGCGTCAACATCTTCTCACAAGTTCATTCCTAACCATAAATGTATTAAATTCACCTCTTTGTTCTCATAATGTCCAGACTTAGATTTCAAAAATAGAGCATTGAGATATTGTGCAGTGAATAAATAAAATAATTAATGAACAAGCTGCTTGAGTCGTGATATACAACATTACTATATACATGCAATTTTTTAACAAATATGCTTGGCTTAAAACATGTTACTACCAGTGTTTGTCGCAGGATTCAAATTTATTTATTCCCTGCAAAATTGTCAGCTGACATAACAGTCCAATCACAATTCTTTCAAATAAATTTTGCCAGAACTAGCATAATAAATTAAAAAAACAAACAATAGAGATTTAAAAATTTGCAGCATTAACGAAAACAGTGTGTGTGTGTGTGTGTGTGTGTGTGTCACAATAAAACAATGACTGAATTTATGCTAGAAAATTAACACCGGACCGATGTTAATAAACAAATGAACAACAAAATGTGCAAAATATTGCCTACATTCCGATATTATGCCGATATGGGAATGCTGGCTGGGAGTGGGTTAAGTATAAACATTAGATTTATTCGATACGTAATAAATGATACTCATGTATTTGAATATTAATAATTTTTTTACTAGTCTTTTATCTGTCCTTTACTTGAAGGTAGGTAATTTATTTACATATTAATGCCTTCAGCAAGAAAGGAGTATTATGCAGACATGAGTTAATTGTTTCAATTTATTCCTGTTTTCTGTCGTTCTTGTTTATAAATTCCTATGATTTTTTAAACTCCCTCGTTTTATGTCTTAAGTTTAGCGGCTGTCCTAAATATAAAAACTCGCCGTCTTAAAGAACACTGGCTTAATTTTGTCAAAACAACATTTCGCAAGGCCTTTAAAATTGTCAAGATTATTTTAAAAATATTACATGATATAATTAGTTTCTTTTAATGTCCCAAAATATTAAGAAAAGAGTAAAGGCACTGAGGAAGCCCAGTTACTGACGTCTACAAATAATAACTATTTACTTGACAGCATGTCTGATTCAGAAGCAACAAAAGCTCATAATGACAACACTTAAAATTAGTGGTTGTGTGGTTGTTATTCTTTATGAAAATCGCCATTAGTGTCAGATGGCCAGCCTCTCTACTTCTGCAGATATCTATATTTAGAATATGGACAGTTTACGTGACAGTTGATAAAGTAGCGCTTCATATGCTGCATTTTACAAAGAACAAATGTACAGCTGAGATTTTGTAACAATAACAGCAAAGGAAATAGATGTTTATCGACGCTTCTCTGCGTGCACAGCACTAACCTACAATCAAGGTAAACAGATATACTTCGAAACCTCTAAACGTAGAAAATCCTTACCTACAACCAAGAGTTGTTTGTACCTAATCGTTTCCGCTTAATGTGTCAACGGTTCAAATAAATAGAATGATGTACTTCGATGCCTTTATCATATTCAAACAATGACATTCGATAAACTGTGACGCCTTAATATGTGCAATACTGGTCTATGGTCAGAGGAAACAGATGTATTGCAACGCCTCTATATGTGCAATTAAGGAAAATGCATGCACGTTGACAACTCAGTATGTGCAATTAAGGGAAAAAGTTGTACTTCGACGACTCTATATGTGCATTTAGGGGGAAAAGATGTACTTAGACGACTGTATATGTGCAGTTAAAGGAAATAGATGTACTTTGATGACCCTTTTGGGTGAACATTGACCTATGACCAGTTAGACACCTCTGTATGCTCAAACAATGACCTACGATGAAAGGGTGTACTTCCACATCTCTGTATGTGCAAACATTCACCAACAATTAAGGGAAACAGGTGTGCTTCGATGACTCTATATGTGCAAACACGGTAAAATAAAAACTACAAAAGGAATATTTATCGTTACATTATTTTATTTATTCAAACTATCCAGGAGAAACAACTTAATAAATCGTAAGAGCAGACAAACGAAAATCAGATATTAATTCAAAATAAGACAATAATGTAAATCATTTTATGCAACATTTCCACAAAGAGTTTAAACGTTTGTTTTGTTTTGTACATTTTTGACTCCGACGAGTAAATTGACCCTTGTTTGTTGGAACAAGCAAAAGTAATTTCCATTAACATGGCCTTTCGGTGGCCTTTGTCACCTCTTTGAGTTCTTCAACGTTCACCCATTCGCTTTTTCGGTATGTGTTTCCACCACAGCAAAAGAAGTTCTTCTCGTCGTACACGTTTTTTCCACAGCATTTATTATTGTACTTTTTTCGGACAATGGCTCCATTGCAACAGATTTTATATAATTTCTCGAAATATACACCACCACACCATCCTTTGTATGCTGTACAAAAAGAATGTTTTTTTTATTTGAAAATTATTAAAAATTAGTGTGTAAATATGATGGTCTTATCAAGAAAACAATTAACACGTGTTACGAAGTTAGAGACCTGTATCATAACGTAAATTTCAGCATAGAATATTAAATCTCAAGAAATATTATAACATTAAGTAACAAATATTTTTACTAATGTCCCAGAGAAACAAACTTTTAGGCACAGTAGAAACCTTCCAAAATTTATTTTTCGAGGGAAGCCCCAGATCTGACTCCCTACGGGAATCTTCCAATAATGTATTTTCATTCATACGGACGCCTATTTATTGTAATTTTCGTATGGCGGATGTACTTCTTGGTCCGTGCGAGAAATATAAAAGATCCAGGATGAATAACTTTTATTGTAACCGAAATGTTTTATTCAAACGGGTAACGGAAATTTAAGCTGTATAAATAAGGGCATCGATTCTGTGTTAAGAGAAAATAAATTATCTTTTTACTTACGATGTTGTGCTTCGACTTGTCCAAGCTGGCAGACTATCACAAAAGATACAAGCAATCCAAACCACTTCATGGTCACTTATTTATTTTGAAAAGGATTCTGTATGTTTCACAATTTTCCTGAAATTATTTATATAAATTTCAGACTATATACTGTATTATTAATTAACTTTATAATATTGAACTAGATTCTGACCATGTTGTTGGCTTGATACAACCAAAGCCTCGCCAATAAAGCTCGAAACTCGGCCAATACGAAAAAACACGGCCAATAAGTAAAAGGTCGGCCAATACGAGATTTAGCCAATCAGGATTCAGGAAAAACTCGGCCTTATATGAGCCTAGGATTTTCACCATGTTGGACGCCATTTTGAATATGCTTAGCCTAGTTTTGACATAAAAGTTTTTATCTCTTAAAAAGTTCAAAAAGTAGCAAAAAAGGTTCGCGGAGACCCTGCGCTATCGGATCACAGTAAATTTAGCAGTGTTCAACTTTTCATTTAGTGATTTTCATATTTACCAAATATTATGTTGCGCGGAAGTGAAAAGCAGACGATCACAAGTTTTACCCTGTTATAAATTACGAGTTTTGGATTACTTAGTTTGATAATTGAACATAATATTATAAAGTTAATTAATAAAATTGTCATTACGCCTCAGGCCAATATGACTGTCTTCAGCCCAATAACAAAGCCAATATGAATTCGACTAATTAATAACATTATTTGTTTGAGCGTTTAACATTTCATCTTAAAAGCTTCATTTTATAAATATTAATTTTGAAAATTTATGAGGCTTTTACTTCTTCAAGTCTGACATAGAACTGAAAAGTAATTTTAGTACAAATGAATGTTCAAAAACTTACTTCTGGTGTACTGTTATTCAAACTGCATATCGAAATATACTTTTATACCAAATGGATTGTGTATCCTCCAATTAGCACACTGCACATCAGATAATGCTGTACAGCCTACGATTTTCGAGAGTCCGATATTTTTTGTGAAAGTTGGGTTTTCTGTCCTGTTTTAGAAATTAAATTGACTAAATTATAGTTAAAACGGTGTTATTTTTGTAACTTAAATTGATAGAAAAAAATCCAATCAAATTTTATATCATAGAATGCTAAATATTGAATTTAGATACTGTTATTTTCATTTTTGAAGACAGAAAGGAAAGGGGAGGAGCTAGATTCATAGAAAACAGAAAGCTCGGTCCCTAATTTAAAGTTTTGGTGTGTATTATCAAAATTAAAGAATTGAATAAAATGCAAGAAGTGTCAATGTGCTATGCATCTTGTTGCTTCATACAGCAGGTCTATAACCCATCTCGTTCTTATCAGTGATTTGAACATGTGCTGAAGATAACGTTATGTATCAGTGTTATCTAACACAAAGGCATTGATCAGACAATGGGAATATAAATGGCAGAAAGACAGAAAACTTTTGTTCATTGTTATTAGCTTTTGTGTTCACTTCGTTGTGTTTAGCAGAAGCAAATCAGCGTATATCTAACTATACATTTCAAAATAAGGGTAGTGTGTCGTCTTAAATGGTACAGAGTATACTGATAAAACAACTTTTGTTCCTTTACAGGAAGACGTTGACAATGACTTTCTTTATGCTGATATGACAACACGTTGTGCATCCTACCCAATATAAATCATTTTTGTCTGTTGATTTATTGTAGCTATAGTTACATTTTATTATACGCCCGAAAGGAAGTACTGTATTATGATTCCGGTCGTCCGTCCGTCCGTTTGTCTGTCCGTCAGTCCGTTATCAATTTTGTGTCCGCTCTGTATCTCTTGAACCGATTAAAGGTAATTGAAACTACTTAACAGAAATGTTAAACGTTATCAGACAATTTGCAGAGCTCAGGGTCGAGCTTCCTCGGATCAAGGTCAATTCACACTTCGTAATTATACTTTAATATGTGATATGTCGTACCCGCTATGTATCTCTCGAACCGATTAAGGTTATTGAAACTCTTTGACAGAAATGGTAACTGTACTGAGACAATTTGCAGAGCGCAGGTTCCAGCTTGCTCGGATTAACGTCAACGTTACACATATACATATATAGTCATTTGTCATCTCGTGTCCGCTATGTACCGCTTGAACCGCTTGTAGGTAATTAAAACTACTTGGCAGAAATGTAAATTATACTGAGACGTTGTTTTCGGCTAGCTTGCCTCAAGGTCAAAGACACACATAGTCATTTTTGTATAATTTGTGAAATTCTGTGTTAGCTTTTATCTCTTGAACTGATGGAATGAAATTGTTGTTGTTTGGCAGAAAAGTTTACACGCTTGAAGCGATATATTATTTTCTGGCCCTGGTTGACCATAAGTCAGTCCGTTTGTAGTTTCCGTCTGGCAGAAACGTTTGAAAACTGTTTGAATGTACCATTAATTGTAATACATAGGTTTTTCCAAAACGAGATGACAGGCTTAGGCAAGGACACTTACTGGCCTTTTGACATACTTACCTTGAACTTGGCAATTCGTATATAACTACATTTTATGGAGTAAAGACACGGAAGTATTGAGTTGACTTGTTAACATTACAATTGCTATGAGAAAATAACTTTTGTCTTCGCCCTGTGCAATTTGAATACCGTTTAGCACAACTATGAAACTATTCATCCTTTTGTAACTTCAAAGTGTAACCTTAACTCGAATTGATTGAGTAAACGTTAACACATGTAAAATACTTACAAATTCTACACAACTGCGTTTTACTCAAAGGATAAAGAAACGAAGGGTAACATTATTTGCATAAACAATGAAAATCGGTCAAGCAACTCTCTAGGTAACTGTGCACGTGGTACTGTATCGAATATCGCATAACGCATGAAACGGGAGGAACTCGTGTACAGCAGTGTTGTGACAATGAGTTACATAACTCGCCATACCACTAGGTAGTCGTCATGGAGACACATCATTTTCCGATATTTTGATTATTTTTGATAGTATTAAACAATGGCACGGCTGAGAGAGGTCAGGCCGTTGCGATGATTATTCAAGGTCAAAGGCAAATACATGTTGCCAGACATTTCGGTGTCTATATTTGCACTTTAGAACGTCTTGTTCGACGTCTAAGGGAAACTGGGCGTGTCGCTGACAAACCTAGGTCTGGGCGTCCGCGCGTGACATCACAACGTCAGGACAGGTTTTCTCGTCTCGCGCATTTGCGCAGTCGTCACCTTACTGCCACTGGATCTTCCCTTTATGCCAAAGGTACTCACAACCGTCCTATCCATGCTAAAACTGTAAGAAAACGATTGCGGGAAGTTGGTCTGCGGGCAAGTCACCCGTCCGTAGGTCTGCCTCTTACCATTGACCGTCGCCATCGACGTATGGCTTGGGTGGCGGCACATGCCCGCAGAATATTCCCATTAAGGCAGTGGAGGCGGATATTGTTTACTGCTGAGTCCCGGTTCACCCTGTTTCGAACAGACGGTCGACGTCGTGTATACCGACGTCGTGAAGAACATTTTGCCGACTGCTATGTTGTAGAGAGGAATAGGTTTGGGGGTGGATCGATTATGGTGTGGGGAGGAATCTCACATGGAGTTAAATCAACACTGATTGATGTAGCAGGTAATTTAACTGCCGCTAGGGATAGAGATAAGATCTTCCGACCCAATGTTGTCCCATTGTTGCAGCAAAACAACCTCACATTCCAGAAATATAATGCTCGGCCCCATGTAGAGAGAATCTGTCGCGACCTTCTCACAAACAACAATATCCACCGACTGGATTGGCAGCCATACAGCCCCGACCTATCCGCTATTGAGCACTTGTGGGACCAACTGGATAGACAAGTTCGACGACGCCAGCCTCTCCCTGTTATTTTGGCCCAACTGAGAGCAGCATCTTGGAAGAGTAGGCCAACATCCCAATAAGGAGGGTAAACTCTCTTATGAACTCCATGCCTAGGAGAACCAGGGTTGTGGAGAGAGCGAATGGGGGACATACCCGGTATTGACTAGCCAGTTCCCACAATCGGTCCATTTCGATTTCAGATTACAGAGGTCTCTTTCAATTTCCTTCAAATACTCCTAAATAACTAACCAGATACAAATAATTGATGTTGCAGTTTGTTCTGTATGGATTAATCTTCATTTTTACTTAAAAATATTGAACATTATACTCGACGTCTTACCTATAATCATCCTCAAAGGTCACCCTGCTTTTCTTTCTACCTGGAGTATATATATAGAAAAACAAATAATTCCGTTATATTTGAAAGAATCTTTATTAAAACTTACCTAAGTCCTTGATATTTATTTTACACCGACTTTTTTCTTGACCAACTGACCTTCTTTCTTGTTTTGCTTCTGCTCGAACATACAATTTATACGTAGATTTTTTAAAACTCTGACGCTAGCAGATATTATGTTACTGACCTACTTACTGTTGTTGAAGCTGTGTTTATGATATTTGAACCTGATATACAATTTTGCATGTAGATTTCAACTTCACTTCAACATTATGTGAACTTACCTTGATTCCTCTCTCTACGATGCAAATGCGACCCGAGCAAATGTTAACAAAAGCAATTAAAAGAGAACGGACTTTGGTTTTCAGACACGAGAATATAATAATTGTTAGAGAAATATTTGATAGAGAGAGATTTATCTTTTATCTTAGATATTTTCCTTCATAATATTAGTTAATATACATTGTAATTTCAGTTTCGTTGTATTTCTTTCAGACAGGATTTTGATCGGCACAAAGAATAATGATAAGACGTTGAAATTGCCAAGAAATTCAAATCTTCGGAAGAACATTTCAGGTAATATCAAAATCTATACCTGCATGTGGAAACCCATCCAGTGGAAAATTGGGACACATCAGTACCTAGTTAAGATTGAAAATGAAATATACGTATTTGAACTTTTTGAATTGATTCTAAAGAAAGGTGGCCTTACCACGTGGTATGTGACGTCATTTTAAGCTATCGCAAGCAGCATCTTTTGCCTCGATTCGGAGGAGAAAACTGCTGTTAGCTCAGTAATTGATGTAAAAGCCGTAGGATAAAGGAACTGTCAAAATAAGGCCGTTTTCATGTAGAAATAAGTTATGTTTAGATCATGCTAACACGAGAAGTCAGTTGTAGGATATCACTCTTTTATGAGTTCAAATTATATTTAAATGTACCATTGGTAAACATATCAAGAGCCAGGCAAACAACCCTATATATCAATATTATTATCCATCGTTATATTTTCCACGTCTCTGGTCTTTGACTCTTTCACTAGCTGAGGACTCAGTACTATACATGTTTTACTAATTATTTGAGAAACTTTAGTTATCACCAATCTTCTTGAAAAGCTGATTTTCAATTTGAATTATGACGAAAATATTTCTTAAACTGTAAAAACAGAATTTCAATATGGTTACAAGAAAACCACAGCTGCCTAAGCTCATTAGGTTTTAAATCCTATTGGTTGGTTTCGTTTTTCGCTTGAAACATCATCGTCGGTGACCCCCGGTACATCTTCCGTACAACTACATTATGTACCGTGGGATAATTGACTGCAGATTATTCGTTTTCATGAATATTTATTAGCAAAGGGAAGTTACTCCTTGTCGAATGAGATTCCGCAATACAAATAGATACTCTTCAGTGTGAAGAGTATTAATAATGACAAGTTACTTAAAATAGATGTATTTCCCAAGATTTAAACATGGGCGCGAAAGGCAAATTGAAACGTGTACTTTCATTGGCTGAGATTGCGCAAGGGAAATCTTTTGGAAACCAATGGAAGTAGGTAATGAATTATTCATAGAGTACGAAATTTTACCAACCAATTGTCCCACGGTAGATAAATAGAGTGAAACGGAATGGATCGAACGTGGGTTTCCGACAATGTTGAAAGATATACCATTGTCTTTATTAAATGTGATATCTGATAATCTGAAATGAAACTTTAAAAGTGGAAGACGTCATTTTCAGTTATGTAGCGTATTATCAGACTTTTCATAGTTATTTTATAATTTGCCTGTTTTCAATTTACGTATTAGAGCGTGCAATTTTAAACTCTAACATAATGTATATCGTAAAAAAATGCTCAATTATGGGGTGGATTAGACTAGTATGTACAGTGTAATGAGTTATGGGCTCAGATTACGTAAAAATTGCTATATTGCGCCTTGCTTACACTTTAGCCGGAACATTTCTGAGGCAATTTTATACTTGAACACGATGCTTATTGACAAAACACCTACTGCAAGATGAATTCGATTATTGGCAAGATCAGAGTACTAGGTAGAAAGTTATGGGCTCTTACTTTTCTAAATGCTTTATTTGACCATGTTTTCATGTTGGTCACAGGAGTTTTAATATGTTCGATTAGGGTTCATATCGGACCAGTTTATCGAGAGTAACGGGCCCTTGTTTTAACATGCTTTATTGTATCTTGTTTTCACTGTTCCATGACCCGAAAATTTCAAGAATTATGGTCCCTTGTTTTACTAAAAAAAATGTATTTGACCTGGTTTTACATGCCGTTAAGAATATATCTAACGCAATCTTATCAAAACTTAAATACAATAAGTATGGTTTTAAAACCTCAGATGAGATTGACGATAGATTAGAAAATCTCGTGTTTTTTTTGAAAACATCATATACTTGGTATCTGAGTTATGTGCCCTTCGAATTACAAAAAAGCTGATTTTAAGCTGTTATGTGTATGTCAGATCCGTATATCACGGTGAAATGCTTGAAATTCCTTGTCGATCCGCCCTCAAGTGAGCGATCCAAGACAACTTGTCCTCTTGTCACTTAGGTAAATTTTCTAATTCCTGCAAGGTGTTATTGTGAGTAATTCTGCTTTGTAACTGCTTTTGGTGCTTCTTTATGATACAAAAACTATATTTAGCTAAAAAAAATGCAAGCTTTCAGTTTTATGTGTGTGAAATAAGATATGAGTTGGGAACTGAGTATTGGATTTCCATTATCCAGCTAGGGAGTTGGGTATTCGACCCGAAAGAGCAGAATACCCGGCTGAAATTGAATACCCAGCCAGCTAGGAGTTGGGAATACCCAGCTAGGTTCGAATTCCAAGCCAGCTTGGAGTTGGAAATTCGTCCCAAAAAGAGCCAAATATCAGCTGAGAGTGTATTTCTAGCTAGCTAGGAGTTGGGTATTAAAAAAAGGGAGTTGGGTATTAAAAAAAGGAGTTGGGTATTAAAAAAAGGGAGTTGGGTATTAAAAAAAGGGAGTTGGGTATTAAAAAAAGGAGTTGGGTATTAAAAAAAGGGAGTTGGGTATTAAAAAAAGGGAGTTGGGTATTAAAAAAAGGAGTTGGGTATTAAAAAAAGGAGTTGGGTATTAAAAAAAGGGAGTTGGGTATTAAAAAAAGGAGTTGGGTATTAAAAAAAGGAGTTGGGTATTAAAAAAAGGAGTTGGGTATTAAAAAAAGGAGTTGGGTATTAAAAAAAGGAGTTGGGTATTAAAAAAAGGAGTTGGGTATTAAAAAAAGGAGTTGGGTATTAAAAAAAGGAGTTGGGTATTAAAAAAAACAAAAAACAAAAACCTGCTCTGTTCAAACTGCCGCATTCTTCGCAGATATTGTCAGACATAATTATTCTGAAAACAGTAAAATAGTAGAATACGCGTGCATAGATAAAACGTGTGAACATATATAGTGAAATTGAAACTAGAGAAGATACATAACATCTACACAACTTCACCGTAGTTCAACACATAGAAAACAGTGTATTAAACGGGTGAAGATTTCTTACACATGCAGGTAATAAGAATTCAGAGCAGATTGTTAGCAGAATTTGAATTAGACATTTATTCTACAAATACATATAACCTGACAAAGTTTAGATAGGATATAAAAGTTGATAGTTTAGAAAAACTGTTTAAATTCTCAAACAGGTGATTTATATTTCCTTCAGGTTAGCATGATTTACACAGTAAGTTTGAAATAATCATTTTTTAAACATAGAGATCTAATCAAAAATCTATTTGCAAAAGTTAACACGAGTGTTTCGCTAGCAAAGATATTTCCATAGAAAGGAATGTTAAGTTATCTGTGAGGAGTGCTGCATTTTTGGCTCGTCAGCATTATCAATTGTGCGCTTTTTGTGCAGCTAGATTTAACGCTTCATTAACTTTTCTGGATGCAATTTTGTTTTCACCCAGAAAAACCAAATCGAAAGTAACGCTCCATCTGAAACCTCAACTTGTTTATTTCTCTCCTTCTCATGTCAACATTTTACCAGTTAGAATCTTAGTAACAGAAAAAGGAAAGAAATTAAAAAGCGAGGCAACTGTCGTATGGATGAGTTACCTCTCTTAGATATAGTTTCATTAATGCGTCATTAGCTACAGACAGAGAAAAATCAACTGCTGTATAACAACCACCTGACATTTTCCGCATCAGTAATTATACAGTTGTGGTAACTGTGTAAGCCTTTGCAATGGTGACCTATTTCTTTTAGTGGTTATACAGTGTGGCAAATTTTTCCTACCCCTAGGTTATTGATTTTGTATTGATCAATAAGCATCGTGTCCATTACATTTTTTACGCGACTCCTCAAGCGTGATACAAACACATTATCTTTAAGTTAATAACATTGATCTGTACTTTTCTCTATAACATTTCAGTGAAAGATCAATAACATATTAATGAGAAAGAATCACTTATCAGCAGGTGATAGATTAAAACACTGATCAAATGCGTTGAGTATACATTTAGATATTTTAACCTACTGACCCTTTTTCACTTATGTGTTCAAAGCATCGTTCCTTATTAGGCATTTTTTAAGTCCATAAGATTTGCAAATTATTTATTAATAAATTTACAACATTAAAAAGAAATGAATCGGTATTTCAACTAAGAAATATATTTTCAGCAATAATTATGCTAAAAGTCAATGTTTGCCTTCACAATGTGCATCAGAACTATTAGTCATTTAATTTAGTTATGGATACTTGGATATCAATATTCATGAGAAAACATATAGGTCTAGCGAGATACAAAATAAAATTGAAAGCAAGGATGACTTTTTTTAGTTCTAACAGTTGTATGGTTCAGAGAATGCGTAAATAATAACAACAATTTTCGCGACTGATCAGATTTTTGAAAATTTGAGATAAATTATGATAATTGAAATAAAGTTTAAGAAAGGAAAGTGTATGCACGTTTTGTACAAATAGTCTTAATTAGTTTAGAAGCATTTTCTTAAAATCTAACGCATTCTAATTTTTTTCATATCAATGTGAATGGTGTTAAATAAATCATTAATATTAAAAATAAATCATTAATTGATGCCACGATGGTATATTAAATATATATATATATAATTATATTAGTCTTTGATACATAGATAACTTTTGTTGTTCACTTTCTGGTAAATTGCGATCTATTACAAATGAACACTCATCATGTCTTTATACCGTTTATGTTAATGTTTTGAAAATATAGCCATTAAATGGAAAATGAGGCAATAACTAAAATACGCAGTTGATCATTAGTTCTTTTATAAGATCGCTTTATCGCTTTCATTAATTTTTTTCTCATTCAAAATTAATTTAACACTTATATATGAGTCATTTAGTCAACTTCGCTGACTTTGGCTATATCACTTAATTGCACTACAGAGAGATAAATATTTAAATCATACAAAAAAGGTGGGGTTGTTCAAGTTGAGTAAAGAAATAAAAAGTTTTCGCATATGCCATAGTTGTCGTTTTTTAAGATGTTTAACGGTAATGAACATATAACGTTTATGCAAATAAATTTATTTACTGACTTACTTGTTTTACCTTTATGTAGCCAAATATATATTTGCGATAGACGCCGTTTATAGCATTGAAAATATAGAACGAAATTATTTAACCGACAGAAGGACAGACGGATTTAAATTCCGGGATATATGTTGTATTCATTTATATTTTTTCACTACTGTTATTAACACTGTCCCATGCCTTTGATGAAATTAATGAGACCCCCCACCACCATCAAATTACGTGCATATATGTAAGAAAAGGCTACATTCATTAAGAAAGTGGGATTTTTTTATAAATTTATAGATTTAAATAGCGGGACTACCCAGCTGTCTTCTTACTGGCTTTTATTTTTATCTCATTTTTTCCATCGCTTTATACGGCAGTGATTTGCTTTCACTTTTGAAGTTGATTTGCTTTCACTTTTGAAGGTCGGTTTCCCTTCGTACTCTGCCTTTACCGAATTTAGTATCCATAAGAAACTGGCGGTTTTAGGCGCCATCATTATCCAAAACATTATATTGCCATAATTCATGTCCACCTGTTTTCATTTATCAGTTTGATGCTATTATATGCATCTTACATAAAAAGATTAATGCCCTAGTTCGTGTTCAATATAAATGATTTATACTTTAGCGCATTTTAGTTGCTCAATGCGAAATGTGATCTTGCAATTAATAATGATAAAAATCTGTGTAAAGGTAAAGATAAATTTTCTGTCAGAAAAAAAATAATAACGAGGTGTCGTTTTCAAAAAGACTATAAGGGTATAATCTCATGTTACCTTTGAATATATGAATTAAGTGTGGCGATGTACCCGTAAAATCATATATTATTAAACAAGGGATCTGATATCGAGTGGGTCATAGAAAACTACGCTACACAATGCAGAAATACTTATTTGCAGTCCCCACGCGTTATATGCCCGTTTATTTGGCCAGCTAGCCATGTTGGTTCAGGTAAAATGTAGGGAAACATGAAATAGAAGCATTCCTGAAATACATTGTGACATATGAGGAAACAAAATTACCGACTATTTCGGACCTTTTCTATTAGCCAATCAAATTTCTTTATTAACTGAGGGCCAAAATCAATATTACTTTTGTGGCCTGAAGCCAACATGTTTTATTGAAATTGTTCCTTTTTATTTCATTGAGTCAGATGTTTAGTATTTTATGAGGCCGATAATTGTGAGTTATAAAGTAATACCAGTTCTGAATATCACAATGTGGCTTCCTCTAACGTCCTCTATCAAGCAAACGTTTTTGTGTGGTTAAGATAGACCTAATTTCTACAAAAAAGTATAAAAATGCAGTTCTTGAAACGGTAGCCGGAATAATTTTAAGCCTAGCGACCTGTTCTTGCAACCGATCATCGTACTGCACAATCGCCTGGCGATGGAAACCGAATCATTTCAGAGCTTAGATTTAACAGACTTCTCACGTGATTTACTATGAATGCCATAAGATTAACAATTGGTATAAAATAAAATAAACATAATCAGTGATGCATTTAAATTTTACAACGAAATAAAATACGAAATGTTTTAGGATTTATATATTATTTATTTACTGATAGCCGATGAAGTAAAAAATGAAAAAGAGAAAAAAGGCCCACGGGAAAACATAGCTCGTTCAGTATCGATTACGCATCTTACCCGAAAAAGTAATAAAAGTAAAACAGACTTTAGAACGTGCATGCATGATTAACGACGCTTTAGTATTAAACAAATCGTATCCCATAATCTTTCTAAAAAGAGTGATTTAAGATAACGTTAAACGTTGTATTACCTATGTAAGACCTTTCTAGAAAAATTGCATACCAACCTTAAGATACCAACTGACCTATGAAGTAAGAACTGTTTAAAGGACATACCAAAATATATCTTATTTGGGCTCATACTTTATAAAAAGGGGGTGGAAAAAGATTATAATTTGAACATATAAATTCCCATCTTCAACTAAAAAACAAACAAATTTTCTTTTTATTTTATGCCAACACGTCAAAAATGGGTATTTTATGACATTTTTACTCAGGGCCTTCAATAAATTCCCCATGGTGAGCCCCAAATCAGTTAATGCGTATTTTGGTCAAACCGTTACTCCGCACAAAACAAAAAGTGCAGACAATCTCCAATACATATGATAACTTTACTTCTGCTGAAATAAACTGAATACACTTTCATCAAATAACATTTATTTTTCTCTACACAGTTTATCAATATTTATTGAATTTTAGCCATACATACTTTAATTATAAAAGCGGATTAATACCGAGTAATATTCAATCAATTGAATTGAAAGTCGGCCATATTGGATATTGTCCATGTGAGTTATGTAAACAAATCAGACATTTTAAATAATTTATGGCGAATCTCATCATTGTTCACAACTAGTTAGGCTCAGGAATTCAATATTATAACTGGATTTAACAAGGTAAATAAATTTCACTCGCTGTCACTGTCTGAAATACAGCGGATTCTCTTGTATTTACGTGGTGGGAAAATTCCTGAAAAGTAGTTCCGGCACAAACAGTGGATTATCAAAATGGTAATTTCACTGATTCAAAACAGTGGATTATCACCTTTATATCACTAATATTTCCCGATATTTCATTGGTAGGCATAAAATAAATAGTTATACCGTCGCGTTATGGTATAGCACTTTGAAAGGGGGGAAAATCAATGCATAATGTAATTATTTGACTTATTTTTTGTCAGTAAGTTATTTTTAAGCATTAGTCATAAATATTACAAGAAATTTATAATACAAGAAAACTGTCTTTTTTTGTCATCTGGAGCACAGCCCTTTAACATTTATATCAACGCATTTAGTTTTCTTGCTTTTAATTTTATAGTATACCATTTTAACTGTTGATCAGAGAGATTGAGAGATATTGTTTTGGACAAAGGGGCTGATATTTTTTAACTTAAAAGTTAAAATTGCTTATACTTCGAACACAATAGTTTAATACGTTTGATAAAGGCTGTCATGTTCAATTTGGCGTACGGTTCAGAATTGTTACCGGGTGAAAACTGTTCTGTAAACAGTAGTTTCACTGTCCGCCATTCTGCTCATTAACATTCATAGAAATAACCGACTCTGTAGACTATGTAATCAGAATATGGTTGAATCTGAATTTCATGTTTCATTTTGTTGTAAAATGTCTCTTCATGTATGTATGTATGCGCAACGTTAAAGCGCAGTATACATAAAATAGTAAAGTGCTTACTAAGTACTGTGTTAATTGTTACTGTTAATGGAGGGGCAAGTCTCCCGGTTTAATGACACATCTCATATAATCCCTGATTTCTTTTTTTCTGTGTGTCAGGCGCCGGTTAGATAGGTAACTGGAAACCATTTTTTACAAGTTAGAGGATCTCTAACCGGCCTCGTCAGAACATGCCCCTAACGGACCTCGAACCTAAGATATTCTGCTCAAAATGCAGACGCCTTAACCGCTACGGAGACGAAACTATTATAGACCGCAGATCTTAGAATTTAATAGGTGCCGAAAAAGCATTTGTCTAAAATAAAGTACCACTTCTGCTAGAAGAACTCTATTACGGTCGTGTCTGTAAACTGCAGTTTAGTGATATGAGACGATATTCTATAAATTCTTACTGATTTTTTAAATAATTTTTCTTAAACAAGATTAACCTGGGGATTTTTCAATCGCTACCGGTTATCAAAATGTTTATGATTACAAAAAAGGATTATAGGAAAAAAAACGTTTCAATATATTTTATTTTGTATATACAAATGTAGCTATGCAAATAGCAGACACTAAAATTGCCATTTATATTCAGGGAGGGAGCGAGCGAATGAGCAAGCGTAGGAAGGCGCGCTAAGCCCTGCACAGCCTAGCCAAGCCAGTTAATCAAAGCGACTAACAGCTATACAGTCTGGCCGTTGTAAGCCTTTGGTAGCTGCTTTTAGGAGACTTATACCACGAAGTATAATTTTTCATGATATTGATTATATCCAAACCTGGCCAACAAGTTTAATTACAAATAAGATAATTTTTATAGCTGGCTAAAATTTTGATTTTTTTTTCTAATTCCAGTTTTCTTACGTTTTATTTATACAAATGTGTGAAGTTCTGCAACAAGTACACTCGGTCTAGTATTTTGTTATTTCTAGATAGAACATATACATTATGAACATAAAGTACGCCGAGAAACTGTATAATGTGAGTCAATACAAAACCTTCTTGTTTTTTAATCATACTAACATATTCACTAAATTAATATCCTAGGTTACTGAAGCATAACTTAACTGCTGATTAACAAAAAGGTATGATTATATTTCCAATAAATAAAAGAGTTCCGAACACAAAAGATACGGAGTCCGATCGCCAAACGGAAATAATTACAGAATTGATTTTTGAGCAGTAGCTCATGAACCATAGGAAAAAAGTAGCCCTCTAAAGCCAGATAATGACACGGTTCGACAGCAGGTTAGAATTGATTTTACACAAATACAATACATTTGTTATTCTTGCCAATTAATGTCCAAGACTGATTTATTTGATTATTGATAAATCGATTCACTTTTTTATTGCTGAGTTAACATGAAAACGCACATTTGTTTTACAAAAGTGATAGTTGAGTAAGTCTGACTAACTTATAAGTACATTTACAACATTACAGTTCCACTGTCCAACTAATTTAGCGGACATCCATTATGCAAGAAACCACGTTTTAATATAGATATAACGCTGTCTTTTAAAAGAATTGAAGAATTTTTGCTAAAACAATTACTAAAGGACCTTGTTTACTCTTTATTTCTTTTATTGGAGATGGACATTTTTATCTCAAGGGGTTGTATATTAAAGCGACTGACGAACAGAATTTACCTTAAAATGTTTTTTTCTTTAAAATTAAAGAGAAGTTAATATGCTATGAAATAGATATCCTTCTTTACATTATGAAAACTGAACATATAAAGTTTTTGATATTATCAGGATTCGAACCCATGCCCCTCAGGTCAGTAAAACTATAACTAGCGACCAAGACCGCTGAGCCACTGCGAAATTATGCGACTTGAAAAAATTCTGTACATTCGAGCTATGAGTATTAATTTCTTTTAATCGAGGAAATATTTTATAAGTACAAATATTAAATGCAAAAAAATAAATATGATACCTAGATATATTCCTATTACTAATGGTTTATTTGTTATCGTTTCAACTGAAAACTTTCTAAATGTCTTAAAGCCCAATGGATTTTTAACATAGTTACGTTCTTTTTTAAATTATCAATTATTTAGGAAATAGATTTTAAGTTTGAGTGATATACCGTCTGATATATCACGGTGTCGAGTTCAGATGCGTAGTAATTTAATCACGAAGGCCGTAAACCTGAGTGATTAAATAATTACGCATATGAACGAGAAACCGTGATATATACGACGGTAGATCACGAAAATGTTAAAATCTATTTCCATTCTAACACGTACGTATATTTATAAGGGACGTAAGTATGTGCACTATTTAACAGTGGCGTTCTCAGTGACGTCAGCGGGCGCGCGCTTGTATTCAGCGTGCTATACTGCCTGATATATCATGCTCAATTCCTTCTTTGTTTATTGTCGGGAAATTGCGGATAGTGTTAGAATGTTTATTCTATAGTGAACCAACCAGTTACATAGAATTACAGTATATTATCCGCCAATTGTAGGTTACGTCCCTTTAAACTTTATACGTTTTCTTTTAACATTTTTTATTGTTCATATTAAAAACGTGAAAGTTCTATAATTAATAAACGGACAGCTTAAATAAATATGTTTCTTCCCTTTCGTGTTATTGTTAAAGTGTTGAATTTCTTCTCCCATACATCACAATGACCTAGTCATTTTTTTTAAAAAAGGCAAGTGAACTTGTCTTGAATTCACAAATGATTATTTACGTGTAAACAGTCACCATTTTTGATTTATTTTGGCAAAAATTAGTATTGCTGCCAGTGCAGCAAAATGGCGAGGTACTTTTGGGAAGAAAGAAGAAGCTTTCTACTTTTCAACATCAAACTTGTCATTTTTTTCTAAAAATTATCATAAAATTTATTATTATTATTATTATTACTATGAAAATCGTTAACAACGATGTGTTATTTTTAACGACATCTTAGTTAAAACGTACTTTTAAGTTCCCATTACATATGACACACTTTTCAAACTGCTGTTCGCGGTTGCCAACGCCGTGTCAAGTGTACTTGGACAGGTTTTTTGTTATGTTAATGTCGTCTATGAGATTTATATAGTGTGGTTTGTTTAATAATAAAAAAGCTATTTTCAGAAAGCATGTTTGTTCATGTTAAAGTAAGACGGGTAAGTTGATGCCATGCCTACTGATGTTCAAACAAACAAGGTATCCTATAACGAGAGGTTAATTTGATACTGACACAATATTTGCAGAGACTTGAATACACAGTAGGGTCTCAGTGAGATCTTTGCTCTCGTTAAAACATAGGTAAAACGGGCAAAAACAAGGGTTTTTTATGCTAGAATATTTGTTTAACATTTGGTAATGGAGCTGTTATAAAAATTAGTGTTTGAAATTATTTTTTGTCCAATGAGATGGCATCATTTTTCAAATTTTGAAAGAATTTATTTTAGTAAATCAGTTTTTAACAACCAGTGCTACTAACCAGGTAAATCGAATGAAATGATTTACCAACGTTATTCCGTATGCGTGCCTTGGAGGCGGAGTTACAGGGTTATTGGGTTTTTGTTTACATTCATGCGATACAGAATACATTGAACTTAATTCATCTTTTATAATTATGGTTGGCTTTCACAAGTAAAGTAAAATATCCTCTCATTTTATGTAATGCATACATGTCAATTAAATATACAATACACGGTAAATAATATATTCGTGCCGTCGGAAAAGTACAGTATTCAATTACGCAAGTCAATATAATTATAGTGTGCATGTATCATCAAAGATCGTGTTAAATCAGTTTCACAACTCGAAATATTAGAACAAAAACAAAAATGCAAAAGTACAGCATATTAAAGAAATCCGAATCACCTAAGACATCAAAACTTGTGACTTGATCTGCGCTCATTTTGTTGTGAAACGTTTTCGACCTTCTCGATTAAAGTTATGTTTCTGTGTGCCAGCGAAAGGAGATTCTAATTTGCATAAGGCGGTAAAAGATCTGACCTTGCCGATATCGACGGAACATGGATGACAGGCATGATTTTGGTGTTTCGGGGTGTCAATCAAATTAGCGTGACGAAAGAGGGCAGAGACATGTTAAGAGTGTACAAAAATAATTTAAAACACTAAGCTGGTTAAAATTTATTAGTACGTATTTACAAAATTCAATTGGTCAGGCGCGGCGCAGCCGCGCCTGACCAATTTAATTTTGTAAATACGTACTAATAAACTTTAACCTATACGTAAAGAACAACATTCAACATTTCCGCGGGGACAGTAACTCAGTTTTCGTTTTTTAGTGCAAATTAGAAAAGATCAGTGTTCAAACATCTAAATGTGATTTATTATTTCAAGACATAGTTAATTTGATAGCATGTACACTATTTAGCACACATTCACTACAGTAGGTTACCGTACGGTATAAATAGATTATTTGGTCCGCGGGGACAGTAACTCAGTTTTCGTTTTTTAGTGCAAATTAGTTAATTTGGTCCGTGCAAAACGAGCAGAAGCAAAGTATAATAGTGTAAATAATTTTGTAAATACGTACTAATAAACTTTAACCTATACGTAAAGAACAACATTCAACATTTCCGCGGGGACAGTAACTCAGTTTTCGTTTTTTAGTGCAAATTAGAAAAGATCAGTGTTCAAACATCTAAATGTGATTTATTATTTCATGACATAGTTAATTTGATAGCATGTACACTATTTAGCACAAGAAGCAAAGTATAATAGTGTAAATAATTTTGTAAATACGTACTAATAAACTTTAACCTATACGTAAAGAACAACATTCAACATTTCCGCGGGGACAGTAACTTAGTGCAAATTAGAAAAAGATCAGTGTTCAAACATCTAAATGTGATTTATTATTTCAAGACATAGTTAATTTGATAGCATGTACACTATTTAGCACACATTCACTACAGTAGGTTACCGTACGGTATAAATAGATTATTTGGTCCGTGGGGACAGTAACTCAGTTTTCGTTTTTTAGTGCAAATTAGAAAAGATCAGTGTTCAAACATCTAAATGTGATTTATTATTTCAAGACATAGTTAATTTGATAGCATGTACACTATTTAGCACACATTCACTACAGTAGGTTACCGTACGGTATATATAGATTATTTGGTCCGTGCAAAACGTGCAGAAGCAAAGTATAATAGTGGACTGGTTTTATGAAGACTATGAGAGCAATGAAAATAAATAGGAAAAATATCAATTAATTCAAAATTAGTTAAACATTTAAGCTGATTAATTTACTTAGCTATATTTCGCGTCATTGTTTTCCTAGTATCTCTGCATACCGAATACACACCATCATGCTTCAAAAAAATGAAACTATTTCGAAGACAAAAGATACAGCCCTGTTTTTCAAACGGGAAAAAAAGTTTAAAATAAGTCCATGATAAAGTAAAAAGTGTAAATTTATATACAAAACATATTACCACATCATTGGTAGTTATTTTTTCTGTTGTTTTTTTTTTTCTTTTAAAAACCCAAGGAAGGTTGTATACCTAGCAGGGGTTATCCTTACTATTTGGACAAGACTGAAAAGTGTTTGCCCTATTAATTGTAGACGTCAGAAATAAGTAGAAGAAATATTTAGATGGTGTTATTGTATACCCCATAAAAGATAAGTTATTCACTCAATAACCACTGATTTATCTATTTCAACATCTATTTAATTAACCTATGAAAAGACTACTGCCCCGATTTCAGACGTTAATTTAACAAAACCTACATTTTTTGCTGGTACTTTTCAGTTCACTGACCCATTTTAATTGTCATATATTTTGGCATAGTACTTGTTCGGATATAATTTAGATGCAATAAAAGGATGGATTGAATCTATAATAACTGGTCACCTTTTAGCACACAAATGAGATTTAAGATGATAATTGTGATATATTGTTTACTTTGGATTGAATCGGGCACTACAATACCTTTTTTGTGGGGGGGGGGGGTCATTTTTTTTTTTTTGTTCTCTTTTTTACATGATCCGCGTTGGTTTTATTACTTATAAATCATTCGAGCAACAACTGTTTTTTCCCAGTGTTATCAAAATAGACGTCCTCTACCAAAAATCTTAGGTTTCCTAAAAAGTAAGATTTCAATATGTTTGTGCTCACCAATCCAGTTAAATGATTCACATTGCCTATCGTTTGTATGTTACTTGAATGTCTTTTTTTATCTAAAAGCTTGAGAATTTGGAATAATAGATGAAACGCTGTTTTAATTGACAGAGGACACCTGGTCGCGCAGAAAAATATAATGAAACGGTTTAAGCTGATATCTGATATCGTCCTTAGTTATTATTAAACTGAATTTCAAGTGGCTATTGAGCAGTTCAGGCTTACTTTAAATGTCATTCTTTATGTCTCTAAAAGGATCTCGTCTCTGACAAAAATATATAGAATTTAATATATACAAATGCAAATGAACTTTGTAAGGTTTTTTTTTCTTTATTTAGTCTTGCTAGATGCTATTATTTACTTTAGTTTATATTCACGTGTTCAAATGACACCAACACCCTGGTACAGATATCGTTATCACCTGAAGAGCTTATATCAAATATTATGCGTATAACAATATATATATAACAGGATATTTATGTTGAAATTTGAAGATAATAGAAACGATGAAGTAATGAATCTGCAAGAAAGAGCTCTCAAAACCTGCGAGAAATCAATGAAAAAGAATAGCGTGTGATAATAAATAAAAATGAATAATAATAATTTAGTGGTTTTTGTTTGAAGTTTTGAAAAATATTCTGATGAAACCAAATTTCTAAAATAAGTTTGACTTCAAGATCAGTGCTAAAACATACCGAAGGTTTTGAAATTATATTAAATAGAAGCAACACTAAACTTTAAAATTAGTTAGAAAGATGTTATAATATCATTTTATATTTAAATTTCTTTTGGCCAGTAAAGCTTTTTCAGAGTTTTCAATGTTATTGGAAAAGTGTCATTTAACAACAAATACATTTTTGTTTATTTGTTTGATTGATTGATTGATTGATTGATTGATTTTTTCATTTTATTTTGTGTAGTTCTATGCAAATTAAAATTATATCCATTGTTCATACGATTTTGACTGCTGATAAAACTTTTGTTTAATACAGACACTCTAGTACGGAATACCGTTAAGGCCATCGTGGTTAGACCTTATAATCCAGAGGGCGACAATGCGATAGTGCGATAATGCGATGGCGACAAGGCGATAATGCGATTGCGACAGTGCGCTGGTGCGATGGCGACAGTGCGATAACGCGAAAATGCGATGACGACAATGTGAATGTGCGATGGCGACAATGCGATAGTCGTATCGTACTGTCGCCATCGCATCATTGCATTGTCGCCATCGCACTATCGCATTGTCGCCATCGCACTATCGCGTTTTTGCATTATCGTACTGTCGTCATCGCATTATCGCACTGTCGCCATCGCATTATCGGCCCAGTAGAACTTACAAAAATAAATTGTGAAAAAATATATCATGATTTACATACGTGTTACACTATACCTGTAACGAACTTTCTATTATTCAAACCACATTCGTACAAATCTGCCGTAATCACCAACGGTCTCACTAAATTGATTATACATCCACAAAATCAAAATTAAGTATGGTCATGTGAGTAGTCACGAGACGCTAAAGACAACTAAATTTACTACAAACATAACGAAAGTCCATTCAGGAGCTCATGAGAAAAACATGCAAATCATGAAATTTTCATTTTACAAGAGACACTGGGTCTTTACGCTAAAGCACAAAATAGCGGCTTTTATTCAACGAAAACGAAAAATAAACACTTAAATATAAGATTTCGTGGTTATTTTTTCCCGATTTGTTGCACGAATTAGCGAGTAGTTTTTTTTTTCTTTTCCAGATTACTATCATCTTATTACATGTAAAAGACTAAACCATTGTTTCGTTCTGTCGCGTGCGCCTATACGAAAGAACGGAATGTCCTAAATCAGCCTTATTATGGCGTGCGACAGAACAAAACAACGTCATTTTAAAGTTTGGAAATTTCAAATTAGCGCGCACGTGGAACGAAATAAAAAAAAACAACTACATTTTAAGGTTTGGTAATTATGTATTGCCGTGCACGACAGAACGAAACAATGTAACAACGACATTTAAAATGCTTCAATTTATAACGAAAAGACGAAAATTAGTGAAGTCACGTCCACAATAAGACGCGAAGACAAAGTGTCTTTATTTCTTTTTGTCAAGTTCTATTGTGCGCGCCAAAACGAAAAATCGAAACTTTAAAATGTTGTTGTTTCGTGCTGTCGTTGTTTCGTCGAACGCGCCAATACGAAAGAACGAAATGTCCTAAAATATCCACCATAGAATGATGTCTACAATTATGTTGCCAGTCACCATATAACGAAGAAATTTTTGACGACTCAAACAAATGACGCTTTTGATGACGCTACTCTTCACGTGATTCAAGAAGATTTAACGAAAAACACAAAAAGTAAACGAAGATAATAATTATGATGGGTGTCATGGTGATTGGAATGATGATTATGAATATAGTGATGATTTTGATAGCGATGTTGTGGTGTTATGATGATTTTATTAACAATTCAAATTTATAGTTGTCGTGGGTGACAATAAATTATATGATAATACGTTGATAAAGAAAAAGTCGATTATAAAGATTTCTGAGCTTCAAATATTTGTTTAACTTTGATTCAAAAGTCATTGTGTGCTGGATACACTTCTTGATTGTTTCTGAGAAGAAATAGTAAATATATAAACTTATTGAAATGTTTTTCTTCATTATATAAAACTGAAAACAGTGGTAAATAGTCTGTTAAAATTATTAACTAAGAAGAATTGGACGAAGCAATTTATATATGGTTAAGATACTCTTCTCATTCCTTGTCTGGTGGAAATGTTCTTCTTTTTAAATATATCAATACAAATAGCTGATTATAAAAGAAAAAATAATTGTATCAGTAGCCTTCGTACCCTATGGTCGTCCAAAAGTAATCTAACCATTCTGGGACAAAACAAAATTTTAGAGAAATATATTGACAATCGTGCGTGAGGGTAATTGTAATTCGAATGTCTGAGCCATTATGGTGAACAATAAGCACATAGCAACATCGATCGCTCCTAACAACCACAAAGCTTTTTAAATTAATACATTGTAAAACGTTGTTGAAAACAAAACGTTTCATTGTGTTTGAAATTATGCATTGATTTGCTAAATGGTATATATCAATATTAAATACTTTTTTCTTCTGTCATTTGGTTAAGAGATAAGACTTTTTGTTTTGAAAATAACATCAATAAACCATTTCTACTAGATTGTTTAGTTTTGTATTTTTGCTATAGAATGATTTGTTAATAAGAATAGAACAGAACAAAAGAGAACAGAAATTTCATAAATATTTAAACTTAGTATATTGCCTTGTAATATTTGATATAGTATACCCTCAGATGGATATGAAGATAACTCTGAGGATGAACGTAAATTAACGTTCAAGAAAAAGTAAAGAACTCTTGTTTAAAACAGTTTCCATATTACATTGACACAGGCTCTTTGTTTCCTGCTTGTTTGGTCAAAAGATATATATATATATTTGATACAGTTCTACTCTTAAAATACAAATAAAATGATATTCGTCCTCAATGTCATTTCTGTAACAACATATGTGTTTTCCTAATTTTATATGCTGTATAATAGATTTTTGTCTAAATACAAATATATAATTATATATTCTATATATTGTCTTATCCTGTTTAAATGGAGGTGTAAAATCTTCAGTAACAAGTCTGTCTTTGTAGTCAAAGTCGAGTGGTGTTTTGTTTTATTTGTATTTTTTCAAAATAGGACTTCACCAATTGCTTTAAAACTTCTATTTAACATTTTACCATCTAGGAACTCAGGTTGAAACACACTGGCAAACCAAAGCAACACAATTTTGGTGTTAATTATCCATTAAAACTGATTTAATTTTGAAATTATGTTGTAACATAAGAAAAGAAACAGATTTTTGTTTGGTGGTCGTGTTATATAGGTGAAAATCGATTTTTATTTCCGATAATCGATGTTGCCGGGTAGCAAAGGAAGTCACTCTTTGAGGGAATCTGTTTTAATAGAAGTATATCTGACATTGTAAATGCACTACTGGATAAATAAGTCATTCAGTACTTTTTGTTCTGTTTAATCATGCTTCCAAACAGAATAATATTGGCCCATAAGTGTGAAGGTGTACAAGATTTCTGAAAGTGTTTCCAGTTCCTGTTTACATGTATTTATAAAATTTCGATTATTTTTCGATGGTAACTTGAATACTCTCTCCGATTCGATAATCGATTTTCATTTCATTCTTATTTTACAACTGTTACACAACATAACATTAATACAAGTCAAAACAATAGAATTTAATATCTGGTGAAAAGCCAATTATAAGATTTGCAGTTTAATTATCAGTAAAACAAGTACACATATTTATCATTCTTCATTGACTTGATAAAACAGAAATGAACAAACGAACGATTGAACGAATAAAGGAATAAACGAATTAATTTATTAATTAATTAATTAACCAATTAATTGATTATGAAATCAATGAAAGTGTCGTTGAAAAATGGTGAATATTCTGTTCTACTAAAAAATAAACCAGAAATCTTTTTTAATCATATTTTTTATATTCTTTTTTCTCTTGATGCTCATTTCTGTAAATTCATGGTCGGAAAACTCCAAACATATATTCATAAGGTCTGACTAATCCACGTGTGCGTAATACCACAGAATGATTTTTCTTAGTGTTGGTACATATATATATATATATATATATATATATATATATATATATATATATATATATATAAACAAAAATGCTCACAGTACGACAAAAAAAGAAGAAAGAAACTCATAAATAATAGAAAATAATGATTTATGTATATTCAATAAAATCAAGTAACATTTAACAAATATTTTTATGTAAAATTATTCATACATGTATTTATTTTCAATTACAAGGATGTTTAGTTATTCTGTTTTAGTATATGACGTTGTTAGGAATCCTGTTAAGGCCAAATAAAACAATAAGAAATGAGAACGCGATATTTCGTTTGACATTGTCGCGCGTCGCTTCACATTGTCGAGCTTCGTATCGCATTTTCGCGATGTCGCGTCGCGTTGTCGAGCGTCTACCTCTAAGCGCGACGGCGACATTTTAATTTGCCCCAACAGGATTCCGTACGTTGTTATGTTGTTGAAACAATGAAACGTGGTACATCAGAAGAAACAAGAAACGGATATTTGAATCTTTTGCGGTTGCATTCCAACCTATCTCGGAGTGATGTGAAATATCATCCTGAATAAAACCTGTAAAATTATATTCTCAAATTATTTCAAACTTGTTTTCGTTTAATAAAAGCAATAATAAAATTATAGATTAACATGTAAATACGAGGATAACAGACCTTACATTGATGATCAAATTTCTTTACCAGTAGAGTCATATTTTTTGTCGGGTCTTTAATAAAAGGAACACTTTAAACTATCAAACAATATAAAATGTTATCAAACAGTATCTGTTGAAATATTTATGTAGAGAAAAAATTTTCAGTTTCATTACACTTATTCTCAACCATACTGTATAAAATATGATCCTACCATAATATTTACCAATCTAAAGCTAATTTAGTTATATATTACATAAAGATGTTTATCTTCATTTTTCTCTGAGATATTTCACAAGTAAGACGAGTTAAATAACTTGTTCACGGTGTTTCAGTGGTATTGGTATGTTTTTTTCTTTCCTCTTCTGTAACATAACATTGATACAATTATTTGTAAAACCGATGCATAAATCCAGATAACACGAATTTGCTTTAGTCTAATTAGTCCAGTAAACGAAAACGGTCGCCCCATTGTGATTCGGACTAATTGCAACAAAATATCTACTTTCATTTATGTGAGCTACATACTATGGAGTATTAAAGGAAAAAAGTTGCATGCTCTGGCTTCAGGCATTTTCGTGATAATTTGCATTCTTCGATGACGATATTGGATTATTGAAAAAAACCGGCCACTGCATATTTTGTAGCTGTGGACATACTGTTGTTCACATATGTATGTGTTAATCTCGTTTTAACATAAGTAAACATAAACAAATAGCTTATCATGTGTCTTCACTGTTAGTGACGTTTTTTTTTCGTAGATAACAGGCCAATTTTTTACAATTTACAGGGAAGGACTTACCCCACCCACCTATATTTACAAGCGTAAACTGGAAACACTGATTGCTTTTATTATTTTCTATTTTCATCGATTCTAACTATACCGTGTTATCAATATCTAATTTTTTACATTTAAAGCAATACACTCGTACTTTAATACATATGAATACACAAAAAAATCAGGGTATACAAATAGTGGCAAAATCCACAGTCTCAAAAATATACTTCTCAAAATTTGATAGGGATCACTTTTTATTTCTTAAATATATTTTTAATGATAACCTCAAGATAACTGATTTTTTCTCATACATGTAGTTTATTCATATGGCAAAGCCGACCTGTCCAGCAGATTTTGTTTGTTTACCTGTACATGGCTCGAGATGCACAGGAAAAGCTATAACCCTGGAAGCGGGCATGTACCTTCATGTACACATCTGTTTTATTCAGACTTCGCTTGTGCATGGTAACTTTTATATCGAACCTGGCACTAGTCATGGCAAATCTACGGCAAAGACGGCGTATTGACGATGAGGAGATGAATAGGGGGTAGGGATGATGGAGGCTGGGCATTCCCAACGGCACGTGGCAGAGCACCGTTGCCAGGATGCGGCGACGGTTTCAAACTTACGGGCATGTCAGGCATAGGCATGGCGGAGGGCGTCAGAGGTCCACAACTTTGCGTGAGGACCGGTTTAGTGTCGTTCAAGCGCGACGTCAGCGCCTTGTTACCGCTACTGCCCTCCAAAATGACTTCCACAATGCCACTGGTGTAAAACTTTCAACTCAAACCATCAGGAACCGTCTTCATACAGCTGGCATGAGGGCTAGAAGGCCAGCAATCCGAATCCCATTGACGCGAAACCACATCCAGGCACGTCTTCAATGGGCCCGCGATCACACCAGGTGGACGCTGCATGACTGGACCCCAGTGCTGTTCACTGACGAGTCTAGATTTTGTGTGGACTTCACTGATAGGCAAGTGCGGGTATAGAGATCCGCCAATGAGCGTTTGGCACCCGTATGTCATCCGTCTCCATCTGAAAGAACAATATGTTCTTGCACTATTTCATTTTAAATGGCATGTTATATAGACAGTCAATGAACAGGTAAAAGTTAGAAAGATTGATTGAGATTCACGTGAAAAAATGCAAGAGAATTTTGTGGAAATTTCTCATCATAAATTGAGGTGCAATGTTAATTCATACCCATAACTGAAAGATTTATTAGTTCGTAAAAATGTACAAGTAAAGCAGCATGCCTCCAGATTCATGCTAATTTTCATGAAAATTTTGAAGATGTATTTAAAAGTAAAATATTGTGAAGTGAACTAAAAAAGTTATTTACACATGGAAAACATCACTTAAAATCCATGTAATTTACCAAAAGGAGGTCAAAATATGCCAAAATAGCCCTTATTGCGTTAGTCACGCAGTAAAAATATGGTGATAGATACTGCAAAAATCAGTCATTACTCACATACAACATGTAAATTACTACTTGAATCTTTTTACTTTTCTTAAAAAGTTAAAATTTTAGTACATTTTGCTAAAGTTTGAGTTTTTGAAATATTTTTGCTCATCTGGAGTTATGCAGTTTTAAGTAAAAGACAAGTGATCACAATTTAACATTTACTACGTGCCAGAATATCACAATACTGCATTCATTCTGCATATTTGATTCCAACAATAGTGTTTAATAAGTGTAAGAATATCCCAGGGCCGAATGATACATATCTTGCTCAATATATGAAGTTGCGATGTTCATAGGTCAAAAGGTAATACACCTCCACTCAGTTCGTCAGCTAAAATCAAAGAATATGATGTGAAGTTCCATAGCTTATTGTTTGGGATTAAGATTGGTAATAGTCACAAACACTGATAGCAATTAATTTTAAATATTGTTGCGCCGATGACTGATATAACAGTTGTGTACTTGAACTTGAACTTAAACAATTAGGCATTTATTTTGACCCTATAAAAACAAAACTAATAGGTGGACATGGGTTTTTAGCTTAAATCCAGATTTTATTCAACACACCGTAAAAATAATCACTATTACTGTTGCAGAGTCTGGACTGTTAAGTTGGTTGTCAACCACTATCTAGAACACGTCTACTGAACTAAAAAGGAATAATAAAAGAATTATGAGCATTTTGCATAAGAAAAATAATGTAAATATATGTGATTTCAGAACGGTATCAAACAATAAAATGTAATGCACTTGGTTTATTATGTAATTATGCATTATTTTATTCATTTATTGAGTAAACACCACCATTGTGTTTTTCATAAATAATAAATAACTATAATAAATAATGTCATGTGTTGTTATTTGATTAATTTACGGAGAAATGCACATACTATGATAGTAAACCACTGTTGCTTGTGATGAAGCTGTGCTGTGTAGGAGCTATTTAAATTCTTCAGCTAAAACGAAACAAAAGCTATATTTAAGTACATGGTTTATTTTTAAAGGTTCTTATTTAACTAAGATATGTAGCCTTTCTTTAAGTGTTAGACTTAATGCAAGGACTATTTATATATTTCTTTAGAGACAGCTAATTGCGTAATACCATGTCTTCAATGAATGTATTATTTAAATTTAGCTGTTACTTTCAGGGCTTGCTGAAAATAATATTGTTGAGCAATTAAAGTAAACCTTTCTAAACAGATAATATGTTGATTGAAAAAAAATCGTCAATTAACTTGAAAAATCATATAAAAAGCTAGGCCTGGTCTTGATCTTGTACTACAGAGTTCTTCATCAGTAAACTGACTGCCTACAAAAGGCTTCAGGGCCAGTATCATTTTGTTCGTTATGAGTAACACCCGCATCACACGCATTTGTGTATTACATCTAAAACAATAGGTGGCAAAGGCTGATTACATATACCCTAGTGATGCAAGTTTCTTTTTTCTCTTAATTTGCTATAAGTTTATAAATACCGTTTGGTATGAACAAATAATTTGAAGTCAAAACTTGCAAATACGCACGTGATTAATTTTTTGTTATGAGGACATTTTTTATTTGAAAAGTGTTACCTAAGACGAGAACGGCCTTCCATACTTGAAAAAAAAACTGAACGACAGACTTCCTCCAAAATTTTTTTTCTCAAATATATTGCAATTTTGTTCATTCATCGAACATTATATATGTTAACTCCAATGTGTAGTGATTGCAAACAACGAAATACATTTATTATCCTAAAATTTGCATATTTTGTTAACAGAAGTTCGGTCTTGAGAACAGCATTTTAAACAAAATGTGCAGTCAAAACGCATGCTATTTAAAAAATTACCTTCTAATTTTATGAAAATTAATCATAAATGTGACTTACCCAACATAAATTCGCGATAAATCGTATCGTGAAAGTCTTTAGTGAACTGTGTTTTCATTTTGAATAGACGCCGCTATTAACTTTATGATGTCATTTTACCTCCAGCTCTAAAGAGTACTGTCTATAGCACGCCAAGACCTTCATACGGAAACACGACCATTTAAAATTTTTAAAATTTAATTTATTTTGTTTTGCCAATGAGTACAATGTGCAACTTTTTAGTACAAGACATTTAGACAATATACGTTTGTGTGTCTCTGTCACAATTTCTGGTCTAACTGAATTGAACTTCCTGTAAATGTAAAAGTCAGAACGGTCGGGCAGTAAACTTAACCATTGTTTCTAGTAAGGGCCAGTACCAGTCTGTCATTCTTCGCAAGAATACTAACACTTTCAAGATTGATTAGTTTAAGTTTGGAAGTAATATCTGAAAGATTTAATTGCATGCCTTTTAAATACATTTTTTTCGATCGTGAAAAGATAACAATACTGATAATATTAAAGATGATATCGCTACGGTCTAGTGCACACCTACCTATAATTGTATAAATACAACCTGAGACAACTGCGTCAGGGAATCGATTCTTTGACTCAGTGGTAAGAGTGTTGGCCTGTCACACGGGAGATCGGAGTTCGTATCCCGCTCTGGGTATTCGAAGATGCATTTCCTCCCTCTGAGGACTTAGTCTCATGTATGTAAGAATATAATAAAGATAACAACAATGTTAAAAGTTAAGGTTAATCAGATTTAAATGTTGATAATAAGAAGGAAAGTAGCGTTAAAATAATAGTTAAACTGACAAAATAGTTATAAAAACATCAAAGTTAATACATACATACAACAATCAGTTTGTCCGTCTGTTATTCAGGTTAAAAAATTGTTGTTTTTTTGTCGACTCAGTAAAAAAAATCATCAATCAATGTCTTTTTTATTAGAAAACTTATCAACTAAAGTTCAGTTTGATCTTCAGAAAAGGTCGCAGACTTTGTAACACCTGATTAGACTCGGTTCTATTTTAATTAATGTGACCTTCTTTTTCCCGAAAAATTTCTCAAAAAGTTAAAGTTGAATTATTATGAGTTTTATTTCTTTTTTGATAAATTGTATATATTTCGAAGAAAAAAACACAAATTTCTTCCCTAGAATTGTATAAGAAATAAGATTGTATTTATATTTGCAAGTAAAGCCAAACGTATTATAGTGGTCGAGTGAATAAAGCGCTCCTTAACGAAGGTCAGACGTGTCTCTATCTAAAACGGTCGTACATTTGGAGTAAAATTCTATAAATCTTTTACAGAACTGATCCCATTAATGCCTATCGTCTACAAAGGTAGACATAAGGAAACAGTACAGACACAGATCAGACACTGCAGATTATGGTGTCTGATCAGGGTCTACATACGTTTGCATAAATGACTTTCTTCTTTAAATAGAATAAAATTGAATATTTATACCAGTAACTCCTTTAATCGAAAATAGACTTGTGCAACAGTCCAGGCTTAATAAAAAATAATTTACAGTGTGGAGCTCTGTAGAATGAGAATATGTTTGTTAGAAAAATTATAACTGTTCGGGATTTGCTTAAATCCAATAATAATTAATAGTAATAATAAATTAATAATAACTCGGCCGCTTTTTTCACTCGGAGTCAGGTTAATTACAATGAAATTGTCGGTATTCAAGTCATAGTAATTCTTAGGGCTACCATGGTAGTAGATAATCAGTACAAACAAGAAAGGTCGCATTGGGATAAAAAAAAGCTCATTATCTTTAACAATCACGCTAACATTGAAATATAACAATCCAGGGCTTAAATGTCTATTTTTATCGAAATTTCAGCTGAACCGTACGTTAATGTTCCAATTGCGATTGTCATAATTTTCAAACCTGCCGTTGCCAATAAATAATGACTGTCTGATGAATAAACAAGTAGGTTTTTTGCATTGAGTACCGTGTCACATTTCTGGTCCTTAAAGGATGATTTTTTTCCTTTTAAAAAATCTTAATCATCTTTTTTATTGTCACAAAGCATGTATGTTCATTTGAAAACAGATCAGAAATTTTGAAATCTTTTGATGTTAATGTAATTAGATATTTGAAAACCTGCCAGTCAAGTACAAATAAACTGTCAAACAGCATGAACAGTGGTACAAGAACAATAGCACCATAACACTGATATTTGCTGAGACTATGGTCCGACTGAAATATCTGAAATAATCTTTGCGGAAAAATATGATTTATTTTTATTTAATGACCTTTTTTTAATACATATAAACAGAATAATTGGATACGGTCAAGTGATTATATTAACTGTTTTATGAATAGTATGGAGGGAATAAAAATGAAAAAAAAATGTTTACCATACTTTTTTCTGTTCTTCCAAGGTAATTAACCCATTTCAGTGCCTCTTGCCAATGCTTTTGTAACAGAAAACAATGCATCAGAAAAATTCCCAGTCCTCGGGGGATTCGAACTGATTCATACCCTCTTGGTCATGAGTAACACAGAAAACCAACAATCTGGACGATTGGACCAAAGAACTTAATACCGTTCGTATTCGTCATTGGGTGAATTTATAATTACTTTAATTACCGATACGGATGACGCGGATGATGCATCATTTTAGAGGTTTAAAGGTTGTTAATCGGCTTACAGGAGCGAGTCTACATGACGATCTGGAGCAATAACTACTTGGTCATGAGTTTCTTGAAAAAAAAACAGCCTTTTAGACAGGGTGGCCGAAAGAATAATTCCCTCGCTCAATATTGAGAGGTTAAAGTCTTACAAATTAAATAAGATGTTTTTTTTTCTTGTTTTTTTTTTCTTCCTTTTTTGTATATTTATCAATATTTACCTATAGCATGCCGCTGAATTTTGAGAAAATTAAAAAGTAAAAACTGTTTACTTAGGGAGAAACTCAATTTGGCTAGACAATTGTTCTAAAAAGTACTGCTTCCGGTTTAATTGATTTTGAGTCTTTTATCATCTAATTTTGTTTACAAAGTTCATCGTGACAATCTTGAATCTTTGAACGAGAGATTGAGGTAGGTTGAAATAGGAGTGATTAAATAAGATATTAAAGGCGTGCTATTATCTGTTTAAATACTTAACAAATGGTCTATGAACGGTTTCTATTTTTGATAAAAAGACGGGAAAAAACGCTGGTCTTTTGGGACTTTTTCTACGGCATCCGTCGCGTCGGTTAAAATGAAGGATATTGTTTAGATGACTGAAGCTTTGATATCTTACAAAAAAGCCTAACTAGTTTCTCGGTTACAAGGGAATGCCAGATGTGGAAAAAAAGAACTTGCATTATTAGCCTATTGTTTCCTTTTTCTCACACCGAAAGTTTTAACGTAACTGTCATAAAGGTACAAAATAAATAGCTCTCTCCTCTGACATCTCTAACTGAATGTCACAAGAGCAAAGACAGAAATTACTAAGCAGCATATGTATTGTGTCAATTTATAAATAACGAAAGACTAGAATTTATGGTTAACTATGATTCAGTCTTACTTGCTTGATCTTGTTACAAATATGCATTCAGGAAAAATATGCATAGACTGGGTGGAACTGTACTTCTGTCGTTGAAAACAAACGCACGGTAGGATTGAGAAACTGACTTGCAATTTATTCATTTAAATGCCATCTTTTAAAACAATAGGGCCATGATGAATATGGAGTGCACACCTTAATACTTTGTCTGTGGGTTTGCTGTTAAGCAAACGTCAGAAGCAGTATTACATTTTCTAACTGAAGATTTGTAGTGCATACAACCCAAATATCTAAAATATCAGTCGGTAAATAAATGCTCTATGACAAAAAGTAGAAAAAAAACCTATTATTAGACCTTGACCCAGTGACGTTAAACCCCAACTAAGAGTACAGGTCCATATAAGGAACCTACATACCATATATTAAAGATATTAGTCTATAAATAAAAGCTCTGTGAGGTTATGTAAATAAATAAACTTCAGCCTAGGTGACCTTTACCCCATTTTAATGGAAGAGGTTCCTGCAAGGTATCTGTATACCAAGTCAAGGAGTCTGTTTACCAAATATTTAAAATATCAATAAAAAGTAAAGGTTATATTACGAAAAGAAGAAAACAAATATTTTTAGCCTTAGTGACCTTGCCCTTGACCCAAGTGAATGACAGAGATTCATGCCAAGTGCCTTTAACCAAACATCTACGATATCTGTCAGTGAACTAAGGCCCTATGACAAATATTTGGGGTCAGTTTTGACCCCAGGGCCAAGATTTGAACAAACTTGGTAGAGGTCTACTAGGCCAAGTTACACATCAAATATCTTAACACTAGGCCTTGTGGTCACTCACAAGAACATTTTTCAAGTCTTTACCAAATTCAAGTGACCCTTGGGGTGGGGTCAGTTTTGACCACATGAGCATTATTTGAATGATCTTGATGGAGGACTTCTAGATGATGCTCCATGCAAAACATCTAAGCACTAGGCCCCTATGGTTTTAAAGAAGAAGAGTTTCGAAGTTTTCCCTGTATAACCCTAAATAAAGGCTTAAATCAATGAACCCCGGGGCATAGCCATTAATAACCACAGGGGCACAATTGAACAATCTTTGTAGAGGGACTCTTGGTGAACCTGTTTGCTAAATATCAAATCCCAAAGCATTGTAGTTCAGACAAGAAGATTGTTTACGTTTTCCCTATATACACGCCTCTTTATAAACAAATGCCTCCCGGGGTGAGGTCAGTTTTGACCACAGGGACATAATTTGAACATCTTGGTAGAAATCCAATAGGCAATACTTTGTGCCAAATTTTAGAACTTTAGGCCTTGTTGTATCAGAGTGGAAGATTGCTAAAGTTTTCTTATATATTTCTATGTAAAACATGTGACCCCTAGGGCGTGGCCAATTTTGACCCAAGAGACATAATTTAAAGAATTTATTAGAAGACCTCTAGATGATACACCATGCCAAATATCTAAGCTCTAGGTCTTGTGGTTCTAGACAAGAAGATCTTTATTTTTTTTTTCCTTTGGTTGCTATGACTTCTGCAAGGAACTAAATTTTTTTAACAGTTTGGTAGAACTTCCCTGCCAAGTTCAATTAACTTTGGCCGAGCGGTTTCAGAGGAAATGTCGTTATAAATCAAAATGTTGACGCACGCACGCACAAACGCACGACGACGGACGACGTACATTATGCGATCAGAAATAGCTCACATGAGCAGGTGTTCAGGTGACCTAAACTATGACTTACTAAATTAACTTTTTTTCCTTTTTTTCCCAAAGCTTTCAACTGCAAAGATGATTGCAAAAGAACAAAGTTTAAAATACATCAGAAAAACATTGTTTAAGAATGTCAATTGAAGATTCATGTTTGATGCATGTTGAACATTTAATGATTCACTGAGACTGCCATTAGCTTTCTGCATTAAGATTCAGTTTAACTTGCACGGACAGAATTGACAAAAAGCATCATGCTTTATATAATGTGCAGTTAAAAGATATTTGACATTCATTATGTTTGAGATTATCTTAGATCTGCCTTGAGTCTCGTGACAAACCACGTGACTGAGGCTAATTTGCATTTCATGTATCATCCAGGTAATCGAGTCGTTGCTGTGGATTTATGTGTTTGTCTTTAGCAGTTTGGTGAGGAAATTGGAAGCACAGGTGCGACTCATTTTTTTCAGATAAATTCTGTTATTTTAGTATATTTTAAGTTTTTAGATGAAAAGGCTGAAAAGTTACTGATTTCCAGATTTAAGCTTAAAAATAGTTTGTTTGTTTTTTTTTGGTTTTTTTTTGTCTCAGGGACAAGTCAAAATACAAAATGATTAAAATATCAAATCGCTGTTTTTAAGTTCTACGGTTTGAAAAAAGTGAGATTAGAGCCTCTTACTCTCGATTAAATAAGAAGAAACGAAAAAAACGAGCGATTCTAAAATCATTTACAGCCCTTAACCCATTAATTCCTAGCGTCTACAAACGTAGACATAGGCAAAGAGTACAGGCCCAGATCAGACGCTGCATGTTAGGGCGTCTGATCAGTGTCTACATACGTTAAACTTTGCATAAATGACTTCCTTCCTTAAATAGAATAAAATTGAATATTTATACCAGAAACTCCTTTAATCGAAAATAGAATCGTGCATCTGACCAGACTAAGCAAAAATAATTAAAAATGTGGAGCACCATCAAATGAGAATATGTTTGTTAGAAATTAAAACTGTTTGAGATTTGCTTACATCCGATGTATATCACTTGGCCGCTTTTTTCACTCGGAGTCAGGTGTATTACAATGTAATTGTCGGTATTCCAGGCACAGTATTCCTTAGGGCTACCATGGCAGTAGATAATCAATAGAAGCAATAGAGGCCGCATGGGGGATAAAAAGCTCATTATCTATAACAATAACGCACACATTGAAATATAACAATTCAGACCTTAAATGTCTATTTTTATCGAAATTTGAGATGAACCGTACGTTTATGTTCCAATTACGATTGCCATAATTTCCAAACCGTTCGACTTGTGTTTGCCGTTGCCAACGACCTGTCTGATAAATAAAAAGTAGGCTTTGTTCAGTGAGTGCTGTGTCATATTTCTGGTCCTTAAGGTATGTTCTTCTCTTTAACAAAATCTTAATCATCTTTTTCTATAATCACAAAGCCTGTCTGTTCATGTCATGTGTAAACTGATCTGATTTTTTTAATCTTTTGATGTTAATGCAATTAGATTCATGTATTTGAAAATCTGCCAGCCAAGTACAAATAAACCAAGTGTCAAATAGTTAGTGGTAAAATTACATTAGCAGCATAGCATTGATATTTGTTGAGATTTATGGTCTGACTGAAATCTTTCAAAAGAACATTAAATCTTTGCAGGAAAATCTTATGATTCATATTCTTTTTGATTCTTTTTTAAATGTATATAAACAAGGTAAAGGCATAGCGAAATGAGATACAGTTAAGTGACTATATTAAATGTTTCAGGCAATAATGAAAGGGAATCAAGTTTTATAACTATTTTCTGTACTTTCAAGGTAATTTACCCATTTCAGTGCCTCTTGCAAATGTTTTCTTAACAGAAGACAAAGCATCGGAAAAAAATCCCGGTCCTCATGGGATTTGAACTTATTAATACCCTCTTGATCATGAGTAACACAGAAAACCAACTATCTAGACCATTGGACAAAGGAAATTAATACCGTTCGCATTCGTCATTTGTTGAATTACTAATTATTGATATGGATGTGTATTAGAACATGACACATCATGTTAGAGGTTTAAGGGTTATTAATCGGCTTACAAGAGCGAGTCTACATGAGGATCCGGAGCAATACCTTCTTGTTCATGAGTTTCTTGAAAAAAACAACCTTCTAGACAGCGTGACCTAAAGAATAATTCCCTTGCGCAGTAGTTAGAGGTTAATGTATTACTAATTGAACTAGACGTGCTCTCGACCGTCATAGTATCCGACAATTGTTTTTAGAAAGGGGGTGGGGGAGAGGCGGGGGTTAGGGAGGGGGATAACAAGTATATCGATGTTATTTATGACCATTACTTACCTGAATGCGGCTGAATTTTTAGATCATATAAAGTAAAAACTGTTTACTTAGGGAGAAACTCAATTTGGCCAGACACCAGCCAATTATTCTAAAAGGTATTGCTTCCGGTTTTAATTGATTTTGAGTTTTTTTATCATTTAATATTGTTTCTTTTACAAATTTATCGTTACAGGCTTTGAACAGGAAACCTAAGTTGGTTGAAATAGGAGTGTTTAAATATAATATTAAACGTTTGTTATCATCTGTTTAAATTCCTTACAAATGGTCGGTGAAAGATTTTATTTTTCATGTAAAGACGAAAAAAGCTAGAATTTGGGGACTTTTTCTACGGCATCTGTTAGTTTAATTGAAGTAGATTTGAAAAAAAAAACTATTTGTTTAGCTGTCTGGAGCTTTGATATCTTACACAAAAGCCTAGCAAGATTCTTGGTTACAGGGAATGCCAGCTGTCGAAAATAAGAACTTGCATGATTGGCTTATTGTTTTTTTTTTCTCAAACCGAAAGTTTAAACGTAAGTGTAAACAATGCACAAAATAAAAACATAGACCCTCTGACATGTACATGTATTATGTCAATCTAAAAATAACGACAATTTATAGTTTTCTATGATTCAGTCCTACTTGTTTGATGTTGTTCAAAATATGCTTTTGGAAAAAATATGCATAGACTGAATGGAACTGTACTTCTGCCGTTGAAAACAAACGCAAGGTAGGATTGAGAAAGTTATTTGTAATTTATTTATTTTGCCAGCTCTTTAAAACAAAAGGGCTATGATATGGATTGCACACCTGAGTTCTTTGTCTGTGGGTTTGTTGTTATGCAAACGTCAGCAGTTTTACATATTCTAATTGAAGATTTGTAGGTGAATACAAACCAAATATCTAAAATATCAGTCGGTAGATAAAGGCTGCTCTATGACGGAAAGTAGAAAAAAAACTATTGTTAGCTGTGACCTTGAAGTGAACTCAAACCCCACTTAAGAGTAGAGGTCTATGCAAGGAACCTACATACCAAAGATATTGGTCTGTAAATGAAAGCTCAAAGAGGTAAAGCACATAAATCTATTTTCAGCCTATGTGCACTTTTACCCCAAATAAATGGAAGAGATTCATGCAAAGTGTCTATATTTTTAGCATTAGCGACCTTGACCTTGACACAGTGACTGCAAACTTCACCTGAGAGTAAGGGTCCTTCCAATTTACCTTCATAAAATATCTCAGATATTGATTACTATAGAGGGAAAAGTACAAAAATCTATCTTTAACGTCGATTACCTTTACCTTGACCCAAGTGAATGGTAGAGATTCATGCAAAGTACCTAAATACCAAATATCTAAGATACCTGTCAATAAACTAAAAGTTTATTTTTAGCCATGGTGAC
The DNA here is from genome assembly GCA_012932295.1 of Cyclina sinensis. Classification (NCBI taxonomy): domain Eukaryota; kingdom Metazoa; phylum Mollusca; class Bivalvia; order Venerida; family Veneridae; genus Cyclina; species Cyclina sinensis. The sequence goes on along the minus strand of JAAONU010000009.1, from coordinate 5,632,392 downwards.
CCAGGGACAGGGTCGGTTTTGACCCCATAACTAAGAATTGAACAAACTTAGTAGAAGTCTGCTAGGCCAGGTTACACATAAAATATCTTAACACTAGACCTTGTGGTTACTGACAAGAAGATTTTTATGCAAGTCTTTACCAAATTCAAGTGACCCCTGGGTTGGGGTCAGTTTTGACCACAAGAACATCATTTGAACAATCTTGTTAGAGGACTTCTAGATAATGCTCCAAGCAAAGTATGTAAGCACTAGGCCTTCTGATTTCATATATATAGATTTTCGAAGTTTTCTTTATATAAGCTTAAATAGAGGCTTTAACCTAGAAACCCCAAGGGCGGAACCATTTATGGCCCCAGCGGCACAACTGAACAATCTTTGTAGATGAGATCTTAATGAACCTGTATGCCAAATATCAAATCCCGAAGCCTTGTAGTTCAGAAAAGAAGATTGTTGAAGTTTTCCTTAAATACACTTTATAAATAAGTAATCCACGGTTGAGGTGAATTTTGACCGCAGGGACATAATTTGAACAATCTTGGTAGAGATCCACTAGACAATACTTTTTGCCAAATTTTAGAACTAAAAACCTTGTGGTTTCAGATATGAAAATTGCTATTTTTTCCTATATATCTCAATGTAAACGTGACCACTAGGTCGTGGCCAATCTTGACCCCAGGAACATAATTTGAACAACTTTGGTAGGAGACCTCTACATAATACACCATTCCAACTATTTAACCTCTAAGTCTTGTGGCTTCAGGCAAGAGTATTTTGTTTTAAGATTGTTCTTTTGGTTTCCATAGCAACTAGAGTTTTTGCGTAGAAGTGAATTTTTTAACAATTTTGGTAGAACTTAATACAAGAAATATTATCTATATTATAGTTCTAGTTACTTTGGCCAAGTGGTTTCAGAGGAAATGTCGTTTGAATAAAAATGGTGACGCACTAACGCACGACGAAGTTGTGCTCAGGTTAGCTAAAATATGACTAATGGAAAAAAAAACTTCGACAAAAAAGTTGATTATAAAAGAACAAAATTTTTTATACATCAGGTTTATTTTTAAAACATTGTTTAAGAATGTAAATTAAAGGTTCATGTTTGATGCATGTTGAAAATTTAATTATTCACTGTTGACGGCCATTTGCTTTCTGCTTTAAGATTCAGTTTTACTTGCACAGATAGAATTTACAAAAAAGCAACATGCTCTTTATAATGTGCAGTTAAAAGATATTTGACATTCATTATGTTTTTGATATTTTTAGATCTGTCATGAGTCTCGTGACTAATCATGTGACTGAAACTAATTTGTATTTGGCTGATGAATCATCCAGGTAATTGAGTCGTAGCTGTTTCCTGTAGATTTTTGTAATTGTCTTTAAAAGTTTGATGAAGATATTATAAGCACAGGTGCGACACACATTTTTTTCATTAAAAATCTGTTATTTTAGTGTAATATACGTTTATAACTTGAACTTGGCCTTTAAAATTACCGACTTCCAATTCTTATTTTTTTAAAAGGTTTTCTTCTCAGTTAGGGATAAGTCAAAAAACAAAAAAAGATTGAAATACCAAAACGCACTTTTTAAGTTTTATACAGCTTGAAAAAAATGAGATTAGAACCACTACTCTCGATTAAATAATTAAAAAGAAAAAAGAAACGAGCGACAAGCTTATCCATTGTACCACAAATGACTTTTAATTAATGTTGCTTCAATTTTAATATGCTGTATGTTTGTGCCTCGAGACTAACAGAATAAAAGAATTACTGATAAAAATATGAAAAAGTATTAATAGTATTTAGTCCGATGTGTGTTCCGTGACAAGAAATAGATCAGTAACTAAGTTTTGATGTGTTCTTCAAAAATACAACCAGAACTTATATATGTATGAATATTATTTCATATATCGGGGACAAAATGGAGGTCAGTCGCTTAAAATATTTGTATCTTTTTTTCTTTTAATTTGAAAGAAGAAGTTATGATACAGTCCTTTAAAACGACCTGAGGCACACTCAACAGGACTAGTCCAAACAAACGTGTAAGGTGATAGCCGTAGATACATTTCAACTTATTTTCGAGTGGGTATTGACCCCCCGTGTTGAAAGGATGATTACCAGTGTCACTGTACGATAATCCTAAAAATATATTTTATTTGGTAAAAATAAAATCAGAAAAAATGTAAATGAGCCTTCAAGTAGCTTTCTGTTTCTGTAATTCAAGTAATCACTATTTACATAAGATTTATTTTACTTGGACCCTTAGCTGCCGCAGCTATTTACATTAAGTTTAGTTCTTTTCCGATCAAGATGGAAGATATAATAATTAAGATTTGTTATTCAAGAGAATTATTGCTAAATTGTATTTTCAGAATATAAAAATAATACGAAAAATAGATTATTACTAGTGCAAGATAAAAGAAGTAAAACAAATACAATGAGATGTTAATTAATTAATCAATTAACTGATTAATTAATAGTCTTATTTAATTGATTAATCGAATAAATAGTTATTTTCTTTAATTATAAATTAATTTCTTTATATTTTTATCTACCTTCCTACATAAATACCAAATTACCTATCCATTTACCTATTTATTTATTTATTTATTTATTTATTGAAGACTTTTTAATGCAACACCTTGTCATATACATGGATTAAAATATTTTAAACGCACAACTATTCCCTTTTAAGTACGATTACTTTCGATGAAAGATATCTCATTCCCTTCACAAATAAAAATAATTTTGCATTACCTTAAATGTTCATCCATTTTAGTCACACGGCCATGATAGCACAGGTGACATGGAAAGTTTTTTTTTCAAGTCATTGTTTATTGTTATAAGTTGTAGGAACAAGATATTTGATATTTACGTGTTCCCACAACTAATTATCTTATTCTCATAACATACTTATCTATTTCCCACCACAAATTTTCTTATTCCCACAATATGAATATCTTGTTAACACAACTTAATATCTTGTTCCTACAAAATCGAAATCTAATATATTTATTTTGTGGGAACTACACATTCAGTGTTTTTATTTCTTTTTCTTTTTCAGATGTACAGAAGTTGTCGTCCCTCCCTCAAAGTATATACGCTCGTTCTTGTACCGTATACATGTAGTCTCAAGAAGTGTCGTGCAAATTTCAGTTAGTCTAAATACAACCAAAATGAGTAAATCGAATACACCAAACTAGCCCACATATTTACACTGCTTCGAAATGCTAAAAAAGGCATGCATTATGCATTCTCATTTTAACTTCGCCTGCAGGTAATAACATGCTCATTTATGTATAAACCTCATTCAATATTAAATCACGGAATTTCTCTGCCGAGTCGGCTATGCAGCTCAAACAATTTTTTGTTCATTCAATAAACGGCGGTTATCCGAGTGGTTCCTGCCGGTATAACAAGTCGACGCTGGGAACCATTTAAGTAAAATTAAAGGTGATTTAAAGGGACACTTCCAAATGAGAATGAAATTTCATTTTAATTTTTTTGTATTCAAGAAGAAAAAAAAAATACTATTCAAATGTTACTTATAAAATTATTACTTGCTCTGTTATGTAAAATGTGATATTAAGTGTTCAATTGTAATCTAATGAAATAAAACTATTCTTTGACTGATGAGGCATTATCTGATACCCACCATAAGAGTATCTATCACCAGCTGTCGCCTCGGTAGATATCACTCCATTCTCAATGGTCATTAATTGTAAATTGGCCAATACGATATTACATCAAGGCCAAAGATTGAGGTGATTACCACATTACCAGGTTCAAAGGCAATGACATTCACATACATTCTAACAAAATATTAATGTTTGTTTTAAGGCATTTAAGAAGAATAAAATGTGTCTCAGACAAATTGTCCATAAAATGAGATATTCGCCGATATGACCATATGAGGGATCAACTTCTTTGAATAAGATATTTATGCAAGAGCAGCGCGATGACGTAACGCCTGTTAACAACAATATCTCTTTTTCGAGGTGAATATCACTTTCTATTGTCTCACACAGATCAATATTGGACTCTTCACGAATGTAGCAATTTATAACTCATATAATAATTAGGTATCCTTCTTTACTCACTAAGCAAACGTCTTCATTATGAGTTTGGTAACTGTGTTACATTTACATCAATTAGTAACGCCGTGTTCATAGTTATATTCATCATTTTCAACATAGCTATAATTAATTTTGTCGGGAAAAAAATCTTTCCAAAGTTCGAAAAAGTCTTCCCAGGACAACTTCAATAAAAAATATCTTTGATAGTTTGCAAACTAGTTATGCACTTTATTTAAATCTGTGGCTGGCCCAGCCACTTAAGTTCAACAATTTTATGCATGTATGCTGTGATTTAAAAAAAAGATTAAATTAAAGAGTATCAATATAATATCAAAATACGTATTGTTTGAACAAGTGTCTTCAGCATTCACTCCACCGTTTCAAGATAAAATTGCTAAAAAATGAAATATCGTAATGCTATTCATAACATTTTCAGAGCTAATATTTGCATTCTGAATTTAATTAGCTACTTTGAATGATTGAGGCAATGCCCTTCATTATATGTGGTAAAAAATTAAATATGGCATACTTTTTTAATTGCTTGCCAACTTTATCTATTTCCCAATATTTACTTAAAATCTTTTCTTTTTCTTTACCCACTTTGATCTATTTCTGCAGATTTATATTTTAAATACGATTTTAAATTAATGTAAAAATGAATCGAACTATTTTTATACACCTAAGTGGTTGAATTCCATAGCTTGGCTGTATTTTTTTAAAATGTTGACAGTTTACATGGATATATCAGCATCGAAACCTCGCTTATTTAATTGATTGACTTTAATGAGCACGCAAACTATAATTTCGACCGATTTTTAGTCAGAACACAAACTGTAATTGCGACTGATTTTGATGAGTATGCAAGTTCTAATAACGATCAATTTTAGTCGTTATAGAGGTTATAATTTCGACCGATTTAAGTGAGTACACAAATTATAATTTCGACAGATTTAAGTCAGCATACAAGCTTTAATTGCGACCGATATTAGTGAGTACGCAATTTCTAATTACGATCAATTTTAGTCGTTATAGAGGTTATAATTTCGACCGATTTAAGTAAGTAGACAAATTATAATTTCGACCGATTTAACTGAGTACACAAATTATAATTTCGACAGATTTTAGTCAGCACACAAGCTATAATTTCGACTGATTTTAGTGATGCGCAAATTATAATACCAACCAGTTGAAGTTTATAAACAAATCATAATTTCGACCAAATTTTAATGAGTATATAAATTATAATTTCGGCCACTATAAGTGGGTTCACTAATTTTAATTTCGACATATTTAAGTGAGTACACACATTTCTATTTCGACCTATTTTAGCCAGTATACACATTAAAATTTCAAAATAATTATAAAAAAAATCACCGAGCAAGTCACTGTTTGTTCGCATTAACAAAAGTAAGTTTGCGAAAAACTGGTAAGAGAGTTAATTCATATCTAAGAGAGTGTTCTATTTGTTTATGTTTTTTCATTGTTCAAAAAACTGCAAAGAAATTGTGTCTTTTTGAAAATAAGAATGTGATTTTTCAAATTTAGATTTACAATGCGTATCTGGCAATTGGGGGGGGGGGGTGGGTAAGGGGATGGGGAGAAAGAAATGGGGTTTGTTTTCCCTTTTATAAAAACTGTTAAAATTTAAGAAATATACAAATTCATCATCATCATCATTATAATCATCACAACGTATATCAATATATTTTATGCAATTGATTACTAATACCACGCTTATTAGGTTTATATGGCTTCTCGCTCTGGAGTGCTGAGCCAGGTCTGCATTCGCTTTTGCTCAAATAAAATGAATGCTGATCTGGCTTGTCGCGCTGGTTGAGCTGAATGTTGATTTCTGAGCGGTGTGCCAACTTTACGGATTCGAAAATTTTACTTTGTAAAGAATCAAAATTTAAACATCGTTCCTCGTTGCTTGGCAGTCATTCAAATTTCATTGTGGAATTTTTTCTTGTTTTTTTTTTCTTTATAGTACAATAAACCGCTTTCAAAATTAATGTTCTTTCTTTCCCCAATAATAGTTGTAGTCATCACTTGTCACGGTGGCTCGGGTTTCTTATCTATTGATGTTTTAATGAAATGCATTGATAAAAATCTTGATATTGTGTGTCTTTGGCAAATAAAACTGTGGATCAAGTTAGTACCATGTTCTGTTTAATAGTTCTTTTTTGTCAAAAGGCCAAGAGATTGATTAACTTTGAACCATGAAATATAGGAGATGAAAATTGAAAGAAAAAAAATTGTGCTCAAAATATTCTAATGTCATCATGTCGATAGTTAATTTTATCCATTGAATGATGACAAAAAATATCTTTTTCATTGTGTTCATCCTGTTGCTTTGACAATGATATTCTTGGTAACAGAAAAGGACATCCTTGCATTATATAAATTTAGTCTATAATCTAATATATATTTCAATGCACTAACAATACTTATGCATTGATTAATGCGGTTAATGGTTAATAGAAGGGAGCAGTTATTTTAAGACTTTTAAACAATTTAATGCATCTCTGTAAAATTTGGTTGTAAGCAAAACTTTCCCTGAAGCTAACTGATGCAACTCAAAATGAAATGGATAATAGGCATTTGATATGAAGTCAAAACTATAATTTTTACAATTTCTATAAATACACCCGACGACTGATTTATAAATGCTCATTTTTACACGATTGTCACCACGCAATGATACGGCAAAACAAAATGTTACTATTAAATACTGCTATAATTACAAAAATAAAGGACTATTGCATAAGAGTTTTCGATGAACAGCTGTGCTTTGCAAAACATAACTACAGAAAAATCTTTGGAAAATTTTAATGTAACCAGATTGCATCAAAGGTTCTTGAATTATTTTATCATAATTCATCTACCAAAATGTAAAAACAGGGCTTGCAATCTTAATGTGGTTACAGCGATCAAAACTTATCAACAGCGCTTTAAACATCTACTCTGAGCCACCCAGAAAAAATGCAATATCAAAACGTTTAATATTTGTTTATAATTATACAGTATGTTATATAATTATAATAATAAACCGTCAAAAAGCTGCAATGCAAGCACCAGCTTTACTCAACGCCCAAACTTATCCACCATGTATATTCTCTAAAGTGAATATTATAAGAAAGAAAGAAAGATAGATTTCTTAAATCCATTGAATTGACTTTCTTTTTCTAATTTTAACTTGACACCTGTAAATGAATTCAACCAAAATTTCGACACTACTTTATCAGCACAATAAAGCAACGAAGTATCGTTTTTCCCGGCTGTAGTAACACTCTGATCAAAAGCCGATGAAGAACTGGCAGAACATTTATCAGCCCCGTAACAAGGTACGCATGCGTCAGATTTATGTCAATAAACATCTCTCTCTCTCTTTTAACAGAGGCAATGTGAAATTGACGCTGCCTGATTGGACAGCGTTCGAATGACGGCGTTAAGTTGCCAATGGCGATGTCATGATTCGTATGAATTTTTAACGTATATGTAAAGTACTCTAAACTTTCTGTTCAGACTTGTTTCACTCTAGAGCATAGAAACAGCTTTGTTGGTTCTTGTGTTTGGATATGTTTTGCCATGCCATAGAAACAGCCGAGGACGGTAATATAAATGTGAACAGAGCACGTAGACCCGGCACAGAAGGCGTCGCGTACAACGGGTGAGCTTTCGTAGACTTCTATAAATGCAAAAATGAAGAAAACTTGGAGTTTTATCGCTGTTTTTTTATGCGCTGTCTTTAAGACAGGAGGTAAGATTAATGATTTTTTTTCTTTCTTTGATCCAGCAATTACCTGCATGTGTTCAAAGAGTTTTTATAATTTTCTCAATTTCTATTTCTTTTTTTTTTTTTTCTTTTTTTTTGAAAATTTCAAATTTCATATTACTGGTTTTTCAGTCGTATCCATATGCTTTTTTAAATTTATTTATGTTTTATCCCTTCCGGAAAAAAATCTTTTGTGGCCGAATGCCACGTCAATTTTCTAGTTCTATTTCTGAATAATTGAGGATATTTATTTGTTTTATGAATAGAATAAAGTATTTCATTCGTTCGCATAAAATTAAATGATTTATCCAAAAACGTAATCGTACAATCTATTTATAATTCCGTATATATCTTGAGTAGATGAGTCAATGCTTTTAAAGCCAAGGCAAAAATTACTTCAAACCCAAGGACTAGATTGCCATTATCATCACTTTCATTTGCTGCATGGAAAATAGATATTACAAAATGATAAAGCAGAGAAATTATGAGTAATGTAATGATTTGACCCATTTTCCGAAAATCCTATTTAATAATGTATTTTAAATCACATTATTTTACCTAGGGAAAAAACTCAAGCAAAGAAAAATGTGTTTGGTTGAAACTCGTTTTTTGAAATAACGTTCTATCTAGTTTTGCCTTGTATCCGAAGTTTTGCAAAGTAACCGAAGGAACGGATATGCTAAGAAACAAGTCTACGCTAAAATGAATTAACTCTTAGCTCCTAGAAAAAAATAAAAAGTAAATGTTATTCATTCGCTTTGATTTTTAGTTAAAATAAGAACATAATATTATGTTTAAAAATACTCCTTTAGACAAATTGACACCCACAAAGTGTCATAAATGGTTATCCACCCGAAATGGTACAAAAGTAAGTCTCTAAATAAAAATCGCTATTACTGAAATTATAATATCTGTTGCAGCGACACCTGGATAATCGGGTAATAATTAATTCAATATTATTCATATTATCGCGGTTTTGAAGAAAATAGAATATTCTAACCCTACGTTATACTTTTTTATAACATTTCTTTGTCTACCAATCATTTATTACTGAGCTGAAACATACTTATTTTTATCACCCACGCTTAATGATATCAGGTACAAATGTTCACATGGAATATGATTGTTTCAGAATGCGCGATCAGTGGATGGACATCTCCAACTATAGCAACAGCTGATGGATCTGGCACCCTCACTGAAATGGTTAATGATGGAGCCACGGTCGGAGATACGCTCGGAATAACTTTAACGGCTACCACCGATGGTTCTATTGCTTCTTACACCATAGCTTCCCAGTCACCGACTTCCCCAGCTTTTGCAATAGACATTAGCGGTGTACTTTCGATCTCGTCCGGAACAGTGAGCTACTCGACAACCACTTCATTTACTTTGACCGTTACGTAAGTTAAATATTAAAAAAATGAAAAAAGGTTACTTTGAGTATAATAGCATATGTCATAAGACCAAATGTTAATTATCAATATTAATTACTGATGTAGATGTATGAAACGGGGTTTCTTCTCCATTGTCAACAAAAAAAACAACAACAGCAGTCTTTAAGAATATATTTAACTGTCTAGATGGGATTATCATTTTAGTTACAGAGCTAAACGGACAAAACTGATGCTTTTGACGCAAGACTGTTCATTCATTTCTAAGCTAAAGACTTTACAGGCATTATGTAGGATGTTTATCACTGTATTGTTTTGCATTAATAATGCGTGCACTACTTTTAACCTGCGCGACTGAAGCGCCCAAGTCATTCTGTATTTTTTTTTTTTTTTGCATCGACTGAGTGATCATATTACTTGGTAAGCCAACATGACAACAAAAGACGTTTTTACGTCTGAAAAACTATCTACGCTAACAATAATATTTTCTGTATCAACCACGAAAATTTCTGGTAATGACTTCATTTTACATAAATGAGGTGCAAAGTCAGCGAGGTAATACTGTAAAATTGCTACCGCTAGATGGCGGTAGCTCAAAGGGTTTAACATTATTATACAATATAACACATTTGGAATAATTTAGATCATTCGAAGTCTCACTATATCATAATTGTACTTGTAGGTAAAAGCACTGAAACCTTTGAAAACTTCAGTGACTCTTGCGGTTTGACTGTTTCTAAACTGATATGGCATAGAAGATGTTCTTATCTGTTTCATGAGTGAATTTTAATTGGGAGAGCGGCATGTCACCAGCTTGCAAGACATTTAAGTGATTCAGAGAGGATCGATTAACCAGTTTTTTTCTAAACTTTGTTCATTTCTTTCAGAGCCAACGATGGCGCTGATGCCACAGCTACAATCACCCTGAACGTTAATGCCGCGCCCACTATCGATTCTCACAGTAGCAGTGTTTGTATAGCAGATGCCTCGGGCGTAGGTAGGTCTGCAAATATGACTTGGTTATCACTTTCCATGGCATAACAATTTTATGTCTTGATAAGCTCAAAAGAGATATCAAAAAATAAAATATTTTGAGGTAATGCTTTCGGAGAACGTCATAGAATCCGCTTAGTCCTGTTTACTCTCTATCATATATATACATTTGTGTTCGCCATCAAAATTAGACTTCGTACAGTGTCTGGTAGAATTGATAATACAGAAAGAATTTTACTTTACAGGTGTTGACTTGATCGCCCTTTCCGCAACCGACGCCAACTCAGGCACAACTATTACTTGGACAATTGATTGTGAGTAATTATAGATATATATGTTGCTTATTATCACCCACATCATATGTGATAAGTAGCACCCATATCCTCAGAATTATTTCCCCTTTAAACTTAGGATTTTCCTTAAAAATTGAAAACATTTTACTATAACTTCTTTATTTCTTGACTGACCTACTTCAAACTTCAAATATATGTTTCTTATCATCACCCACATCATATGTGGTAAGGTTAATAACTCTTTCACTCATATTTTAATAATTATCTTTCCTTTAAACAAAAAATTTCCTTAAAAAATGTAATATTTTACTATAACATCTTTATTTCTTAAGGGATTTTCAATGATAAAGTAATAAATATGATATGATATTTCATCAACCATGGAGAAGATTCTTGTCTATGTATCTATAGATTTTGAATTAAATTGATTTTTAATAGTTATCCCTTTCTTAACTATCCAGTACTTAAAGAGTCGAGCGTGCTGTCTCCACAGACAGATCTTGTTTCTTCTTATTACTATGTTTAACAACTGTGCTTTTTTTAACAGCTGGAAACACAAACACAGACTTCGAGATCACCACTGGTGGTGCCCTTCAGGTTGTTACAGATCCTCTAGACATGGCCACAACCAGCTCCTACACTCTTGTTATCACGGCAGAAGACGACTCTTCAACGCCGCTGACAGCAACAACAACCGTAACCGGGACTGTGCAGACGACATGCTCAAGTGCTTCAGCCATTGCTATAAGTTTAATGAGCATTTTGGCTGCTCTGATGGCTACAAAGCTTTTCTAAATATACTCACAACTTAGACATACAATAATCTTCAAAAAATAAGGGTTTTTTTTAATTATTGCAAAAACTGTTAAGGTTCTTCATTTTTAAACAAATGCAACAAAATAAAGGTGAACATTTCATTTTTAAACTGTAAAAAGAAACTTGGATTTTTTTTTAGTTACTTGAGAATTATCGTAAAAACATTATTTGCAAAACAATAGTGTGTGTGTCGTTACTACTTCTTTTAAGGTATATTTTAAGTAGATTTTTCATGATATCCATACATAAGACATTAGTAGAATTTTAGGTGAGAATACCGTACCACAGAATGGCCATGATGAACAGGCAGTGACGTAAATAAAAGTTCAGTTCCGGCTGCGATAAAAATGAGGCGAAATGTTATTTTAAAAAGATAATAATTACTTCAAAAGACTATACTGGCCTAGAAAGCACAATCGATAACCTGAAAGTCATTTTAATAAACGATACCTTTGTTTTTATGCAAACACTAAACATCGACTTTTCAAATAATAAAATTCTTTCAGCGAAAAACTGCTGTGAAAACATACAGTAGAGAATCACGAAGAGATAGAAACGTTTGTGTACGGTAGACTCCTTGAAGTTCATAGTGTTAAAAGTAGATCTGTGAGGAATTAATCCTGGAATGAGATATGAATTTACATATCGATATAAGACTGGTTGCTCATAGTTCTATTTATAGATATGCGAGTTTATTGCAGCGAAATATTAAAACCATATAATGGGAAAAAAAGAGAACAGTAAAAATGTAAAACTGAATGTTTTATTTTCGTTTTTGTAAAGTTGTTAATGCTACAACATAATTCGACTTTGATAGTGATCGGTTAAATATATTTACGTGTTTTCATGTGATATTTTGTTATGAAAATACCAAAAAGACAATGTCTTATTTGAGGTGATGCAAAGTGAGATTTTTTTACATTTTGTTGAAATAAACTTGTATCGAAAATTTTATGTTTATCTTTGTTATCTGTGTTTGTGGGAGGGATAAATGTTCCCATTCATTAAAATCATGTTTTCATTTTTTGTGAATAGAATTTATCTGACCCGTGTCTCCTTTGCTTCTGCTCGGGCCGATATGGAAATATATCCTATGCATTCGTTCTTTGAGACTAAAATTCAATTGACCCATTTTTTCCATTGGAACATAACTAAAAAAACATTCCAGCTTTACAACTTGTTTACAGTTCAGTCCCCCTCCCCCCACCCCACCCCCTGTGATGTCATAAAGAAATAAATAGTTGTCAAAAACTCTAGTAAAAAGCACAGCAATATGTCATTATTTTACAAAGGGACATTACTCTGGTTAAAACAAGGCCATCATAGCTCTTTTCCCTCCAGTCGCGTAATAAATAATAAAATAATAAAGTCAACTACTGTGACAAAACAACAAAGCATTGCCTTAGTAATCACAATAAATAATAAAAGACGGTGACACTGATACAAATAAAGCTCATCTCAGATGACACTAAAATCAAAGAAAGATTATTCTGTTTAAAAAAGCAATCACAGTTCTCTCCTCTTAAAACTCGCTTACAGGAACAAAGAGCTATTTTTCTGGTAACAACAGAACAATTATTGTTTAAACTAGAGTGAAATCATTCGAAAACAACGTTACTCTGTTCAAACAAACAATTACAGTTCATTCCCCTAGATGTTACTTAGAATAACAAAAAGCAACAACTCTCGTAATAATAAAACCATCAAATAACAATCAAAAATATTTCTATTAGATATCTCTGAGAGTAACAGCGAAAACCTGTTCTGTCAAAAACAAAGGAAGCACAGTTTTTCCTCAAATCAGACACAAGCATTTCTACCACTTATTCAAAACGAAAACTTGTAAAGGCCCGTTACTTTGGTTAAATCAAAGCAAACACAGTTGTTTTCCCTTAAGCAATATTTCACAGCGATTCAAATAATAATGCAGTCGTCGCCTACAGAGGAAACTGCTAGAATTAAATTCCACTATATCAGTTATTATAAGGGGTCGTTACTCTGAAGAAAAAGTCCCCTGCAGAGTTTTGTTACGTTATGGTGTATGGGATAGTACAAGATGCAGAAAACATCCTATTCAAGAGACACCCCTGGTTACTTCCCATGCGTAGTGTATAGCACTGATACCTTGGACATCGGATATGGTTTCATCTGAAAAAGAATTAGTAATGTTATTTTGAAACCCCTGCATTACCAGTCTAGCATATTACAACTGGACCACTAGTCCGTTCTGACATATTGTCACAGACTTTCAAGACTTATTTAGTACACACATGCCTTTGACTTAGACAGAAATCCTTGAGAGGGATCGAAATGGTACGATTTATCCACTTGCTAATCGTATCTGCACTGTTAAAAAACGAATTTTCCAGTTTTTTGAAGAAGTGCCTAATTATTGGCATATCAAGTTGACCTTTTTTTAATGAGAGTAAAACTTTATGTCGCACACACACACACACACAATCACACACAAACACACACACAAACACAAATTACACACGAGTTAATTTAAGATTTGTCTGCTCTGTCACTGTCATTTTAAAACTTTAGCAATTCGCTTGATTTAAAACACTTGTCTCATACTCGCAAAAATAGTTATTTTTTAATAAAGCGTATAATCATTTCAAAAGGCTTATCTTGATTCAAAAGAGATTTTGCTCGCTTAAAGGGCCAAACACTACGATTAACCAGTGATATACTGCATAGTTTTGTTATTGGCATTTTAAACTTAATTGATAATTCAAAGAAAAAGACATTTTCAAATATTTCTCTTTTAGATAAAAAGAACTTTAGAAGTGTTCATATGGACTAAATGGCTAATAACACTAAACAGGAACAACAACAACTCTGTATAAAGACAAACATTAATTAGTGTATCTGTTGCACATAGATTTTTACTGACACTTTACATTTACATGATTTCATAGAAAAGAAGTGCATTCTTAACTGTAGGGTGTGACATATCAGCAGTTTTTGCTGATTGAACTGGCAATTGATTGTGGCCCCTTGATAGTATACTGAAAACTGAATCAGAAACTGAAAACTTGATTTAAAATCAGATGTTGCCAGTTAGTTTGGTTTTAAAAAGGAACAGTATTTCAAAGCGTTTAAATCGTATTGAAGGAAATGATGGCATTGTTCGTTTATAGTTGCGCTATTAGCTACACCCTTGGAAGTTTGAATTTTATTGAAAGAACCTTGCAAAGAGCCTATGCTTGACTGCAACTTTTCCACATGTTGTGGTCAAAGTGAGCAGACTTGCTCCCAGTCTTCCAGTGTAAAACAAACAATAGATTTAGTCACTTTTGACTAGACAGAAAAGCCAAAGGTGCATACATTATCTATTGACAGTCTTGTGAAATTATTGTATCAAAATGAAAAAACAAACAAACAGCTATATAGAATTTCATTTCAATGTTGCCAGCACCGTACGTAAATATTGATTTTCTGAATTTACGACGCTATGCAGTCGACAATTTAATTTGTGCGTTCCTGGTCAGATCTTGCTACAAAAACAACCGCGGTCTGAAAACAATAACAATGTAGAAACCTCGGTCTGAAATCAGTATGCGTGTAGAACCATCGGTCTGAAAAACAACAAACATATTGAATATTGCTAATAATGTGCATATCTTTCCAGAACTAGGTTTTATGCATAATTCTATTATTGCCTTCATGCAAATAAACTGTGAAAATTAAATGCATTCTAATGATAACACTCATATTTATTTGGTCAATAACATCTGTTTCACATTGTATACGTATAATCCATAGGGATAACCTTTCCAAAAGGACAAAATCAATGAATACCCCCATCTGTGCATATCCGTAATCTCTATGACACGCATATATGAGATAATATAAGGTGTTTCAGTGTTGTTTAAAGTTTGAGAATATATTCATGTCATTGCAAATATCTTTAAAAAAGCTATAATACATTCCTCACATTATTTCTACATGTTATTGTATGCTGGAAGGATATTTCCGCTTTTGTCATTGGTTTGAAGAAAATATATTCTCTATTTGCAAGGAAGGACGAAAAATAAGTAAAGTGTGCACAATTTGGCTTTAAGTTTATTTTAGATTAGCTGCTTAAACTTTTTTGCTGAATACTTTTTGTGTGTTTTAACAGACTTGAACAACGCGCGGAAGGAAATGAATAGTTTAAATTTTATCGTTGTCATCGCGATGACTTGTGTCGGATATATTTCTGCAAGTAATTCCTTCACAAACTTTGTGAATATGGAGAAGCTTTATACATTAGAAGACGAACTTATCACTCTTTCGGATGTGATTATTAAGCAAGAAAAGGTTCTTCATGGTGATGAAGATATTCACGGAATTCATAACATTTCAAGGTAACAGATTTCCGTACATTTCTATTTCTCCTCAAGCATTCTTTTATATTTTTAGGTGATGCCTTGTAACTTTCATTATTATGTAAAATATAAAAGTACAATCCTTTTAGGTCTAAGATTTTTGAGAGGTATACACTGAAAATTTATCTATTGACTGCTGTTGAAGTTAATCAGTAACAATACCATACTATACTAACAATGCTCATAAATGCTATTTGTTTCTGAAGTAGTACAGTTTTAATCAAATATTTGTAAGTGATTTTGATTAAAGTCAACGAAATTGTATTGTGTCACAATTATCTTACATTTCAAAGGTTTAGATTTAAAAATCTGTGAGTTGTGTGATTTCTGTGATTTGTCGTTTAATGGATAGCAATTTATTAGAGCAGATTTTATATTTGGTTAAGTTAAAAAAAAGAAAAGAAAAGGAAAAAAAGAAAAGAAACGGAATTCATGTTTTTCAACAGATTGTCTTCTTTAACATTTCAATTACTTTAAAGCAAATAATTACAATCATATTAACAACTGTGAGTTTCAAGGTGAGTCCTTTTAATTTCAAATTTGCTACTGAATAAACTAAACAAAGTTAATACTCTAAAGCAGTTAATTATTACAATATTTTCCATGGTTGCTTCAAAACAACTTCCATACATTTTAACTTTTTTCCATTTTTCCAGCACTATCGAAAGGGTCAAAACGATTCACCGGGAGATTGTTAACAATCGGAATCTATCGGCTTATATCGTAAACCCAATAAACATGTATCATCTGACGAAACGTCTGGCAAAGGATTGGACAAAAGTTATAGCTACCCTGGAAGATAGCAAATCATGTGCCAAAGGTGTGAAGTGCAATCATATCTATTTATTTTTTTCTTTTATGATTATTTGGTTTATATGAAGAGACTTTTTACACATACTTTTGTTTCACTGATTTCCGCATACCGGATACTGTCATTTAGCCTCAACCTGTTAGTCATTGTCTCCCTGTTGCTGATTGTATATTTAAACAGCCACAATACTGTTGAAGAACAAAAAAATAAAAATAAAATCTATTTATCTTCGATGAAGAGTGGAAGAAGAAATTAGATAACCATCGTGAATAAACAAATTTGCCGAATTGCACCGGACGAGCAATACTCAGCAGCCGATCACGCATAACCATTCACCTCATTTGTTAACTTCCGGTCGCTTACATAAATGAAGAACCGCTTATGATTTATGTTTTTCAATGTAGTTTCTAGTCTTTTCTTCCTTTCGAAATTGCCAACAGTAAACAGATGAAACACTGAATTCGAATTGGACAGGTTTTACTTTAGAGCCATCCGTCTCACTGCTGATTAAACTGAAGACGGCTATGGTACTGTTTTTATTATTTGAAAATCTACGGTAATTCTTTATTATCATTTAATGGTACTGTAACTCTTTTTTCAAGTGATGCGAATCAAAGTGCAAAATATGGCGGACAACATTCCATCTGGCAAATATCTGAAGCATGTCATAGAAGGCGTTCTCCGGTTGCAGGCTATTTATAACATATCCGTAAATGACATTATTTCTGGCACGTTCACGGTTATCCCCGCCATTTCGAAAATGTCATTGGATGATGCGTTTGACTTTGCACGTGCGGCGTATGAAGCCGAGTACTATTTTCTCTGTGTTGAATGGCTGCAATTAGTTTCTACGTCATACGACCCCGAACAAGCATCTTTCCGGCTAAGCAACGCTTTGAACCTCATGTCGTCTGCATATCTAAAGGTATGTACAAAACTCATCAGAACTATTTTGGGACTCTTTTCTGTTCAACTCCCTCTTACGATGCAAATACCATTCAAAATATCAAGTAGTCATTCAGCTGAAGAACCTTTTCAATATTATTTGAAAGAGTTTGTATTTCAAGCTACGTAAACTACAAGAATTTAAACTAAAAGTTGCGATGTACACATTCTTGCTTTGATGAACTAACTTTGTCAACTTGAAAACTTTAGATGAAAAGACCAAAAGATGCCCTTGCAATTTTGGACGAGCTGTTGAAAGTAGGTGGGTACACATTTATCTCGTGAAATTTGGTTCAGACATGAAATTCCATAAAGAATATTTAATGGTCCATTTTCACTAACAAAGATAAAATATACTAAAATTACGGGACAAACGAATATGACTAAGCTTCGATCGAATAGTCCCATTAGTCAAACAGCTAAATATAAACCCATTCTCACGAAATACCAACATTTCACTAATTAGACAATGCATGTGACTACGGTCACGTGGGTTGCCACGAGATGCCTGTTTTGAATTTAGCTGCTCGCTAGAACTGATGTAACATAAATGTAAATCCTGTTTTTTAAGAATAGATTATCTTTGCAAGAAAAATGGTATCTTTCAGCACAAATTTTCTTACAACATTTATGATATTCTGACAACAATTTTTCAAATTACAGTTTTGACTTTGAAAACAATAAAAATCACTTTTTTTTCGTTAAAGTCTTGGTCATTAAATAAAAATTTCCGTTCAAATAAATGAAATAAAAATGAACAAATCCTCATTGTGGAAGACATATAATGAATATAGCAACGCTGCCTGACTTTCGGACTTTCCAAATCCTAAAATTTTAAGAGACATACTTACGTGATCTATAAATACATTGCAGATCCTAAAAATAATGTGGCAAGGAGAAACAGCAAGTATTTAGTACAACAGATAGATCGAGGTATGACAGAGCGGAATATTGAACAACAAGATCTGAAATCCAAGAAAGATAAAGGCCTTCAGAGACTGTGCAGAAATATTGTACCAGTGAGCTCCCTTGTTTACCTAAGTTTTCTTTCTTTCTTTCATTTTTTTTTTTTTCTTTCTTTCTTTAACCAGTTAGTTAATCATTTATAGTACTAAGCCGCGTTAAAGAGGTAAGTAGTCTCTAAGAATTGTAAAAATGATTGAAAATGCTCTTATTGATTTTTTTATCTGTCAACATATAAGTAAAAATGTTAGTACAATTGATGGCCTTATACGTCTAGTAATTCGACAATATCTTATAAATTTTGCAAACAATTAGCAGTGTGATAATTCTGCATTATAATTTGTCAGCTAGCTCGTTCAATACGAGATTTGTGAAATGGATGAATCTGATTGGCTTTCAGACTCAAATTCCTGTTTGAAATCACTTCACTAATAACATAATATTCAATTTTTTTTTTGCTTTTTCGTTCTCAAATTATGGAAAGTTGCTGCTACTACAGTTCATTTTTTTCCAAAATAAGACGCGAATAAAAGGCTTTATTTGCTCTTTAATGTCTTACACCTTTGTAAATGATGTAACTAACTAAATAACAAATGCTTACTAACTGCAGCTTTCACTTTATCTAATCGACAGCGGAACTACACTACGTCTCGGCAGTTCTGCACATACACCGGCACAAGGGGTATGGACTTTTTCGACAGGCCAAACATTAAAACTGAAGTGCTCAGTACGAAACCTTTGATAGTCTTGTACAGAAACTTTACAACGCCCAGCCAACAGAAGGCAGTGGCACATTTAGGATACGAGCAGGTATGGAGAAGTTTTGGATTTCAATGATATTTACGATATACGTCATTGTTTACCCAAGGTAAACACATTCAGTACAACGACATTAAATACGGTCATTAAACAGAGTGAAACGGAATGGATCGAACGTGGGTTTCCAGCGATGGGAAATATTTCATTCATTCATTCATTCATTCATTCATTCATTCATTCATTCACTGATTCATTCATTTATTCACTGATTCATTCACTCATTCATTCATTCATTCATTCATTCATTCATTCATTCACTCACTCACTCACTCACTCACTTATTCATTCATTCATTCATTCACTCACTCACTCACTCACTCACTCACTTATTCATTCATTCATTCATTCATTTATTCATTCATTCATTCATTCATTCACTCATTTTGGATAGGAGGAGAGATTCATTAAATAGTGTCAATATTCAAACGCGTTTTGTCACCATGATTTTGCTGCGAAATTTTAATTCCTTTTCTTTGAAATATTACAGTTTTATATACATTTGTAAGTAGAAAATACACAATTCCTGTTACTCCGGAATAAATCTAGCCATACCTTGTTCTTACTAGACGGAAGTAGCAATTTGATAGGCACCGAGTTTGAATGTTGTTTAATAAGATGTTCTGAAATTTCAGTTATGACAGATGTGACACGTTCGAAAAGTTTCGTTTATTTCAACTTCTCAACACATGTGTTGACAGTCATTGGTTTTGTTGTTGTTGTTTTTTTCCTATATCTTTAAAATAACCTCTTTCTAAAATATGTTGACAATTGTTCATCGTATTTCACAAGTTTCCTTGATTTTTTTTCCAGATGAAAAAGGTAATGTACAAGAACCATTACATGTATCCTGGAGGAATAGAAGGGTAAGTTCCTTATAAGTTTAATATACAGTCTTAAGAGGGTCGTAAGCCCGAGGGTACACTATAATCGCATATACTCAATATTTTATACTACATCATGTGACGTCGGTATACCTGTCAACGCGCACCATACTATAACTGACAATCCTGCAGTTATAACACGGTTGGAGATAATTGCAGGTTATATCTGAAATATACAAGGCAATTGTTGGTCACTTTGGTAAAATATGAAAATGTGAACATCATTCTTCTGCTTATTTGGATTATAATTCAGTATTCAAGATTTTTTAAAATCCTTTGGCATGGCTGAATAATTGTTTGCTAAACACATGTTTCAAGTCTCATAGATGTTATGAGGCTGGTAAGGATATAAGGGATTGTCAAGTCGTATATTTCTGAAACAGAAGTGACGCACTCTGACGTTGCAATATGTAAATACATGTATAAATAAACTTTCATACATTTTTTCTCGCGTAAGAAAATCTGCCTGTTAAGTCATTAATGAAAAATGCGTTTCTAACATGTAATTGTGCTTGACGTTACCACATTATTATAACTCTAAACAAGCTCTGACCATTAACAGAAAACAATTTCGAAATAATGTAACTTGCAATGTGAAATACTGTATAAACACATGGAAATGAGATGGATTAATCATTGATATTTGTCAGTTACCTCTTTTAAGTAAAGAAATTTTTCAGCGATTTTTTTCTGTCATTCTCTATAGTTTTGTTTGTCAAAAAAACTGACTTTGAAAAAAATCATCTGATATATTGTATTGATGTATTGGTGTAAATTACAAAACAGGCTGATGGTCGAAGATAACACAAACTGGCAATGGGTACCAAACTTACAACGGTCTCTAGACAATATTGATCTGACAGAGCGGGTACCAGGCAGGTCGCGATTACTAGTGAGAAACACCGGATTGCATGGCCTTGAAAATTACCGTCTGGTAAGGCGTTTACTTGTCTTGTTCTGTTGAAAAAAAACAACAAAAAAACATTTATATAGTTATTTGAACTATGTGAGCAACTAAAGTAAGAAATAATGTATTTAACAGTATATTAAAAGAAAACACACACAAAAAATACAAGAAAAACAGATGATACATGAATCAGGTCTGCAAAATAGCGGTGTAAACAAATAATTGTTTAAAACGTAAATGTTTACACCATGATATTCTTCATAAATTATGAAACTTATTACTTCATCATTTGCGTAAGTATTTCATTATTTTAAAAAACAGTAAAAGAAGGAACATTATTAAAAAAAACTTTAAAAAGAAAAACAACTTGAAGAAATTAATTCTTCGAACTTTCATGACACGATGCCTGGGTCCGTATTAGTACTGCTGTCTGGCCGCTATATGTTCATTTGTCAGAATAGTTTTGCTTAAGTATGTATGAAGATTTTACTTTGCATCACTGAACAACGGGACAGTAAATGACTAATAGTTGTTCTTATTTTGCACAGGACAAGTCAGAACGCACACGACTAGGAACGTATGTAATCTTTGTAAGTAAGCATTGGTACTCAATTATTGAAACAAAACAAAAACAAAATTTATGTCGTCTTTCTGTTATTATTGATAATGTGTTTTCACTATCTTCTGCTTTTAAAAAACTCTACGCAAAATTATAACAAAAGAGTTCGAAAATAAAAGATTTCTATGTATTTTTTTTTCTTTTTTACCGTGATGGCTTAAGAACTTGAAAATAATTAGTCTGTTTGTTTTCTAGTTAACGGAACCAGCCTATGGCGGAGGAAACATGGTATTTCCGTTTGTGAACGTCACAGTTACTCCGGAAAAGGTTAGGAATTAAAATTCATTGAACAAACATTTTCAAAGAAAAATTGCATTATTTAACTTGAACGTGCTGAAAACTGGAGGGGAGTGAATTGTTGATCATTCTTATTTTTGCCCCCTTCGCAATGACCTCCGCTTCATACCTTAGCAGAGATCTCTGCCACCACGTGTAAACTTTAGCTCGTTTCGAGCAATGAACCCAAGTATGAACTAAAAAAATAATTAGAAATTATTTTTCCTTTGTTTAGTTGTTATAAAAAATGCATTGTAATTAAGGTGTCTGGTAATTGTAAAATATCTAATGATTATTTTGTTTATTTACTTGAAACTAACCTAGTGGCAGTGTTTATGAAAGGGAACTAAACGCTGCGTGGAGTTTGGTTGACAAGTTTGTTGTCATCACGTCAGTTTCTTGCAAGAAAAGTCGTTCCAATCATTTCATTAAACTTAAGTTTTCAGGTTCTTGTGATATTGGGTTGGGGCCTTCCGGTTAAAGAACACTTCGTCAGTAAAAAAAAAATATTAGAATTGCTTACCTATGATTTTAATTGCATCTTTATTTCTTCCAAAAAGAATGTTTTCTATGAAACTTTTTTCACATCTCCTAGGGTACTGTGTTGTTTTATGAAAGAACAGTCCACAAACAGGCAACGATCTGTCCTCTCATAGCTGACACCATGTGGGGTAAGTATTCGTCATCAACTTATTGGCTTAGTTTATCGCTGAGTATTTTCAAGTCCATTTCAATGGTGCTTTAATAGCTCAAACTTCTATCTTCAACAGTCAGTGTATTTAAGCATTTATAAGTCTTCAAAGTGTTAAAGCGACTGATTCACAAAATTAAGCTTAAAATTTGTTTTCCATTAAGATTAAAAAGAAGTTAATATACTATGGTAAAAACATGAGTATATACTTCTGTACATTATGAAACTGAAGAAAAAGATGGTTTTAAAAGGATTCGAACCAATGTCTTTCGGGTGAGGAAAATAAGAAGCAGTGACCTAGACCACTGAACCACTGTGGAACGTTCTTTTCATATCTCAAAATTAACAATATAAAGTATCTATTCTGTGACTAAAGGGGTAATTTTTTTACCGATTAAAGTGTGGAAAAAAGATTTTATATACTACTCAAAATTTGATAGGGATCACTTATAAAAATGTGTATATTTACTACATAAGGTTGAAAGGTTATATTTTTTGTTGTGATTCTGAAAATATGTTCATATGACAACAGTTTGGTACCAAAAAATGAGTAAATATATAAACCGTTGAAGCGTGACAGAGGCTGAGCCGAGGGAGGGGCACGAATTTGGGATAACACAGACAGTAGATGAAATGGAACTTTCTGGTAAAATCAAATCTATGGCCTGAATTTTGCTTTAATATCGCGTGTGGTGTCCGTTTGCTTGGATTACTGCTCTGCACCGCCTTCTCATGCTGCTAATGAGTCTCCGGATGCTTTGTTGTAGGAGTCGAGCCCACACGTCCAGAAGGGCCTGCTGTAGCCCAGGGACCGTGGTTTGCTGGACTGGGCGAGCAGATATTGCAGTCTGCAGCTTGTCCCAGGCGTGCTCTATTGGACTGAGGTCTTGAGACCTTGCTGGCCAGTCCATTCTCTCTATGGCTGCTGCCTCCAGGTGCTTGTTGGTGACCCTTGCCCTGTGAGGCCGGGCGTTGTCGTCCATTCAAATGAACTCAGGGCCTATATCACCAGCGTACGGACGAACGTACACATCTAAGATCTCATTGACGTACCGTACAGCCGTCAATGTGCCGTTTTGAACGATGTGCAGGTCCGTTCTTCCCTGCATGCTAATACCCGCCCACACCATGACCGAGCCCCCGCCATGACGGTCATGGGTAGCAACACATACGGGTGCCAAACGCTCATTGGCGGATCTCCATACCCGCACTCGCCTATCAGTGAAGTCCACACAAAATCTATACTCGTCAGTGAACAGCACTGGGGTCCAGTCATGCAGCGTCCACCTGGCGTGATCGCGGGCCCATTGAAGACGTGCCTGGATGTGGTTTCGCGTCAATGGGATTCGGATTGCTGGCCTTCTAGCCCTCATGCCAGCTGTATGAAGACGGTTCCTGATGGCTTGAGTGGAAAGTCTTACACCACTGGCATTCTGGAAGTCATTTTGGAGGGCAATAGCGGTAACAAAGCGCTGACGTCGCGCTTGAACGGCAATAAACCGGTCCTCACGCTGAGTTGTGGACCTCTGACGCCCTCCGCCATGCCTATGCGTGACATGCCCGTAAGTTTGAAACCGTCGCCACATCCTGGCAACGGTGCTCTGGGACACCCCAAGGACACCTGCCACGTGTCGTTGGGAACGCCCAGCCTCAAGCATCCCTACCCCCTATTCATCTTAAAGCCAACAGAAAAACGTTCAATATAAGTAGTGCTTATAGACCACTATTTTGTAAACAAAATTCACGCAATATTAATAACTGTATGAAACACGTGCTACGTTGAAATGAGCTGCAAAAAGTAATACGACACCTAACGGAACTTAGGCACAGCTGACAGGTCACGTGACCTTCATAATGGCGGAAGACAAATTATCGATACGATGGATTATTTTACGTACCTCTCTATCCATTGCATCCAACGTTGCAATAACAACAACAAACTATACGAATATGATATTCATAAAAATGACACAACTACATTGTCGAATTACTAACAGAAAATGCTTGAAAAAATACTTGTCTTTTAGACTGAAGTCGTCCAAATTTCCAAATAAATTCTTACGTCATTTCAGAGCTATCAAAAATCAGACGAACCGAAAGAAAAAGGCGGAGCTAATTTAAATCAGTCAAAGCTCACATTTTAGAATTTTAAACGAGTTAAGTACTTCGGTCCGTAGTGTTTCCTCGAATTCAGTTTGTCTAGAATTCTTCTTGATAACCTTTGCCCTACACGTATTACCTGTACCTAAAATGGCACTCTTTTCTGTGGTATTTTCAAATATACACAGATTCAGTGCTAAGTCATAAAATCTTTGCCGTATATCCAGCTGTCGCCTGTGAACCAGTTTTCAATTACATTACTATCATCTTGCTTTATCTGTCCCATTACAGGCTTAATACGTCGATATCAAACACTTAAAATATAATTAGAGCTTTCATCTTTACAGCTGTTGTAATACATCTTGGCCATGATTTTTGTCTATTTGAATCAGTAAAGGCGATTCGAGAATTTGATCAGGACGTCTGAATATTAAACTAGTACTTTTCTTTTTTGAAACGTATTTCACAGAGATTTTTATATCCCTGGATTGTGGATTTATTTCGTTTTGTCTTGTTATCATTTTCCCCGTGCTTGAATTGTAACGTAGAGAAGAGTGTACTTAAAATAATATACGTGATTGAAGTTATATATTGTCCAATCGCATGGCCTTATTTTTCAAATTTGTTGACTGTTTTATACCGTGCTTGATCAATCGAAATTCACCAAGGTGTACTAATTAACACTTTTACTGAGATGAGATATTATTTCAATTTCATGTTTTTATTATTTAACGTTTATGCCTTTTTAAGCATTTTTGAAAAAAAACGAATCACCTTTTAGCTTTGTTTTATGTCAACAGTTTTACATTCCCTATAGCGTATTTTATTGCTGCCATGTATAGAGCTTTTGTCTTGATAAAAAATCTTAGCAAACTCTGTCAGGGATTATAGATGCTGTTTACTTATCATTACAGTTGGTATTTACCCTCTGCTTGACAAGACTTACAACGACATATGCTTCAAGGACAACCTTCGTAGACCAGTTGCTAATTAACTAAAGGAAGGAAAAGATGAAGCAGAGTTTCTGTTTACGAAAACAACACATCAGTCATTATTTTGATTATTTTATGTCTGTAAAATCAGCTGAAGAATACAATAACAGCTTTTGATGTTTAGGTATTAGCTCGGTATTAGTTAGGTACAAGTGGTATTAATTAGGTATTTGTTAGGTATAAGTGGTATTAATAAGGTATTAGTTCGGTAGTAGTTCGGTATAAGTGGTATTAATTAGGTACTAGGTAGGTATAAGTTGTGATAGTTAGGTATTAGTTAAGTAGAAAATATAAGAATGAATATGTTGTCTGTTAAGAGAATGTTTGAATTTGTAAAAGTATTAAATGTACATTAATGTTCCTTAGTTTATTTTGATAATTGTGTATCTTAATTGTAAGTTGCATTTAACAGTTGCAATGTACTTAATATGTTGTGTGAAATGAAAAGAAACATGAAAACTGTTGTTTTTCCCCATGGAATGAAGTAATTAAATTAAAGAATTGAACGACGTAGCCATAAAAAAGTGTTCCTATGAACAAAGTATAAGGATTTCAATGATATTTATTTAAAAGAATCATTACACTTCAACGTAAATTTATCGGGTACTGGCAACATTTTTTTATAAAAATGCAAACTGTAAATCTTTGTCTATTCAAATGTTTAAGAAAACCGGATTTTATCTTGACCTATTATGAAAAATCTCACAAAACTACTGTAAACTCCATGAAAAGGAGAGTATCACCCGCCACAGTGTTCAGAAAACCTGCAAGAACAGAGATTTTTGTTACGTTTTCAAAGCTTTAGCAAGGATAAGATGTCTACACCGAACTCTGGATAATTTAAAGTTCATTTTTATTTCTTTCAAGTCTTATATGCAAAGTATTACGTACTATAACACATAAATATGTGTAAAATTGCTTTCGGTTAAAAGGTCATTTCAAGAGAATGCGGAAGGCCTTGTAAACAACAAAACAAATATTAACCTACATACGCTCTTTAACATTTCTGTTGCCATTTATAAAGCTTACTGGTGACACAGTGGAACATAACTTTCTCAAGCATATCACCTAGTTTTGATACTATCTTTAAACAATTTTTGCTCCCTATGATGAGATGACAGTCCGCAACCAACCCACCAAGAGGTTGAACAATATTTTCCCGCTAATCTAATACACATATTTATCGTTGTCTTTTTTTCTGAAAGATTTCAATTGAAAATGAAGAAGACGATTTTCTCGCAGATAATCAGCCAACTGTCTAGCATGAAATAAATAAAAGAATAAACACGTTATTGAATTGTCTCTTTTCTCGAGTTTATATACACAAAGGAATTACCGAAACATTTTATTCACCGAAGAATTTAAAATTACCCCTGAATTGAGATCACAAACATGATTAGATTTCTTGACGTTGAAATGGTTCGCCATCTTGCCGACTTTTTAGTTCCAATGAACATTGTCAAATTATTAAGCCTTGCTCATCAGTCAGTTTATGCAGTACGTATGGCAATATTGTTCTGTGTCTGAAATGCCAAGAAAATTAATACTGTCTATGGTTTCTGCAGTAAAACGTGAATGAGAGCATACAACCACTACTCTAAGAAAGATATCTCCTTCTCAGTTCGTGCTTTGGAATTACAGGCGTGCAGATCTGATAGGTTTATGCACATATCTAATATGTATGCAGCCTTAGCCATAATTTATGTGTCAATTTGTTAAAGCAATTATTGTTTCCAAAACCTCGAAAAATTATTATTTTTGAAAAAGAATTAATGCTTCGTTCATATCTACAGAACATAAATAGAGGTTTAGAGTGCTATGCACGTAAGGTTTATAAAAGACGACAGCGCCTCCGTATTAAATATATCAATAGTCTGTTCAGTCGAATTTTATGTAGGTAACTGATTTATTTTGAAAATTTGACTATCAATACTTTTGCCAGAAAGTGGAATCTTTTCATTTTACCATATACATGACTAACGCACCATCCTGCTTTTAACAACGAAACAACAAACTCACATTCTTCTGATCCACTAAAAGATCGAAACACTCAGCAAATTATATTAAGACAACTATTGACAATGCAGCATCCTTAAAAATATGACGGTAAACGATATGGATTTTCTCTTAGTTTCTATGTACGGAAATCTCATATTGTCACGATAGAGTCCCAAACGGACCTTAGTTCTACACTTGGTAATGGTGTTACTACACCGGAAGTGTAGTTCCTGAACAAAATACACGGGTGCTTTGATTTTAGATAATCACAGATAGAACTAAAACTCCTTTATCCATTTAATAAGATGCAAACAACGAAAGAAATTACTTTCTTTCCACACGAAAATCACTTGTAAATTGCCGAAATAGTAAGCATTTAAACGCTTCATTTTACCTCCATAAGCTGATAATTTGTCTTTCAATTTTTAGTAACAATACATGGAAGAAGAATTATAGCCTAACTGCATTTTGTATGAGGTAATTTATTTCGTAGGTATGTAATTTTCTATCAGTATATGCACTGGGTCTTTTTTTCAACTTAGGTATCTCAGGTCGCTTTAGATTGGCCAAGTACTGATTGTTTTATATTTTATACAAATCACATCGCTGTAGAAACTCATCTTGAATTTTAAAGACTATCTTAAAAATGGTTTTGAATATCATATTCATTGTTTATAACTAGAACAAACTGTTGCGTGTTAAAATGCATGTTAAATCACAAACATTGGCTCTCAAACAACTAAATTTTGATTTTCGTAGTGAGAAACTTGTATTACTTAAATAACGAGAATTCATAAGCCCCTGAGTCCTGTAAGGATTTTTCTATAGTATTTCATTTCTTACGTTTCAAGGGTATTTATAATACTTCTGCAAGACATATATACAATTTTTCATGACTATGGATATCTATGGATATCTTTTTAACGTTCTGCGTGAGAAAATTTGACTTCGCACGCATGTTTGAATGAGAAACAATGAGATTTTAGGGGCTACAATAATGCTGTCTTATCTTCTACTTCCGGTTATTCTATATCACTTAAGCGACAGACATACTAATATACTGATCAGTTATTGCTCTATTCACTTTAAGCCCACTCACTCAGACACGATCATTTTGAGCATATTAAATGCGTAGTACGAGGATATCAATCCTTTAATGAATTTTAAGTCCAGGTAACATATCATTTAATATTCTCTGAAAATAAGTGTGTTACAATCTCCATGAATAGTTTATGTTAACTCTCTATAGATATCATGACTGATGCAGTATGGTTGATATAAATGTATGCGTTAAGAGTGTAGGTAATATTGCATGATGCATTACATTACAGAAAACTTATTAGATAACTTCTAAATGTATTTCGATGATGTGTAGAACCGAGTCATCAGGTACATCCTCCTATTATAAATGAAAACAAATTTAGTATTTTCACATCCGCTCAAAATACCAAAGCTGCTTTTAAATCGAGTATTTTTAAGCGACACGAAATACTCGAAGATCAGGTGTGAGCCATTTGGGAACTGCTTGTTTTTTCTACATATTTACAGAACTGCGTGGCCTTACTTGATTAGAATTTTTTTATTATTATTTAAAAACAATGCGGCTTTGAATGAATCAAAATCATGACCAAAATCTTCACAGACGACTGCGGAATGCTGTACTTGATAAACTGCCAAATTTTCTCAAGGAAACCTCAAATAATATTTGAAATTTTATAAATTCATAAGTGAACTTTATTCATCGTCTAATTCTATAGTTGTTCTGCATCAACAGAAGTTAGAATTAACTGGTGAAATTTCAGGAGCATAAGAGTAAGCCCATTTTTTATTGAAATCATTCCCCATTGTGCATTATTTGCTTTATGCGCTAGACATCATTTGACATCTTGCGATGTAAATGAAATGGGTATTCTTTCCATAAATCACATAAGAGCAGTGATAAGAGATGCAAATACACTGTCCTATGTTGAATTTGCTTCATTGTTTCAAAGGATTGTGATGGATCTATTTTCTCTGAATCTGTAAAGCTGTTAGTGGTCTTATTTCGAATCACAAACAAACATTTATGGTTTGTTATGTGAAGTTAAGTTTTTAAAACTGCCCTTTTGTATAATGTCTCATTCAAAAGTAGAAGCCTTTGTCTGCGTTTCCGTATTTATAAACTTTGTTTGCTTGTTTGTTTGTTTGTTTTTTGTTGGGTTTTTGTTTGTTGTTGTTGTTGTTTGTTTCCCTACAATTCATAAGTTAATTTCACATAACAAGTTAAAACTTATCATTCTATATCCAATTGTAGTTTTATTTTTAATTAACAATGTATTTCCGCACATTTTTTAGCAATGGATGGTTCGGTTCTTACTTTGTATGAACGAATTACAAACAAAAACATAGAGGCACAAAGCTGTCCGACTTCTGAATAGTTATTTTTTAAATCCGTTATACGTTTCGTTATTTTCGTTCAAATGTAAAGTGGCTCATTTTAGAAACAAAAAATGCCTTGTCAGTAAAATGGCAGCCTTGTTGAATAAAACGACACTCTGGCGAGTTATGCTTTCTGCAGTTTAATTGCCAGTAAATGTAAAATAAAAAGTAAATTATAGAAATTTGATATAATTTCTTTACAACACAAAAGAAACGTATCGTAAACTAAATGAAATTTTGGTGTAAAATTTGAACGAAACCGCACTGCCTGATGCAGCATCCATTACAAACTGATAAAATGGAACAGACTTAGTTTTATGTGTGCTGAGTTGCCAGACGACATAAGTTGATAGGCTTTCTTAAAGTCTGATATATGATTAAGACACAATACACAATATACGGAAATCGTTTTTATGTCTGTTACAGATTATTCTTGACAATTTGCAGACAAAATGCTCTTTGTATGCAATGCAAATTGATATATTGTCAGAACGCTTGAGCAGTTGATGCTACGTTATTGAAATACGTGAGTGAAATCATTACTTTCCCAGAGTTTGGGGTAACCTTTTAAGTGAATTAAATGGCGAGCTTTTATAACCGTTTTCAGCATAAAGATCTCAATTGCCTGAAGATTAAGTGAAAATGCAACAATGACGCAATATCTCGAAACTTCTTTTTATCTAATTAGTTTCTGCCACAAACAATTTCAAACTCATATCAAGATATCTGTCAAAGATTGATAAAACAATCATTTTGAATAGAGTTGCACAATGAAAATAAAAACATAAATAGTAATTATCAGCATTATCTAGAATGACATCTCATTTTGTTATTACGTATTTAAAAACGAAATGGTAAAATATTTAACTCACAGAAAGATGACTTTAAATTCTATATTTCGTTGTCTTTATTTTAAGTATTATTTTGTAAAAAAAAGAAGAAAATCTTTTAATGTAGAAGTTTAAAAGCTTTGATACGTTAAAATACTATTGTCATGGCGGCATATTTCTGCATAACACAACCAGATAATTTTCACGATTTTTTTCAATATTTCCACGAAAATATTGTAAATTATCGTGAAAACCAAAGTACTCGTCAAGATACTACATGCCATATTTAGTAAAAAAAAAAAAACATGAAAGCGCCATTTATTTACTGCATACAATTACCTGACAATAATCTCGAAAGTTTGAACAGTTTCGCGAAAACTTTCGTTTGTCAAATAGCTACGAATATCAACAATTTTTGTTTCCAGAGTTATTCCACCATTTTAGCCGGATAATTATGCATTATCATATTCTATTCTTACTTATATTCTTACTTACAAGGGAAATAGCAGAAGAAATGATAGCTAAAATTTTAAACTGGCAGCACGTTTTCCACTTAAAATGCACGTTAAAGACTGGTGAACGAAGAGTTCCGGAAATGAAAATGTCAGTGCGGCATAGATTTTTCGCGAAAGTTTAAAAGTTTCGAGTTAATTTAATTGGTTATCTTATCTTGGTTGTGGGCACTACTGTCAAATAAGGAGATAAAAATTTCCATTTAATCCATTCTTTATTATCTTGAAAGTTTAATTATTTTCGCGAAAACACTGAAATTGTTCAAGAAAATTATCATGTTATGTTATGCAGAAATATGCCGCAATATTAGTCTATAAAAAAGATATGTACTTTAAAATTCCTTCTGTTCTTGATGTTGTATTTCGTCTTTGTGAAAATTACAACAAGAATTGAAGATATAGACGTCTCTTTTCTTATTTCAATTTATAATTAGTTAATTAATTAATCAATTTATTTATTTCGGTTGGCCTTGAATCCCCAGAAAAAAATCCGACTGTAAGAGACTCATAACCAGACACGTTGGCCATCGTCCATACAATATTTGTGTATATGTTGTCAATTAAACTGCTATTATATTTAGAGGAAAAGTACTTAAAATGTCTGTTTATCTGAGTTTATTTATCGTCGGTACCGGTTTCCCATATAACCGACGCAGAGATTAGCTACTTTATTTTGTGTGAGTGCAAAATACAGAAAACATCCCTTTCCAGAGCCATACCTGGTTCTTTTGGATGCTCACTGTACAATACTGTACACTAAACCTCGGTTTAACGTCTCATTTGAAAGACAGTCAGTAATGGAGGATCGATCTAGCGACCCCTGGGTTACTAGTCTGCTCCAAGAGAAAAAGCGTTTATTTGTTGCTTGCTTATTTGTTGTAAGTTATTATACATCTAAGTAACGCATGATTAAATAGAGACGGAACAAAATCTATCTCTGAATCATTTCGTATTACTAAATAAAAATGTGTAAAGGTTGTAAAAGCTTTTGAGCAGTATTTAATTGAGTATATGATTCAGAATAGTAACATAATATAGTTAATACATGTATTTGAGAAATACCTTTCCGAATCCAGGTTTTGTTTTGAAGAAGGAAATAACATTTCCTCGGTAGCTAAAACACGTACGTTTGCGGAAGACTTTATACCTTGTGTCTATTCATCACATGAGATTAGATTGTATATCTTGTTTTGGATACCATGTCAACTATATGACTTTTTATGATGACGTCCAGATGTTGCTGAAAAAATAAGTCATGTAAAGCAGAGCGAAAATAAGCCATTTTCACCAGGTAAGGTGTGAAGGTATCATTCAAAGACAAGGACCGGCTATTTTTCTGCAAAGTGTAAAAGTGACTTTGAGTGATCTAGAACTTCCCCGAACAGAAAGGAGAAGACAAAGTAATAAATATCTATTAATTTATGAAACCATTGCTGCATCGGCTTCAAAATTAAACAAGTTTCCATTCATATCCAGAAATCCTCGTTCGAGAGTGGTTGTTTTCTACAGCTTATATTTTTTAAAGAACAAGAACTCAATTGATACAAATTAATACAATGAAACTGAATACATTTTTCGGCATTTTATTTGATGTATGTTAGCATAGCTCCGACGTAAATAGGACTGCTGTGCTGTATTTATGCAATGCGTAACATCGCTACTGAAAAGTGTGTGAATGAATATGAGCCTATAAAATTTCTGAACATCTTCAAAAATACAAAAGACCTTGCATTCATTCCATAGCTTTAAAAATCAAATGAAATATCAAAACCACTAGTATATGTAAAATGAAGAGGGCCATGAATACCTCAATAGTATTTATGATAATCTGATATCTTGGTGGTATTGTGATTGGTTAGTTTAAGGAGAAGAATTTTATAAGACTTAGTCTTTCGTTCTAATCCTGTTCTCTGAATACATGTTTGTTACTTTTGTATGTGTACGTATAACAAATGTTTATAAGGTATATATTCTTGGAATAAAATATGTTTCAACTTTGGTTTGTTCCGCGTCATTTCTGCTTTACTATGTGATCATTCTCCACAAGAAATTTAAAGAAAACCCAGTTATAGAACTTATTTTGCATGAATGAAATTTGGGTAAATCATATTGAAACCTTATTTAAAAACATTAATTTAAACAATGAAGTGTATTCTTTTATTGTAGGATACAATGTGGCCTAACTTTTCCATCTGTAAATAGAAATGCTTTATATTTCAAAATTAAGCACGTCCCCGTGGTCTCGTGGTTAATATTACAGTCTTGTTATTACTAAAACTCTCGCTAACTGCCGGATTTTTTTATACTGATCCACTATTCCGACCTAAAGATTTATTATGAGAAAGTCTGCAGTTTCTTACAAAGGATAAATATCGGACCACTCTCGCCTGCTTAACATGTTACAGGACAATAACAGTCATGAACCTTAATGTTTACCATCCAAATAAATACTGTACTTACTTAAAAAGCATAGCCATTCACTAGAATATGGCATACGATACTAGTTTAATTTGTATCAATAAGAAGCAAATTGTCTGTGCTGTATACATTCATTGTGATATACTGCTGTCTACCGAGAATGAGCCAGACAGAGTCTATCTCATTCGGTAACTTGCTGGATTAATCATACCTTTTATTAAGCCCTAAGCATCATTCTGAATGACCTATGTGAGGTATTATACGACACGTACTAGTGCGTATCACATTAACAGGTGTGGTGTTAGCAAATAGTCATCTCGGTATCAGGAAGCTTGAAGTTCCAGAAGTGTCTGGAAGCACATTTTTATGATTCAATTTTTATCAAGTATCAACAAAATATCAACTGAAAATGATGAGTATTTGATAAGGTATATACAATGCGTGATGTGTTAGAATCTTTTCATATCTACACATACCATTTATTGTAGCATGTCCTTAACATTGATTTATAGACAAGTCACCTTACGTTGCCAGTCGTTTTATGTTTACTTTCTTCCACCGGGGGCACAGTGTTTTCAAAACACAATTTGTTCCTTGCATACTACAGTGTCAGTTCATACATAACTTATTTTCCAACTATACTGCGCCGATTATCTTTTTTAAAGATATTTCTTGTTTATTATTTTGGCTAAATATAGTATCTGACTACATCACATTTATCAGACAGTTTGCTTGAATTGGAGTAAATAACAATATCGACACTCCATCAAATGTCTGCTTCGCCTTGTATATTTACTAGCAATCCCTCGTGGTCACCTGAAGATAGGAAATTTCGGATAAAAAGAATGTAGTGCCAAAATTGCTTGTATTTTTAACAGAAATCATAAAGCAGTGTAAATAAAAATGAAACACCTCTAAAGCTGAAACATTCAAAATGGGTAGGCGATAAAATAGAGACTGGTTCTTATTCATTGTTATGAAATATAATCTGTTTTGTTTGTAGCTGTACGCAATGTTTCAAGAACAAATAATAAAGCTGTTTACTCATCTGTATATAGAATTTCTTTTGACGTTCAGATATGTAAGAAGTATTTTTTCTTTGAAAAAAATATACCTCAATGTTTAGAAAATCATGAATGACAATATTATTTGTTTTCAGTTTTTGTCATATACGTTGGATTAAGGAAGATGACGCATACTGATATTTTGAAAACAATTTATTATTATTATTATTATTATTATTATTATTTGTAGGCCAAAAAAAGTAACTTTCAAAAAATAATATTACTTCATAAGCAGGGATGCTTTAAATAAATCTCTATTTTGTAATGAAATAGATTTGTTTTAACTGATTTGAAAATTACGACGTGAAATAAAATGTTTTTTTTGAAATGTTTCACTAGTCAGATCTCTTACATTCAATTAAAAAAACAATGCTACAAAAATTACGGTGTCATCAGCAAGGGAGGATGGATGTTATACCTCAGAAGCCGTTCTGTATTTGAATGTTTTAAGATTTGAAATTGTTTTTTGACAAAAATTATTGCGGGCTGTTATATAGACTCTCAAAATGATTTGTTTCATTACAAACATACTGAATTCTATATCATTAAACTATTTTCTTACCTTTCAACACTGTTCGAAGAAATCAACTATCAGTACTTACATGTACTTGGTATGGAGTTCAAAAGCTACCAAAGCTTGAAATATTTTTGCAGTTTGATCTTGATGGTTTTACAGAGATATTCATAATAACTGACGATTAAGTTCATACTGTTTTCTCTAAGACCTTGCCATGCCATATTCAAAAAAAGGCAAATGACCGACATTTTCAAAAGCTCTTTATTATAAACCTTTTTATATATCATGCATTGTCAACACAGGTAAGATGAAAATGTTTACTTGGCTTTTAACAAAATTACTTTTGGATATGACAATTTTCCCTCACCTTTCTTTGTAAATTCAAGAAAGAGGTAAAGCTTAATAAAATTGGGTTCATGTAGAAACCTTAAGAAAAAATGTATACATGTATAAGAGATGATACTAGACTTAATACATTACTTATAATGCTTCTGGTAGGTAAATTATACAAGAATTTCTGACAATTATGCAGTTTAAATAGGAGAGAAATGGATTGGAATTTGATAAATCAAAACAATATAAAACTCGCTTGTTAGTGAAAAAAAACTTACTGAATCTCTCTCTCTCTCTCACAAACACACACAGAGAGAGAGAGAGAGAGACTGTTTACTGTCTTTTGCTCTATTTTATCCCGATTACGGAAACGATGAATAAACAATACAAATGGAAAACAAAAAGTACTTGTCTCTTCTCCTGTAATGAAATGACGATGAAGCATAAAGATTTGTTTTTATGTGTCTGACTAGCGACAAATTTGTAATATAGTAAGCAAGAACATCTCACAAGGGTCAAAAGACGCCGTTTGTATTGTGCTTCTGCTTTCTTTTCTGACACAAATTGATCTTCAATTGCTGTAATTTTGAAAACAAATTTCCTGCATAATACTGATTTCAGACTAACCTAACTTAGTTTATCATTTTCATTTTTAAACGATTACGTAGTCTGTAATTTTGAAGAAGGTAACGTAGTTTAAGATAGAAGCGAACGTGTGAATAACAGAAAGTTGTGTTTAATAGAGGGAATAAAAGCAAAGGCCTTCAATATTGTATGGAGAAAATTTCTCTTCCAATAAATTAAGGTAATTGGCAATAGAATGCACATACTTGATACTTTTATAAAGCTTTCTATACAAACATCTTTTTTGCAATTTATTTAACATAAAAAAGAGCTGCTCAACGATGTCGCTGCCACTCAAGGCAAATCTGTCATTGGCTTATTCCTTGCAGAAACAAGAACTATCACTGTAAGATGACAATGCCCCCGAAGTGGTGTTTTGACTTTGAGCTGAGGACCAGTCATTCAAAGGGCAAGGTCAAATAAGTATAGGTCAGTGGAATGGTCTTGTCAAAAAGGTTGTTGTGTCCAAGTATGAAGTAAATCGACTTTGTAATAAGGAGGTTATGGTCAATGTTAAAGTTTTTGGACAATTTGATCTTCAAGGTAAAGGTCATTTAGGTGTCAAGGTCAAGTAAATATACGTCAGTGGAAAGGTCTTGTCCATAGGGGTGTTGTGGCCAAGTATGAAGTATATCCGCTTACTAATACAGAAGTTATGGTAAATGTTAAAGTTTTTGGACAATTGGATCTTCAAAGTTAAGGTCATTCAGGGGCCAAGGTCAAATAATTATAGGTCAGTGAAAAGGTCTTGCCCAAAGGGGTGTTGTGTCCAAGTATGTAGTAAATCGGCTTACTTATACAGAAGTTTTGGTCAATGTTTAAGTTTTTGGACAATTGGATCTTCAAGGTGAGGGCCAATCAGGAGTCATGTCAAATAAATGTAGATCAGTGGGAAGGTCTTATCCAAAGTGGTGTTTTGTCAAAGTATGAAGAAAGTAAACTTGCATATAAGGAAGTTATGTTCAATGTTAAAGTTTTTGGACAATTGGATCTTCAAGGTGAATGTCATTCAGGGGTCAAGGTCAAGTAAATATAAGTCAGTTAGAAGGTCTTGTCCAAAGTGGTGTTGACTCCAATCATGAAGTAATTCCACTTACTGCCAATGTTAAAGTTTTCGGACAGACCGACGGAATATGCCTCCCTTCGGGAGCATAAAAAACATACTGCCTGTTTAAATGTCATAATTCAAGACCAGCAAGCAACTTATTTAATCAAGTTATAGTTAAATATTATGAAAAATGGAAGATTTTACAGATCTGCTTAATGCTTTGAGAAGACTATTAGGGAGAGAGAAGCGTACAAAAAACGTTGTTGTTGCTGTTTTCATTTCCTGGTTTTCTATCATCTGACAAGCCGACGTCTTGAAATGCAGAAAAATGTGTTAATATGTCATTTCTCAGACAAACTGCTTAATTTTGCAATGTAACTAAAATCTGGACCCACGATTTGTGCATAACTTGCTCCATCAAACAGTCGTATTTAGTAAAGCTTCTTCTCTTCACGCTTCTATGTAATTTCCCTTTTAGTTTCGCTTTGCATCAGTTTTCGCAATCGTAAATGACTGATGTCAGATTTTTGTACCTTGTAAAAATCTGGAAATAAATTTGACAGCAAAGTTTTTTTCACATCCGCGCAAAATACCAAAGCTGCTTTTAAATCAGGTATTTTTAATCAACACGAAATACTAGAAGGTCAGGTATGGGCTTTTTGAGAACTGTTTGTTTTTCTACATATTTGCAGAACTACGTGGACTTACTTGATTTAAAATTATCATTATTTTTTTCAAAACAATGCGGCTTTAAAAGTTGAAAATGAAAGTTTATGACCGAATCTTCACAGACGACTGTGGAATGCTGTACTAGACAAAATTTCAAATTTCCTCAAGAAAATCTCAAATAATATTTGATTTTTTGTAAATTCATAAGTGAACTTGTTTCATCGTCAGAATCTATAATTGTCCTGCTTCGGCAGAAGTTAGAATTAACTGGGGAATTCACAGGAGCATTTGAGATCGTCCAATATTTACTGAAATCAGTCCTTATTATGCATACGTTGCGTTATGCGTTAGACATCATTTGACATCTTGCAATGTAAGTGAATTGTGCACTTTTTCCATTTATCACAACAGAACAGTGACAAGATATGTAAATGTGCTGTCCCTTTTTCTGTTGAATTTGCTTTATTGTTTCAAAGAATTTCGATGGATCCGTTTATCTCTGAATTCGTAATGCTGTTAATGTTCCTATTCAGAATCACAAAGATGGAGAACATTTTAGACAACAACGGCAACAATTATCAAAAGTAATAGCATTTGTCTGATTTCCTTTATTTTTGTTACCTTTTTTTCCTTGCTTCCCTTTTAATTCATAAATTATTGTTATTTTATTTATCAATTTCAGGTATCCAGTGACAATGTGTTTTTCTATGTCCAATTTAAACAACCAATCGGCGACGTCAATTTTTACCACGTGACCGTACAATGTATTTCCGTATGTATTCAAAGGTCCTGTTCGGTATTTCCCCTGCATAAATAGATGAAAAAAAGATGCATGGACTAACAGAGCTGTCCGACTTTAAATAGCTATATTCCATTCGTTATTTCTTTCACATGTTAAATACTCATTTACGGAATAGATAGGTTACTTAGCATTTCTCCGCACTACACGAGATAAGCTTGTCTGAACTCGGCTGAATACAGGGGGCCAAACGTCATTTATGTATAGCGGCTTTTAAACGAGATTTTTATGTCACATGTGTTCAAAATGGCAAACCTCGCACATTTTTTACCAAAAAGAGAAAACTAAAAATAATGTAATTACTTTATTAACCGTTTATGTTATTTCTCTTTACAACATTTTAAGACCAAATAATCTGGAAATTTGTCAGAAAGGTTGCCTTGAGGATTTCTAGATCAAGTTCAAATATTGGTCATCTGGGTTCAAAAACTAGGTCACAGAGCCCAAAAATAGAAAAAATCTTGTTAACACTCTAAAGATTACAATTTCAGTCCAAATAATCTGGAAATTTGTCAGAAAGGTTGCCTTGAGGATTTCTAGATCAAGTTCGAATATGGGTCATCTGGGGTCACAAACTAGGTCACAGATTCCAAATTTGGAAAAACCTTGTTAACATTCTAAAGGTAACATTTTCAGTCCAAATAACCTGGAAATTTGTCAGAAAGGTTCTGTCAATGATTTCTAGCTCAGTTTTGAATATAGGTTTTCTGGGGTCAAAAACTAAGTCACAGAGCACGAAAGTTGAAAAACCTTGTTAATGCTCTAGAGGTTACATTTTTAGTCCAAATGTCCTCGAAATTTGTCAGAAAGGTTGTTTCAATGATTTCTAGCTCAAATTTAGATATGGGTCATCTGGGATCAAAAACTAGGTCACATGGCCCAAATATGTAAAAACCTTTTTAACACTCCAGAAGTTACATTTTCAGTCCAAATATCCTGGAAATTTGTCAGACAGGTCTTTTTGATGATTTCTAGCTCAAATTGGAGTATGGGTCATCTGGGGTCAAAAACTTGGTCACAGAGCCCAAATATGGAAAAACCTTGTTAACACTTTAGAGGTAACATTTTAATTCTAAATAACCTGGAAATTTGTCAGAAAGCTTAATTCTATGGTTTCTAGCTGAAATTTGAATATGGGTCATCTGGAGTCGAAACTAGGTCACAAAGCCCAAATATCGAAAACCTTTGTAAACACTCTACAGGCTACATTTTAAGTCCAAATATCCTGGAAATTTGTCAGAAAAATTGTTTTGATGATTTGTAGCTCAAGTTTGGATATGGGTTATCTGGGATCGAAAACTAGGTCACAGAGCCTAAATATCGAAAAACCTTGTTAACTCTCTAGAGGTAACATTTTCAGTACAAATAACCTTGAAATTTGTCAAAGAGATTGTTTCAATAATTTCTAGGTCATGTTCGAATATGGGTCATCTGGGGTCAATTAACCAGGTCCATAGCAACTTTGTTAAAAGCAGTCATACTCAGGTGAGCGATACATGCCATCATGGCCCTCTTGTTAGTGGTTAGAAGCAATAACAATTTAGCGTGTAACATAGAAGTGTTCTGAAGAATTGGGCCTTATCGTATTTTGAAAAAAAAAACAAAAACAAACAAAAAACAGAGGAAACAAAAAATTCAAAGAAAGCCCGACCTATCAATTTGTGCCTTCAGTAACGTTTTTGAACTTGTCTAAGTATTCTAAATATGATCAGCCGATTAAAGCTCATTTATGGGGTATCGAATAGACGTGATCTAATAACGAAAGATTGTAAATAAAATGACTAATTTAATTAACCAAATCATTGTTGTAAACGCATCCGCCATGAAACCTCGCTTAAAACCCGCTATATACATGAATCAAGCTGGAGTCCCCTGTTTGCAGATCATTACTGTTGATTATAATCAGTCCAGATTATATCTGAGTTTTGTACAAAACATTGTCAAATAACCTAATAATATGCAATGAGACCACGAACTTCCTATTCAGACTTATATGCATTGAGAACAGACGTACCTCACAAAAACCAAGCTTATCTAACAATTGCTACTCTAATCTTCCATTAACATGATTTTATCAAGGATTGAATACAAAGTTTAACTCACAACAGTTCTTATAATGTTAGGAAAATGTAAGTTTGGCCTGCTCAACATTTGTTTAAATGACAGTACAGCCCTGTCAGTGAAAGGATAGCCTTATTGAATAAAACGAAACTCTTTGGCGAGTTTGGTTTTCTGCTGTTTAATTTCCAGTAAATACAAGAAATCGGTAGAACCGATGGATGCTCCCCGTATAAATGCCAATTCCAAAAGGGCTATTGTTTAATATGTATTTTTAAAGCATAAAAAATAAAAAGGGCAATAACTCCTAAATTATGCAAAATAGAGTTACGGTTCTTGCACGCTGGACTTCTCCTTATAGAGATCTATCTACCAATAAAGTTTCATGTTAATGTCTCTTATATTTTGTGAGATATGCCTCGGACAAAAAATAAGTTTGAGAAATTTCAAAGGGCAATCACTCAAAACTTAATAAAGCGAGAGTTGTGATTTTTGTTAATGAGATCTAACTACCTATGAAGATTGGTCTTGATATCTCTCATAGTTTTTGTGTTATGCTCCGGACAAAATTATGACGGAAGGACGAACGGACGGACGGACAAAGCGGCAACTATATGCTCGCCCTTCGGGGAGCATAATAAAAACTGAATTATAGAAATTTCTATAATCTCGCTACCTCACAAAATACAGGTATCGTAAACGAAAAGAAATTTGGATATAAACTGTGAACGAAACCGCATTGCCTGATGCAACATACATCACAAATTGATACAATGGAACAGACTCAGTTTTACCTGTGGTGAGTTGTCAGACGACAACATTGATGCACTTTATTAACGTCTGATATACGAGTAACAGCAAAAGTCTACGTTAATTTGGATCATCACTCGTATGATTAAGACATAATACACAATTTACAGAAATCATCATTTATGTCAGTGAGACGTTATTCTTGACAATTTGCAGAAAAAAATGCTCTTTGTATGCAATGCAAGTTGATATATTGTCAGAGTGCTTGCACAGTTGATGATTCGTTATTGAAATACGTCAGTAAAATTATTACTTTTACAGGGTTTGAGGTAACCGTTTTAGTGTACTAAATGCTAAGCTTTATAACCGTTTTCAGCATAAAGATTTAATAATTTCCAGAAGATTAAGTGAAAATGCAACAATAGTGCAATATAATGAAACTTTTACTTTTTGACTAATTAGTTTCTTCCACAATAAATTCCAAACTCATATCAAGATATCAGAAAACTTATCATAAATCAGTCATTTTGAATCAAGTTGCACAATAAAAATACAACATAGATAGTAATTTTCAGATTGTAACCTATTTAGAATAAAATGGTAAAATATTTAACTTGTGTAAAGATGACTTATAAGTTTTAGAAGTTCTTATTTCGTTCTCTTTGTTTTAAGTATGACTTTGTAAAAAAAGAAAATCTTAAAATGTAGAAGCTTAAAAGATTTGATACATTTAAATTCTATTGTCATTGTGGCATATTTCTGCAAAACACAACCAGATAATTTTCACGAAATTTTTCAATATTTTCGCGAAAATATTGTAAATTATCGTGAAAACCCAGGAACTTATTTAGATACTAAATGACAGACAGTTACCATATGAAGTGAGACAAACAGGAAAGTGCTATTTATTTACTGCATACAATTACCTGACAAAAATCTCGAAAGTTTGAACAGTTTTGCGTTTGTCAAATAGCTACAAACATTAACAACTTCTGTTTCCAGAGTTATCCCACCATTAATCCTGATAATAGTGCATTTATTTATAATATTCTATTCTTACTTACAATGGGAAATAGCAGAAGAAATGATAGGTAAAATTTTAAACTGGCAGCGTGATGTTCACTTAAAATGCACGTCAAAGACTGGTGAACGAAGAGTTCCGGTTATGAAAAGTCCTATTTACAGAAAAGTGTCAGTGCGGCATAGATTTTTTGCGAGTTAATTTATTTGGTTATCTAATCTTGGTTGTGGGCACTTTTGTCAAATAAGGAGATAAAAATATCCTTTTAATACATTCTTTATTATCATGAAAGTTTAATTATTTTCGTTAAAACAACAAAAGTTTTCAAGAAAATTATCATGTGATGTTATGCAGAAATATGCCACAATATTAGTCTATCAAAATATATGTACTTTAAAATTCCTTCTATGTATTTCGTCTTTGTGAAAATAGGAACAAGAACTGAAGACTTAGACAGGTCTCTTTCCTTATTTCAATTCATTAATTAGCTTATTA
The DNA here is from genome assembly GCA_012932295.1 of Cyclina sinensis. Lineage (NCBI taxonomy): Eukaryota > Metazoa > Mollusca > Bivalvia > Venerida > Veneridae > Cyclina > Cyclina sinensis. Next base: position 5,589,118 of record JAAONU010000009.1, on the reverse strand, counting down.
ATGAATCAATTAATTTAATTTCGTTGGCCTTGAATTCCCAGAAAGAAATCCGACTGTAGGAGACTCATGACCAGACACGTTGGCCATCGTCCAAACAATATTTGTATATGGTCTCAATGGAACAGATATCATATTTAGAAGAAATGTACTGAAAAATGTCTGTCTATCTGAGTTTATTTATCGGCGGTACCGGTTCCTCCATATAACCGACGCCCCCTGCAGATATTAGTTACTTTATGCTGTGGGGGATAGTGCAAAATACAGAAAGCATTCCAGAGCCATCCCTGTTTCTTTTGAATGCTCACTGTAAAACACTGATACATGGGACCTCCCTTTAACGTCTCATTTAAAAGACAATATGTTATGGTAGTGGAGGAACGGGGAATCGATCTCGCGGCCCCTGGGTTGCAAGTCCAGCGCATTACCACTGGGCCACTAATCTGCTCCAAGAAAAAAAGATTGTTTATTTGTTGCTTATATGTTGTAAGTTGTTATACATCTAAGTAACGCATGATTAAATAGAGACGGAACAAAAGCTTTATCTTTGAATCATGGTATGAATATTTCATATTACTAGATAAAAATGTGTAAAGTATGGAAAGCTTTCTAGCAGTATTTAATTAAGTATATAATTCAGAACAGTAATATAATACAGTTAATATTTGAAAAACCTATTCCGAATCCAGTTTTTGTTTTGAAAAAGAAATAACATTTCCTCGGCAGCTAAAACACGTACGTTCGCGAAAGACTTGATATACTTTGTGTCTACGATATTCGTCACATGAGATTAGATTGTAAATCTTGTTTTGGATACAATGTCAACAATATGACTTTTTCTGATGACGTCAGATGTTGCTGAAAAAGTAAGCTACGCAAAGCAGAGCGAAAAAATCTCATCTTTACCACTTATAAGTGTAAAGGTATCTTTCAAATACAAAGACTGGTTTTTTCTGCAAAGTGTAAAAAGTGACTTTTAGTGATCTAGAACTTCCTCGAACAAAAAGGAGAAGACAAAGTTATTAATATTCATTTATTTAGGAAACCATTGCTGCATCGGCTTCTAAATTTAACAATTTGTACAGTTTGCTTGAATTGGAGTAAATAACAATATCGACACTCCTTGAAATGTCGGCTTCGTCTGATATATTAACTAGCAATCCCTCGTGCGTAAGATAGGAAATGTTGGATAAAAAGAATGTAGTGCCAAAATTTCCTATATTTTTAACTGAAAGCATAAAGCAGTGGAAATGAAAATTAAACATCTCTAAAGCTGAAACATTCAAGATGGATAGGTAATAAAAAAGAGGCTGGTTCTTATTCATTGTTATGAAATATGATCTGGTTTGTTTGTAGCTGCACGCAATGAACAAATAATAAAGCTGTTTACCCATCTGTATATAGAATTTCTTTTGACGTTCAGAAATGTAAGAGCTATTTTTTCTTTGAAAAAAATATACATCAATGTTTAGAAAATCATGAATGACAATATTATTTGTTTTCAGTTTTTGTCATATACGCTTGAGTAAGGAAGAAGACGCTTACTATATATTTTGAAAACTATTTATTGTTGTTGTTGTTGTTGTTATTTGTAGGCCAAAAAATAAACTTTCAAACAATTATAATGCTTCATAACCAGGGATGCTTTAAATAAATTATCTGTATTCTTATGACATAGATTTGTTCCCACTGATTTGAAAATTACACCGTGAAATAAAATGTCTCTTTTGAAATATACGTCACATGTCGTTTTGTATTGGAATGTTTAAACATTTAAAATCATTTTTTGACAAAAAATTCTCGTTGAAATTCTAAATCATTAAACTATTTTCTTATCTTTCAAAAAATGTTAGAAGAAATCAGTGATCTATATTTACTTTGTATGGAGTTCAAAATTAAAGCTACCAAAGCTTGACATATTATTCAAATAAGATATTGATGGTTTTACAAAGATATTCTGTTTGATATATAATAATAAATGACGATTAAGTTCATTATTTTTCCTCAGATATTGCCATGCTATTCTCAATAAAGACTAGTGACCTGCTTCCCCAAAAGCGCTTTGTATCCTGAATTGTAAACACAGGTAAGATGAAAATGTGTCTCTTGGCTTTTAATAAAATAACATTTGGCCATGACAATTTTAGCAACACCTTTCTTTGTAAAATCAAGAACGAGGTGAGGCTTGATAAAACTGGGTTCTTGTACAAATATTTAAGTATTAAGAAAATTGCATACATTTATAAGAGATAATACAAAACTTATGTTAAAAGCATTACTTCGAATGGTCCTGTTAGGAAAATTATATGAGTGTTTCTGACAATTATACAATTTAAATGAGCGAGATTGGTAGGAATTTGATATCAACAGAGTAAAAAGAAACTCGCTGTTAGTGAAAAAAACGTTATTATACTCTCTCTCTCTCTCTCTCTCTCTCTCTCTCTCGCTCTCTCTCTCTCTTTCTCTCTCTCTCTCAGTCAGTTAACTGTCTATTTGCTCCATTTTACCCGGGTTAAGAAAACGATGAATAAATAACACAAATGGAAAACAAAAAGTACTTGTCTCTTCTCCTGTAATGAAATGACGATGAAGTATGTTTTTATGTGTCTGACTAGCGACAAATTTGTAATATAGTAAGCAAGAAAATCTCACAAGGGTCAAAAGACGCCGTTTGTATTGTGCTTCTGAGAAATTGTTCTTTCTCTTCTGACACAAATTGATCCTCAATTGCAGTAATTTTGAAAACAAATTTCCTACATGATACTCATTACAGACTAACCTAACTTAGTTTATCATTTTCATTTTTAAACGATTACGTAGTCTGTAATTTCGAAGAAGGTAACGTAGCTTAAGATAGAAGCGAACGTGTGTATAAGAATAAGTTGTGTTTAATAGAGGGAATTAAAGCAAAGGCTTTCAATATTGTATGGAGAAAATTTCTCTCCCAATAAATTAAGGTAATTGGCAATATAATGCACATACTTTTGATACTTTTATAAAGCTTTCTATACCAACATCTTTTTCGCAATTTATTTAACATAAAAAGAGCTGCTCAACGATCTCGCTGCCTCTCAAGGCAAGTTTGTCATTGGCTTATTCCTTGCAGAAACAAGAACTATTACTTTAAGATGACAGTGCCCCCGAAGTGGTGCTTTGACTTTGAGCTGACGACCAGTCATTCAAGGGTCAAGGTCAAAAAAGTATAGGTCAGTGGATGGCCTTTTCAAAAGGGTTGTTGTGTCCAAGTATGAAGTAAATCGACTTTGTAATAAGGAGGTTATGGTCAATGTTAAAGTTTTTAGACATTTGGATCTTTAAGGTGAAGGTAATTCAAGTGTCAAGGTCAAGTAAATATAGGTCAGTGAAAAGGTCTTGCCCAAAGGGGTTTTGTGTGCAAGTATGAAGTAAATCGGCTTACTAATACAGAAGTTTTGGTCAATGTTGAAGTTTTTGGACAATTGGATCTTCAAGGTGAGGGTCATTCATGGGTCAAGGTCAAATAAATGTAGGTCAGTGGGAAGGTCTTATCCAAAGTGGTGTTTTGTCAAAGTATGAAGAAAATAAACTTGCTTATAAGGAAGTTATGGTTAATGTTAAAGTTTTTGGACAATTGGATCTTCAAGGTGAAGGTCATTCAGGGGTCAAGGTCAAGTAAATATAAGTCAGTGAGAAGCTTTTGTCCAAAGGGGTGTTGTGTCCAAGCGTGAAGTAATTCTACTAACTAATAAGGAAATTATGGCCAATGTTAAAGTTTTCGGACGGACCGACGGAATGACGGACGGACAGTTCAAAAACTATATGCCTCCCTTCGGGGGTATAAAAACATACTGCCTGTTTAAATGTCATAATTCAAGACTAGCAAACAACTTATTGAATCAAGTTATAGTTAAATATTATGAAAAATGGAAGATTTGACAGATCTGTTTAATGCTTTGAGAAGACTATTAGGGAGAGAGAAGCGTACAAATATGTTGTTGTTGCTGTTTTCATTTCCTGGTTTTCTATCATCTGACAAACCGACGTCTTGAAATGCAGAAAATGTGTTAATATGTCATTTCTCAGACAAACTGTTTAATTTTGCAATGTAATTAAATCTGGACCCACGATTTGTGCATAACTTGCTCCATCAAACAGTCTTATTTTGTAAAACTTCTTCCCTTCACGATTCTATGTAATTTCCCTTTTAGTTTCGCTTTGCATCAGTTTTCGCAATCGTAAATGACTGATGTCAGATTTTTGTACCTTGTAAAACTCTGGAGATAAATTTGACAGCAAAGCTTTTTTCACATGCAAAATACCAAAGCTGATTTTAAATCGGGTATTTTTAAGCGACACGATATACCAGAAGGTCAGGTATGGGCTTTTTGAGAACTGTTTGTGTTTCTACATATTTGCAGAACTACGTGGACTTTCTTGATTTTCAAATTATCATTAACCTTTTAAAACAATGCGGCTTTTAAAGTTGAAAATGAAAGTTTATGACCGAATCTTCACAGAAGACTGCGAAATGATGTACTAGACAAAATTTCAAATTTCCTCAAGAAAATCTCAAATAATATTTGATTTTTTGTAAATTCATAAGTGAACTTGTTTCATCGTCTGAATCTATTATTGTCCTGCTTCGGCAGAAGTTAGAATTAACTGGGGAATTTTCAGGAGCATTTGAGATCGTCCAATATCTACTGAAATCAGTCCATATTATGCATACGTTGCGTTATGCGCTAGACATCATTTGACATCTTGCAAGGTAAGTGAATTGTGCACTTTTTCCATTTATCACAACAGAGCAGTGACAAGATATGTAAATGCACTGTCCCTTTTTCTGTTGAATTTGCTTTATTGTTTCAAAGAATTTCAATGGATCCGTTTATCTCTGAATTTGTAATGCTGTTCCTATTTAGAATCACAAAGATGGAAAACATTTTAGACAACAACGGCAACAAATATCAAAAGGAATAGCATTTGTCTGATTTCCTTTATTTTTGTTACCATTTTTTCCTTGCTTCCCTTTTAATTCATAAATAATTATTATTATATTTATAAATTACAGGTATCAAGTTACAATGTGTTTTTCTATGTCCATTTTAAACAACCAATCGGCGACGTCAATTTGTACCACGTGACCGTACAATGTATTTCCGTATGTATTCAAAGGTCCTATTCGGTATTTCCTTTGCATAAACGAATGCATGGACTAACAGAGCTGCCCGACTTTAAATAGCTATATTCAATTCGTTTTTTTCTTCCACATGTAAAATACTGATTTACGGAATAGATAGGTTACTTAGCATTTCTCCGCACTATACGAGATGATCTTGTTTGAACTCGTCCACGGCTGAATATAGGGGGCCAAACGTAATTTATGTATAGCGGCTTTTAAACGAGAGTTTTATGTCACATGTGTTTAAAATGGCAAAACTCGCACATTTTGTACCACAAAGAGAAAACTAAAAATAATGTAATTACTCTATTTACCGTTTATGTTATTTCTCTTCTGCTTATTCCAGAGCACGGACATGTTTTAGTGGTTAGAAGCAATAACAATTTAGCGTGTAACATAGAAGTGTTCTGAAGAATTGGGCCTTATCGTATTTTTAAAAAAAAAAACAAACAAACAAACAAACAGAGGAAACAAAAAATTCAAAGAAAGCCCGACCTATCAATTTGAGCCTTCAATAACGTTTTCGACCTTTTCCAAGTATTCTAAATATGATCAGCCGATTATAGTTCATTTATGGGGTATCGAATAGACGTGTTCTAATAACGAAAGATTGTAAATAAAATGAGTAATTTAATTAACCAAATCATTGTTGTAAAAGCATCCGCCATGAAACCTCGCTTAAAACCCGCTATATATATGAATTAAGCTAGAGTCCCCTGTTTGCAGATCATTACTGTTTACTTTTTCAGCTGGGTACTAGTCCAGATTATATCTGAGTTTTGTACAAATCATTGTCAAGTAACCTAATAATATGCAATGAGACCACGAACTTCCTATTCAGACTTATATGCATTAAGAACATACGTACCTCACAAAAACCAATCTTATCTAACAATTGCTCCTCTAATCTACCATTAACATGATTTTATCAAGGATTGAATACAAAGTTTAACTCACAGCAGTTCTTATAATGTTAGGAAAATGTAAGTTTAACCTGCTCAACATTTGTTTAAACGACAGTACAGCCCTGTCAGTTAAAGGATGGCTTTATTGAATAAAACGAAACTCTTTGGCGAGTTTGGCTTTCTGCTGTTTAATTTCCAGTAAATATAAAAACTGAATTATAGAAATTTCTATAATTTCTCTTCCACACAAAATACAGGTATCGTAAACGAAAAGAAATTTGAATATAAAATGTGAACGAAACCGCATTGCCTGATGCAACATACATCACAAATTGATACAATGGAAAAGACTCAGTTTTAACTGTGGTGAGTTGCCAGACGACAACATTGATGCGCTTTCTTAACGTCTGATATATGGGTAACAGCAAAAGTCTACGTTTTTTTGGATCATCACTCGTAAGACTAAGACATAATACACAATATACAGAAATCATAATTAAAGTCAGTGACAGATTAATCTTGACAATTTGCAGACAATATGCTCTTTGTATGCAATGCAAATTGATATACTGTCAGAGTGCTTGCACAGTTGATGATTCGTTATTGAAATACGTCGTTCGTTTGTCAAATAGCTACAAATATTAACAATTTCTGTTTCCAGAGTTATCCCACCATTAAGCCTGATAATAATGCATTTATTTATTATATTATATTCTTACTTACAATGGGAAATAGCAGAAGAAATGATAGGTAAAATTTTAAACTGGCAGCGTGATGTTCACTTAAAATGCACGTCAAAGACTGGTGAACGAAGAGTTCCGTTTATGAAAAGTCCTATTTACTGAAAAGTGTCAGTGCGGCATAGATTTTTCGCGAGTTAATTTATTTGGTAATCTAATCTTGGTTATGGGCACTTTTGTCAAATAAGGAGATAAAAATATCCATTTAATACATTCTTTATTAACATGAAAGTTTAATTATTTTCGCTAAAACACCGAAAGTTTTCAAGAAAATTATCATATGATGTTATGCAGAAATATGCCACAATATTAGTCTATTAAAAGATATGTACTTTAAAATTCCTTCTATGTATTTCGTCTTTGTGAAAATAGGAACAAGAACTGAAGACTTAGACAGGTCTCTTTCCTTATATCAATTCATTAACTAGAAATGGGTTTTTGATTGAACAAAAACATATGTCTCCCCCCAGCCAGTTCCTGCAGGCAGTATTGAGTCAGACGATTGTAAAATAGGGGGATATTTTTGTCAAATGTACATGATGAACAAGAAACTCATACTTTGTCAAGAAAGGATTGAGCAGAAACCTTGTTTCATATTGTACAAAATGGTTGTATTCATTCAGTCTAGTACCTGTAGCATGTTGGAATCATGTCGATGGCAGTGCTGTTACATAGATATGGGCAAAAAACATGAAGCCAGTTACAAGGTGTCTTCTTCAAGCACTCAAGTTTAATCTATTTCCATTGATAAGGAAAAAAGTTACATCATAATACAAGTAGCTGTAGTATGTTGGAACTACTCCTACTATGTTGGAATTTGACATTTAACCTCCAAGTGTGACCTTGACCTTGAGACACCACACCCGCAAAGTGGGTTCTGCACGTCGCCTTGATGAGGTGAACATCTGACCCAAGTTTCATAAAAATCCTTCAAGGGCTTTTGAAGATACAGAGCGGACACGATTTTGCGGCATTTGACATTTAACCTCCAAGTGTGACCTTGACCTTGAGACACCACACCCACAAAGTGGGTTCTGCACGTCGCCTTGATGAGGTGAACATCTGACCCAAGTTTCATAAAAATCCTTCAAGGGCTTTGGAAGATACAGAGCGGACACGATTTTGTGACGGACAGACAGACGGACGGACGGACAGACAACCGGGGGAAAAACAATATGTCTCCCCCATTTTTGGGGGGAGACATAATTAGCTTATTAATGAATCAATTAATTTAATTTGGTTGGCCTGGAATTCCCAGAAAGAAATCCGACTGTAAGAGACTCATACCAGACACGTTGGCCATCGTCCAAACAATATTTGTATATGGTCTCAATGGAACAGATATCATATTTAGAAGAAATGTACTTAAAAATGTCTGTCTATCTGAGTTTATTTATCGGCGGTACCGGTTCCCCCATATAACCGACGCCCCCTGCAGATATTAGTTATTTTATGCTGTGGTGGATAGTGCAAAATACAGAAAGCATTCCAGAGCCACCCCTGTTTCTTTTGCATGCTCACTGTAAAACACTGATACATGGGATCTCCCTTTACGTCTCATTTAAAAGACACTCTGTAATGGTAGTGGAGAAACGGGGACTCGATCTCGCGGCCCCTGGGTTACAAGTCCAGCGCATTACCACTGGACCACTAATCTGCTCCAAGAAAAAAAAATTGTTTATTTGTTGCTTATTTGTTGTAAGTTGTTATACATCTAAGTAACGCTTGATTAAATTGAGACGGAACAAAAGCTATATCTTTGAATCATGGTATGAATATTTCATATTACTAAATAAAAATGTGTCAAGTATGAAAAGCTTTCTAGCAGTATTTAATTGAGTATATAATTCAGAATAGTTATATAGTAAATATTTGAAAAACCTTTTCCGAATCCAGTGTTTGTTTTGCAAAAGAAATAACATTTCCTCGGCAGCTAAAACGCGTACGTTCGCGAAAGACTTGATATACTTTGTGTCTACTATATTTATTAAATGAGATCAAACATCATTATCTTGTTTTGGATACAATGTCAACAATATGACTTTTTCTGATGACGTCAGATGTTGCTGAAAAAGTAAGCTACGCAAAGCAGAGAGAAAAATATCTCATCTTTACCACTTATAAGTGTAAAGGTATCTTTCAAATACAAAGACTGGCTATTTTTCTGCAAAGTGTAAAAAGTGACTTTTAGTGAACTAGAACTTCCTCGAACAGAAAGGAGAAGACAAAGTTATAAATATTTATTAATTTATGAAACCACTGCTGCATCGGCTTCTAAATTTAACAATTTGTACAGTTTGCTTGAATTGGAGTAAGTAACAGTTTCGACACTCCTTCAAATGTCGGCTTCGTCTGATATATTAACTAGCAATCCCTCGTGGTCACCTTAAGATAGGAAATGTCGGATAAAAAGAATTTAGTGCCAAAATATCTTATATTTTTAACTGAAAGCATAAAGCAGTGGAAATGAAAATTAAACATCTCTAAAGCTGAAATATTCAAGATGGATAGGTGATAAAATAGAGGCTGGTTCTTATTCATTGTTATGAAATATGATCTGTTTTGTTTGTAGCTGCACGCAATGTTTCAAGAACAAATAATAACGCTATTTACTAATCTGTATATAGAATTTCTTTTGACGTTCAGAAATGTAAGAGCTATTTTTTCTTTTAAAAAAAATATACATCAACGTTTAGAAAATCATGAATGACAATATTATTTGTTTTTAATTTTCGTCATATATGCTGGAGTAAGGAAGATAACGCTTACTGATATTTTGAAAACAATTTAGTTGTAGAAGTAGTAGTTTTGTAGGCAAAAAAAGTAACTTTCAAAAATAACATTGCGTCAAAAGCATGTATGTTTTAAATAAATTCTCTGTCTTATTATGACATAGATTTGTTTCCACTGATTTGAAAATTACACCGTGTAATAAAATGAAATGATAAAATAAAATATACACCATAAGTCGTTTTGTATTGGAATGTTTTAACATTTAAAATAATTTTTTGACAAAAATTCTTGTGGGCTATTGTATAGACACTTCACTACAAATCATTAAACTATTTTCTTATCTTTCAAATACTGTTAGAACTGTTAGAAGAAATCAGTAATCTATATTTACTTTGTATGGAGTTTAAATTTAAAGCTACCAAAGCTTGACATATTATTCAAATAAGATATTGATGGTTTTACAAAGATATTTTGTTTGATATATAATAATAAATCACGATTAAGTTCATTATTTTTTCCTTAGATATTGCCATGCTATTCTCAAAAAAGTCTAATGACCTGCTCCCCGAAAAGCGCTTTTGTATCCTGAATTGTAAACAGAGGTAAGATGAAAATGTATCACTTGGCTTTTAATCAAATCACATTTGGCTATGACAATTTTAGCAACACCTTTCTTTGTAAAATCAAGAACGAGGTGAGGCTTGATAAAACTGGGTTCTTGTACAAATATTTAAGTATTAAGAAAATTGCATACATTTATAAGATATAATGCAAAACTAATGTTAAAACATTACTTCGAATGGTACTGTTAGGAAAACTATACAAGAGTTTCTGACAATTATTTAATTTAAGTAAGAGCGAGATGGGTAGGGATTTGATATCAACAGAGTAAAAAAACTCGTTGTTAGTGAAAAATTTATTATACTTTCTCTCTCTCTCTTTCTTTCTCTCTCACTCTCTCTCTCTCTCTCTATCAGACTGTTAACTGTCTTTTTGCTCTATTTAATCCAGATTAAGGAAACGATGATTAAACAATACAAATGGAAAACAAAAAGTACTTGTCTCTTCTCCTGTAATGAAATGACGATGAAGTATGAAGATTTGTTTTTATGTGTCTGACTAGCGACAAATTTGTAATATAGTAAGCAAGAAAATTTCACAAGGGTCAAAAGACGCCGTTTGTATTGTACTTCAGACAAATTGCTCTTTCTCTTCTGACACAAATTGATCTTCAAGTGCAGTAATTTTGAAAACAAATTTCCTTCATAAAACTAATTTCAGACTAAGCTAACTTAGTTTATCTTTTTTCATTTTTAAAAGATTACGTAGTCTGTAATTTCGGAGAAGTAACGTAGCTTATGATGGAAGCGATCGTATCTATAAGAGTTAGTTGTGTCTAATATAGGGAATAAAAGGAAAGGCCTTCAATATTGATTGGAGCAAATTACTCTCCTAATAAAGGTAATTTGCAATAAAATACGCATACTTTTCTGCAGCTTTCTATTCAAACATCTTTTTATTTAACATCAAAAAAGTGTTGCTCAACAATGTCGCTCTTCTCAAAGCACATCTTTCAATGGCTTATTCCTTGCAGAAAAGGTATACTGCCTCTTTGACTATATAGATCGTCATATTTCAAGATCAGCAATTATTCAATGAGGATTTATCAAGTGATAGTTAAATGTTATGATAAATTGACAATATGACAGATCTGTTTAATGCTTTGAGAAAGTTGTTAGGGGGAATGGAGCGTAGAAAAAAAACGTTGCTGTTGTTGTTTGTTTGTTTGTTTTTCTTTTTTCTTTTGTTTTGTTGCTTTGTTTTCATTTTGTAGTTGTCTATCATCTGACAAACCGACTTCTTGAGAGGCAGAAAAAATGTTAATATGTTATTTGTCAGACGAACTGTAATTTTTTGCAATGAAATTAAATCTGGACCTCAAGATCTTTACAAAACTTGCTCAATCAAACAGTCTTATTTGGTAAAACTTCTTCTCTTCAAACTTCTATGTAATTTTTCTTTTCATTTCGCTTTTTATCTCATTTCTACAATCCTAAATGACTGGTGTCAGATTTTCGTATCTTGTGAAAATACGGAGATAAATTTGACAGCAAAGCTTTCTGGAAACTTGACTTGCATTTTATAAAAATAGATAAGATGAAATCTACAGAGTAAGATGTTTGATGTTTTTGTTTGACATGTTATTTATTTTAAGCTTAACGTGCATAGAAAGTACCTTACATGCACAATTTGATATCGACATTCTTTCATGAGTTCCTATTTAACTGTATATGAATTTATCCGTACACCCATACGTCATTTTTGTCTTAACTGTAAATGATAAAATTCTAATGCGTTTACTCAGCTAGTATTAATGCAAATAGAGTATAATTTGTCGATTTATCAGAACGTCATGAAACAGTTCATTAGATTAATAACTGACTAATAAAATTCAAAAAAAATACAGCTTCAAACGGAAAAGCTACATCTGTTAGAAAATACTGCCGCCTTTGTTTTTTACGCAAAAATCATACCTTTAACGGTAAAAAGTATTTTCGGCACCTTTTGGTTAGGAAAATTTGGCTAATTACTCACATTCAATCACTATATGTGTATAATAGGCGTGTGATTTTGTATTTGACAAGAACCAATAAGAATTATTTAGAGTGATCTTTTGTTGGATAATTTCAGAATGTTTGTTGTTTGCACGTGACTGCTACTCAAAGTTAGCAGCATAACTTTACCAATAAAATAAACAAAAGTGCAATGAAAGTTGTTTTCCTAGCGCTGTGTAGAGACATTCTTTAAAGTTAAACAGTCGATTACATGGATTATTATACCTTGTATGATGTTGTCATAAAGAGCTGTTGTCATGTTTGTCTGTTGTTGCTGTTGTTTTTCTATAATACGCAAATTTTTCTTATGATATAATAGACAACTATCAAGACAGTGTAAAAAGTAAATATTCATCACGAATGGAAAAAATAATTAAATAAATAAATAAACATTACAGCAGCCTGAAAAATTCAAACATGTATGTCATTTAAAAAGAAGTTTTTGAAGACACAATCTAAAGTTGGAACTTTTTTCCTTTGGCAAATTTCCTGACACTCACGTATTCTTGACGAATTGATAAAAAACATTCTAAGCAAAGTGTTTACACATGAGTGCCCCAGGCAGAAGACGAGGTATGTGTTTTGCCAAAATGATTTTTAAATGTAGCACATACTTGAAATGTGTATTTTTACTGGTATTTTCAACGGGTGTGCTTTTTTACTTAAATACAACCATATTCATCATTTTCGAGTTACTGCTCTCTATGTAAGTGAACCGAAATATCTTTCATAGAAATTTAAAAGAAATTGATACGCAAGCTGAAAACACCATGTAGTCCTTACGGGAATTTCAGCGCAGTAAAAGAAAACAAATTTAAAGGAATGATAGTTAAAACCTGAAATGTATGCAAGACGTTCAAATTTTTATAGGGTTATCTATTGTACCTTTAAGAGACCGTTCATGTTCTCCATATACATTTGATTTGCTCTTTCTCTATAAAAAGACATATGATTAATAAAATAAAGAAGAACTTACGCTCCTAAGAACATTTATATACTACGAAAGTGTTCATTTGTATCCACCCAAAAATTACAACAAAAACTCTATTTACACAAACTGTTATTAATGCATTTGGTTTACCTGATTTCAGACATTGACAGTGGGTCATGGATTTGTCAGAACTATTTATATAAATACGATTCCGAATAAAAATGTGAGCTTTAAGTTTAAAAAGTATGCTTCTTTAGTCTTGTAATCTTTTTTAGTTGCCCAGAATCAAGGCAAATTTTAACCCCATTCTTGCTTCTTTACCAGCAAGATATTTTTACTATTCAAACTTGCATAGTAACTACAGGAACTTTATGTGACGCTTGAGTTCTACATTAAGGAATAAATAAATCGCATAACTGTGTTTTATAATAATAAATATGCAAATATTTCTGAAACGTCAAATTCAACACAAAATATGTGTTTAATATTGTTTCTCTTTGGCAGGGGTCTCATTTACCTATCGCTCGGTAAAATAAGAATGGAAATTTCAGTCAAACTCTTACAAAATTTATGCAGTAGACCACAGAATATCTGACATAACAAGTCTCTGTAAAATGTTTCCGAGTCCCTTTAAGGAAAAAAATGTCAAAGAAGCTGAAATCGAGATGGTTCATCATAATAAGAAATAAATGAGAGGGTGACAAAATGACTTGAAATATTTTGCTTTTTTTGTCCTTGCTCACAACGCACATAATATAACTCAACGCAAAATCTTGTGTTTTTTACAGAACAGGATACAAGCATTGGGTCTAACAGCTAATCGAATCATTTAAGGCACACTACTTTGCTCAAACTATACCTACATAATCTTAATGTAATGTTTGCATTTATACAGGATACAAGCATTGGGTCTAACAGCTAATCGAATCATTTAAGGCACACTACTTTGCTCAAACTATACCTACATAATCTTAATGTAATGTTTGCATTTATGTATTGCATGCTTTAGCCATTGAATAGACTATAGACTAAATGTAAATAATTATCTATGACAGTCACTATGTTTTTCATACGAACCGAGTTGTTGGTACATAATTTGCTGGCATCAAAATGGCCGAATAAAGTGACCTTGAAAAAATGTTTAAAAAGGCTAGTATTTATAAAAAAATGAAAATCCTTATTTTTGGCATTGCCATCGTTGGGGACAAAGACCGATTGTCAAAAGGCAGTTTATATACATTCTAAAATAAAATGAACTCGTTCAAATAAACAAATGTTATAATAACGTCTCTGTAAATCCATTGAAAAGGATTAAGATGACTTGTCAATACATCTAGGTCATTCATACTGTTCATTTTGTCTGAAACCATATCTATTTTTGGGAACATTGTACTTCTGCAGTGTAATTTTTATCACCGTTTATTTTTGAAAACATGTCAGCTCTCTTGAATGAATGTCTAAAGATACATTTAACATCTGCTTCTGTTGCAACAGACATTTCAAGAATATACCGATGACAGTAGAGATATCACCCGATATATAAATAGTCATTTGTTTCATGATGTATTCAAGTATACTCTTGGTTGTAAAAATGCCACTTCCACAAAAACAAAAACAATTGAGAGAACAGAAAAGCTGGCATAGTATATATAATTCAAATATTAAAAATTCTATAACATAGTTTTATTCCTTATCCACCGAAGTGCCGAAAACTGAAACGTGAAAAAATCATACATATACGTATGAAAGTGGTTTTACAAAGCATGATCAGACCCTGTGGTATGACTTAAAGCAGTATTTTGAAACAATGCATGTTGAATTAAATTTTAACAGACAAGCATGTGCCACTGAGAACCTTAAGATTCAAGACTCCAACTTTTTCAATGGACTAAAAGCAACTTCAACAAATTTCACACAAATGTTTACATCATCTTAAAGAATTTACATTCATGAACAGTTTCTTGAAGTCTTAAAAATAAAAACATGCTTATCAATCTTAAATTGTGTCGATTGTTGGAAAAAGCTGCCGTTTCATCATTATTCTACCTTTATCCCCCAAAATTCGAAATACACCCCTGAATTTAGAGCTGTTTATTCACGTAATCTGTACAAAACTAAATTTTCTTGGATCCTGACCAAAAATGACATATGGAGAGTCAGTGTGATAGAAAATACCACTGAGGTATGGTTGGTTTCAAATTATTGTGCTATTTGAGGAGTAAGTTCTAAAAGTATGCTGTTTTGCTACGCTTTACTCACGCTATTAATCAAATTTGGTCTATTTTAAGTCAGTTACTCTGAATTACCGAATTACTAATTTCTATGACATTTCACTGCATATCAATTTGATAAAGGTAATGCAATAGACACTTTGAACAGCTTTTTAAGAAATTTTGAAATCGACCCAAAATCTGTGAACAAACAGCTTTAAAATGACACAAACTAGAGTATACCAGTATAAATGTAAATGGCATTCAATGTATTATTACCCAATGTCAAGGTGGCATCCAACAATTCTAGGTACAATAGATAAACTTATTACATTAATATTCTAATCGTTATGTATAGTTATTGTTGTACCAGGTGTTGGCTTGATAGCCATTTATTCCGAATGAATACTTACTAAAACAGGGAAAATGAGCACAAGTTCTTCTTTATTTTTTTTTTCCATTTTAAAGCGAATGAGCCAATTAATAGATACGCAATATCTCATTAGTTAATTGTAGGA
This sequence comes from Cyclina sinensis, assembly GCA_012932295.1. Taxonomy (NCBI): domain Eukaryota; kingdom Metazoa; phylum Mollusca; class Bivalvia; order Venerida; family Veneridae; genus Cyclina; species Cyclina sinensis. The sequence goes on along the minus strand of JAAONU010000009.1, from coordinate 5,573,308 downwards.
CAAGACCTTTCTGCTTGTGACTTTTCGCCGAACAGAGCAGTGGCAAGTTGAATATAGAATTTTCAATTTGGGACTATATATTCAAGCTTATTGTCTTTGTATAAAATCTTCGAAACATCATTTTGGTACGAGAGTTATTTAAGTATATTACCTTCTAAGTTCCGAAGTTCTTTATCAAGATTGCGCTTAGCCTCTCTCAAACTTCACATAGAAACCGGAAGATACTCTCAGCACAGGACAGAACGACATCAGCGTTAATGCACAATCTGGAACAAAAGAGATGTAGAAGACGAGTATCATTTTGTACTTGTCTGTGATGCATATCGACACATAAGAAAAACTTACATCAAATCATATTATTACAAAAATCCTAGTGTGTATAAGTTTGCCAAATTGTTAAAGTCAGTAAACAAATAAACATCTAGGAAATATGTACATGTTGCATTTGCATTAATGAGTTCACTTTTGTAAATGTACAGGAAACTAGACATTTTTATGTAGAAGCATAGTTAGTTTTGTGTAAAGTCTCATGTACATAAACAATTTGATTATATTCATTAATTTATAGGAATAAGACGATGTCATTATGATGTACTAGAATTATGATGTACGCATATTAAATGCAATAAATACAAAGGACGTAAGGTCGGTAAATCAGAAATTATCAATTAGGCAATTTATAATAGTAAAAACATAAACATACTGTCCTGCTCAAGCTATTCCAAAAACAGACACTTGTTTTTACACTTTGCTGCATAAACAAACTCGGCGACCCTTCGAGGTATTCAATTTACGCTTTCTTATTCGGTAATCAATATCTCAAGATTTACACTTTCTTTTTATTTCACACGACTATCTGAATTAAATGTCTGTTATCGATTTTATATACGTCTACACACTGGTTTTGATAATTGTAACTACAGTACCCACGGTGTTTGTTCAGTGGACATCAAACCTGAATAGATACGGTTTTTACAATTTAATCTACTGTTAATGGCTTTGAATGATTGTATGTTGCAAAGTCGCCCTCATTTGTCCCAGGAGTTTGTGTATATTTACGTGTTATCTTTTGATCTTTCATGTATGTTTATTTCTTGTATATTATGAACACTATATATGACGAGAAACTTTGTAAAGTTTAAGTCAATAAAATTATTTTTTCTTTCTTTCTATATGTGTGATTGTGTACAATGTATGGCCATTTTATATCGTTGTATGTTTAAGCAAAGAGACAAATACTCATATCAGCAATGTTGTTTGCGTGATAAATTGAAAAGATGCGGCAGTTTTTGTATGATACGACTACACGTTTGCATATTCTAAAAGCCTGTCGACAAACTTTGAGGGACGTACATACTTCTCATCGAAAACAAATTCACATGAAAGTCTTTGCATTATCTAACAGCTTCTGGACAGCCAACATCTAACACAATAACTGTGAATATTGACACAGAAAACATATTATGTTCTCATGTATTTTCTGGCAGATTATTACACCAGATATAAACCAAGGAGGTACATTAAAAAGTGTCTAACTTTTGTAACAGAAATAGAGCTTTTATGTTGAAATATGTTTTAGGATTCCTCTGCCCTTTCAAAAGCGCATTTTTCATAGCATTGTTTCAGAGACAGATCACAATAATGTAAATCAGGCTTTTATCCTATATAAACAGGGCAGCTGAATGTTGCCCCACATTCCGAAAATAGATAGATGCAAATCCAATATGAATGAGATATAACGAAGTTGTATCTTTGTTAGAATAATAATATATCATATGTATATGATCTCGAACTACGAAAATAGAACGATAATATTGCGACAGCACTGTTTGACTGTATGGCGTATTTTGTAATAATACATATATGCAAATAATACATGGTATATTGGTGTATCAAATATGAAGTGTTGTAATTGGAATACCTGATTGCTTTCTTTAAATAATTTTCTGAGAGACAAATGGTCTATATTATGTATTTATGACTTTATATGTTGTCTATATTTGGTGTTCTGTGTCTTTATGCAAACATAAATATTACGTATTTGAAATGGCAATCTTATAACGGTTACGCCTATGTTCTGTGTAATAAGGCATCTGGCATCAAGCCACAAATAGACATTACAGGCAATGACAAAATAAGTACCACTATCACATTATGTTAGCGAACCTCTACATAATTAACTCAAAAATCTAAAAATCCAGGTATTTCTTTTTCAGTGTTTTTGATGGTTAGTAGCACAAGAATAATTCATATGTATGCTGGCAAATTATGAGGCTGTTTCATCACTTACTTCATTGTAAGCTTGCAAAATCAGAACATCATTTTGTACAATGTGTAAGATTGTTCAGGCAAATCAGGTTTGGAAATGTTTCGTGAATGGTGTGGCTGTCTGTGGTTTATTTGCGAGTGTATTTGCGAGAAACAAATATCTTATTTCATTGACAGCGATTCCCACAGAACGTCTATATATCAAAGGGTATCAGAGAAGATAAAATCTCCCTAGGAGTATTTATAACAGAAAATTAAAAAATTGATATTCAGTCTTTATCGTCTGAAAGGAGAAAATGCAAGGTTTCACAGATAATCAAACAAGCAGTTCAAGATAAGTATGAAAAATGGCTGGTAAGTATCCTTGATCATGGCCCATGCCTGCCAACGTCTGATTATGGTATAACATCTATATATTTATATGTCTGGTACCTTAGGCAGTTTTCAAACATTTCTGCCAAACAGAAATTGCTAACGGACAGACAACCCCACAGACAGATGGAAAACCAGGTCCTGACATTATATGTTCCTTGAGGCTTATAAACTTTTCTGCCAAACAGATTAAATTTCCTTCAATCAGCTCAAGAGATGCAGAGGAGACACAAAATTTACAAATTATACAAAAATTGACCTTGACCTTGAAGCCAACCAGCCAGAACCTATGCTCTGCATTTTGCTTCAGTATGGTTAACATTTCTGCCAATTACTTTCAATTTCTTTCAATCAGTTCAAGAGAAACAGAGCAAACACGAAATATCACATATTAAATCATAATGACTAAGAATGACATTGACCTTGATCCCAGTGAATTTGAACCTGCACTATGCATATCGTCTCATAAAATTTACCATTTCTGCTAAGTAGTTTCAAATACCTTCAATCAGTTCAAGACATACAGAGCGGGCAAGAAATATCAAACATAAAACCAGAATGACAAAATGTTACTTGACCTTGATTTGAACAAGCTGGAACCTGCACTCTCTATATTGTCTCAGTATGGTTACTATTTTTGCCATGTAGTTTTAATTTTATAAAATCGTTTCAGAGATACAGAGCGGACACAAAATGTAACACATTAAATCATAATGTCTTAGTATGACCTTGCCTTGATCTGAAGAAGCTTAAACCTGCACTCTGCACATCGTCTCATTATAGTTAACATTCTGTCGAGTTGTTTTAATTTGATTTAATCGTTTCGAAAGATACAGAGCAACAGGAAATTTGACACATTTAATCATATCCACTAAGGGTGATCTTGACCTTGAGCTGAGAAACCCGGATCATTTGCTCTACACATCGTCTAAGTATGGTTAACATTTCTGCCAACTAGATTCAATTTGAATAAATCGGAACAAAAACTACAGAGCGGACACAAAATTGCTAACGGACAGACAACTATGGTCATAACATAATAGGTCCCTTCGGGCATACTAGTATAGTGGCCAGCTGCATTTGGTTTTTGTTGTAGATTCAAGTCATTGTGCTTTTTGTTAAGGTTTAAAAAAAAGATTTTTTCTGACGAGTTTCCATAACCTTTTCATGACGAGATGTCATTATTGTCATCTTAGCAGACTGCGATAGTTAACTTCAACGAAGGGATCGCGGGGAAGGGGGTTGAGGGCGTATAAAACATTATATAAAATCACAAAAATCTACTCCTCAGCCATGGTATAAGAAAAACAGATTCACTTATTCACTCTTATTCATGAATTACTTTAACACGTTTCTGCTTCTCCACTTTACCTAATTTTTTATTCATAACAGTGATTCTAACTCCCTTGTTTGCTATTTAAATATTAGAGTGGAGTAGAGATAACCATTGGAACCTGAATGACCTGTGTCTTGGACTTTTATCATTTCATTGCGTCGCTCATTGTTGCTTGACTGTTGTTATTGTTTTTTGTTATTGTGTTATTGTTCATGTTTCAGACAGTCAGACAAGGTACGGTGTTAGGCATGGCATACGCTCCCTCAGCAGCTATGTGAATACACTACCGTTACTTTAAACCGCTGCTTTAACAAGTGTAGATTTATGATATTGACCTTTACAATGAACATTTAAAACGACCAATGAAAGTGTACCAATATCTCCAAAACCGAAAAATCTTAAAACCAATTTTCATTGGTGGAAACGATCACGTGATTTCAAACATTATAAATAGACAGGTGATTTCTCACAATTTTGTAAACAAAATGGCATCTCTGGCGCGTTTACTTTACCCGCAACGTTTGAAGACAGCGATAGAACACCCGAAACAATGTAACAATCTTGATTTTAACCTTTTTGTTATTATTATTGGTTTATTTACGTATACATTAAAAACACCTTGATCAATAAAATCAGTAAAATACAAAAGTAATATGCGAACATGCATTGTTTGTTTACATTTTGGGTTGTCAGATGTATGTATGTGACAATTAGTTGTAAGCTAGTCACTGATTGGCTGAAAAGTAACTGTGGATTTACCTATCTAAAAATAGAAATATCGTTCCGAAAATTGATTTTTAGCAGATATAAGAAAGTGAAAGATTCGACCAATGCGCAGAAACGTAGGCAGAGCTAACCATCAGAAAGTTGTCACTGAACTTTTCATCCTGTATCACATAAAGCAAAGTTCCCTTTGTGGTGGTCAAAGCGACCATTTATTACACTAGTTTTAAGAGTTTTATTTCAGTTGTAAACAAAAAAGATGCAGCTAAATATCACACATTTAATGAGAATCCAAAAAAAGCGAAATGACAGATGACGTAAAACCGTTATAAATAAATCTTATTTTCGTGACCTGTGCGAAAATATCTCAGCCGGCAGAGCTAACTTTAACTCGTTTCTAGCTATATACATGTATACATGTATGAACTTTTTTTAAAGAAATTATTTTATCTTGTGCTTTGTTAAGTTATGATTGGAATAACATGGATTTAAACATGTCTGGAAGTTATAAAACAAAATAAAATAAAAAGAAGTTTAACATTTTGTTTATTTCCATTCGACCATTATCACGTGACATGCCTGCCGGCAGTGATTACTATACTGGAAGGGAAGAAACCGCTGCCTGGAGTTTGGTGTTGCCCTTCTCTACTTCGAGAATAGAGTGACATATTTTCATAGGACAGATGCCACTCCAGTAGGAATAGTTGATGAAGAAACTGTCTCTATCAAAGTAGTTTCGCATTCACATGCGCTGTGTTAATGAGTTTCTTGACGTTTTATCTAATAACAATAAATATGCAAATACAATAAAGTTGCTGTATTGGATAAAAAGTGTTTATACTTCAGATTGAGTCCATATAGGTAAAAGGGTCAATCGTGTGAGAACTTTCTTCGGCTAAAATGGTTACATCTACTTAATTTTACATTTTTGTGACATTTTACATACATTTTATTGTATTGCCTCACAGTATATCACAAACATTATACAAGCAGAACGTTTATACGACATGAAATGCATGGTGTCAAACTGTCTTTATTATTACAATTTCTTGAATTCGTTTGTGCTTCTCACGCGAAATTAACATTATATAGTAGAAAAAGCCAAATGTTTGAATATTTGCTAACAGATTATCAAATTCTGTGATCATTTTAGTGTTTTCGATGTAACAGAGGGTTAGGATTATTACTAGAAACTAGATACAATTGCAAGAAAATATTTCTCTTTGTAAGTCCATTCTATATGTTAAACACTACAGGTCTTCTGGTATTTTAAAATCGTTTTTTATTATTATTATTATAATTATTTAAACGCTTCAAGAGCTTTATTTTTTATTCAGCGTGTTGACATATCTTCATATGTTATTTAAACACTACAGTTCTTAGTATTTTAAACACAACAGGTTTTACTTACAGATAACATTATTCTGTGTCAAAAAATTCATTGCATATCTTTAAGTTACTGAAATTCGCCTTAAAGCTACATAGCTTTACATATTTTTAGACAAAAAGCGGGATTCTTTGTATATTCGATAATTCTTTCTCTAGTCACAAACACAGGTATCGATTAAAATCTTTTAATAATGTGGCATGAGTAGAGCTTTTTCGATACAACTCAGCTTCAATAGGTCTACATTCCAAAAAGCCTGGGACAAAACACATAGTTAGTGAATATCATTCAGAAATCTCAACAGTGTTAGTTAAACCCTTGTTTTGTGATCGTTAAGGTCATTTATGTCCCTAATTTTCTCGTATAAGTCCAGTTCCTTTTCCCTTTTATTACGAGAGATGCAATACTAAACTGAATAACGAAGCTGTTATTTTTGAGACAAAGGGTCGCTTCTTTCTTTTACTGTCAAGAGCAACGGCATTGTATCACGCCGTAGCTAATAATATTGAATACGCACATACTTTATTATTGTTAGAAGAAACACAAGTACCACACATTCTGTTTAAGTAATTTTCTGAGAGACAGGAAAAACGGTATAATAATTTTTATGGTTCCCTTTCCCGATTAACTATGTTGTTCAACCGTGTTTTTATCTTAAAATGGTATTGCTTACTATGTACATTATTCGTAAAACTAGGTCACACATCCGGTATTGCAAATATTTGTTTAACATCAATGCTTTTGCGATGCTGTTTGCATTTGTGATACCAGTTTTAATATCTGATGTAGATATTTCACTTTTTATGCTTCTTCTTGGACTGATTTGATGCCTTATTCCTTTTCTCAAATAAATTCATCCTGCATTAGTAAAGGAAAACATTAATCAAAGTGCCGGAACCTTTATTTTTAAGATTTAAGCTTTAAGCTTTACTCATTCGACAGAGTACCGCAGCTGTCACATTATGGCTACAGATTAGAAGCAATACAATAAAACTCAAAAAGGAATAAGTCCACATGTTCCATTTTTATGTACATTTCTATCAATAGCTAATGCAAATGCTGTCTTCAAAATATCTCAGTAACAGACAGTAAGCACGTTGTAAATTTGTCTTTGACTTTATTGTAAGCTTGTGAACTCTTTACCCAGCTCCTATAAAATATCTAGTTTGTCTGAGATTGAAAGGTGCAGAAAAAACTGGACACAGGAACTGTCTGTAGCTCTTTGGAGAATCAAATATTTAAGGCAAGTGACAGTCTTCCCTTAGGAATGTCTGTGTCATCTGAAGGTCAGAGAAGTTACAGAAAAAATAAATGTCTTCTTCTGTCGTTGTTTAAGAAAATTTCATAGCCGATAAGTATCCATTGCCATTTGAGAAAAGCAGTTGGCACCCTTGATTTAGTGACAGTAGTTTTTGTATTGAAAAAGCTTCAGTATTTGTTAGAAATAATACCCGGTCTAATGACGTTCATATCAACAAGCGTGTTAGTTTTCAAACATAGAGTCACCATCAGCGAATTATTCGAAAAGTCAAACTTTCTATAGCGCTTTTCTTTTCTATCAAAAAATGTTCTTGCAACTTGTTCTGTAACATTTCTATATTCATACATTCAAGTCAAGTTCTTATTATATTGATGCTTGATGCAAAGCCGACGACTAATTTCGAGAGGTTTTACAATAGAGTTGGCTTTATATTTGTGTTCTATACTGACATCAAGGTGTTAAAATAAATGTAAATGGCGAAACAATTTTCTGGTTTTTACTTACTAGCATAAAAACATATTTGAAAAAATACATTTGTAATTCGGGTATGTTTGTTTCTTAAAAAAACAACCGAACTTCAGTTTCGCAAACAAAATGAACATCCACCACAATCTAATACATAAAATTCCTGTGCTTTTATGCAGCATGGTTGCTACAGAAGACACTAGTACTAGAATGGTTATAATAGTTATTGGTTCAAACATTCTTTAAATGGCAGAAGTTAAAGACTTTACTGGACTTTGCAATTAGATGTAACTTGAGCTGATGTTTCAAACATTTAGAACACATTCCAACACATCAGGGACACGTTTTCAGAGATCATTTTTATAAAGCATAGTGTCTGATGAAAATTAAGTTAAACACAATATTTTACAGAAACCTTTCAAGCAGACAATTGCGGGAGGAATAGCTTTCCCCTCGTGGCTGTATCTTTATCAAGGCCCGTTTACTCTATACCAGCATGCAGACAAGAATAAAGAAAATTATTTTACATTGACGAAAGCTTAGTCAAAATGCATATATAAACACAAGAACAAAACATTTCCTCAATGTTTAAATAAAGACCAGAATTATATGCCATTGACCTTGAATAACGAAACAAACAAATGTATCCATACTGCATATTTTAGAGATAGAATAGTTTTGCATCGACAAAATTTCTTGATAAAGTCACTGGAAATTAAAGATTCCTAAGCTTGAGTTTGAATACAAAGTCTACATTTGAGAATCTAGTTTATCTTTTAAACAATCTTCGCCATCCTAATTTAAAAGATATAAACGTTTTAAGTGTAAAGTTTTAGCACTTAGTTTCAAATGTGAAAACGTTAAAAAAACGTATGCAATAAAGATTCACTTTTTTTCTTTCCAAGAGTCTTTATAAAAAAATGTTCTCTTTAATTATTCTAGATATGAAAATATTTACTTATTCTTTACTTGTGGTTGTTCCAAATTACTTGTCTTTCCCTATGTTTTTTTGACCTACAAGTCATAGACCAAACACAAGATCTGCCAAACGTTAAACATATGCCATTTAATATTTATAGAATTCGGCGACCTTAAATGAAATATTACTAAATGACAAAGAATCGAGCGAGCAAGTACCAGAAATTCTATTGCTACTCCTGTGTTTCCATGTAATTTGTCTCTAACCGGAGAGCTCGAGGACGAACTGAAATAGAGCAGTGAAGTATGTCATAGGAACAAAGTCACTGATTCAGTTACTACTGTACTGTCACCAACCGGGCTAGCTGAGCTGGTACAGCACCAGACTTACAAGCAGGGATCGTAGATTTGATACCTGCCCTTGATACTTTATCTGACCCTACAATATAAACATAACCGTGATTTACGTAGAATGTATAAAGAATACGACATATATAAGTGTGTCTTCTACAGCATCACAGAGAAATTTGGACACAGAATTATTATATACATTTACAAGAAAAGGTCAGAAGAATAGAAGAATATATATTCAAGAGTGATAATTATAATGAAATGAATTCTAGTCATGTCAGTTTGGTATGAATAAGAAAAAACTTTTTTTAATCGATGACGTCAGTAGTTGTATTTTCATTTTACAGAATGTATTGCAAGGTAAATGTCCGGGTACTTCTTGTGAGTTTAATAGCCAGAATTCTGTTTGTTGTGAATGACCAGTTCTGCAAAGAGAAAATGTCTTAGGTCTTTGGCAGTTACAGAAACAGAATATAAACGGAAACTGTTTTAATGTAATTAATAAAATGTATGAGAGTATTAAGTCAAAAGTTGTGACAGATAAAGGAAGTTCTCCATTTTTCAGTTGCCTAAATGGCGTTCGTCAAGGGGAAAACTTGTCCCCTTTTTGTTTAGCATTTTCTTGAATAACTTAGAAGATTATTTAAGTGACAAAAATGTAAATGGTGTCGGCAAAGAGTTCGTCTTGGAAGATGCACGAATGCACGAATATTTTTGAAACTGTTTATCTTACTGTATGCAGACGATACAGTCATTTTTAGCGACAATAAAGAAGACATGCAGTATGCTTTAGATTGTTTTAAGATGTACTGTGTCAAGTGGAAACTCACAATAATGTTGACAAAACGAAAATTGTAATTTTTATCAAAGGAAGACAACTAAGAAATGTAACATTTAAAATTGGATATGATTACGTAGAAAAAGTTAATAAAAGTTAATTAAGTATCACTCCACTTTCCGTAGATATTAAGAAAAGAATTGTTGCGTTTAAGACAAAACTTGTACAACACGACAGTGTTATATAGCTATGTTTAATTTGTGACGGTATTGGTGATGAATTCCATTATTTATTAGTATGTTCACAATTTAATGAAACTAGAAAGAAGTAAAAGTAAAAAGTAAAGTAAACTAAAGTGTATTTATGGAAAAGATAATGAAAACCATAAGTGTTTAGACTTTGATGTTTATTTGCTCTTGCTGAAATACTTTATATCATGGTTTTATTCGTTAAAGTTAAAAGTATTTGAGTATTATATATACAAATATTGTTAAAATAAAGGCAGTAGTGAATATGTTATATAAGTATTTGTACATATGCGAATTTTGTATAATTAACATTGCTATATGAATCATAATAAGCAATCCATTATAAAAAATATTTGTCTCTTCAAATTTAAGAAAAAATGTCAAAAGTTAACAAAAAAGAAAGAAGAGACACCCCTTATTATTTGTCTGGAAGATTATTTATATTATGTATTGATAGTGTTGATAAATGATAACAATTGTGATAAGGATTTATTTATCAATTTAGTTTTATAATTTCCACTTTAGCCCTATGATTCATGTATCAAATTATATAGTATAATATCTCTGTTGCCGTTTCCTTAAACAAAACAGTTGTACAATGTACTTACATATTACCGCCTTTTAAAATGTGTTTCTTTACATTGATGCTTTGTTGTTCATTATATATGAGCCTAAGTATTGAAATAAATTTTGAAAGTTTAAAAAAATAGCTTTGAAAGTTTGAAAGTCTTCCTATGGGAAATTCATTGTAGAACAAACATGCAGAAACAAGTTTGACAACAGAATATTTTGTTTTTGCGCAGTGATTCTTAAATTTGCATTTTTATATCCAGTAGTTTGCAAAGTTCGGAAACAATTAATGAAAGGGAGTAATAAAAACACTAGGATGGAATATGAAATATTTTATTAAGGCGCCAATGATATCTTAAATTTAAAAAAAAATATCTAAGAATGGAACTCATTTGATATTCAGTTGATCATTCAATATTGATTAAGTTTTACCCACAGGACATAATAAGATATTCACTTTGTCACTATTTGTAGCTTTAGGCCGACACAGAAGCTATCTGAGACTGCCGGACGCCATTGAAATAAAATGTTAACGTTCTGCTTTGATTAAGAGGTGATCAAATTGAATCAAAATAATGCAATAAATACTTGAAACTATATCACTTCAAGCCGAAAAATGATTAACGAATTCCTGTCACTAACTGATAGACCGAATTTACAATGTTATGTCAAGCATTTGGTGGTTGTCAATTTGTTTTGCTAAAACGGTAACACTGAATTTTTTAAGATCATTTGGCGATAAAATCATGTATTAATGCATCGTTAATTTAGGTCACCTTTCGAGATGAAACAGAAATTTTGAAAAATGTCACTTATGTATACTAATAAAGTATGGAATTAATGTGCTTAAATGATTTTATGATAATGTTTAGTAACGGTAGTTATTTTGTGTATTGGTATTTTAATAGCAAAGATTCACTGACAACTCCAAAGCCTGATTTATATGAAAGAGATGCTTGTATGCCCCTATGTAGCACTTTGTTCCAGACGGTAGTCAACCAGTGATGGTCAAGTTGTGAAGGGCAGATTGTGTCTCAGAAGGTGTATTCATGGTCAAAATGACCCTAACGTTTGACCAATAAGTTGGACAAGGCAGTTATTTTCTGGTCACCATCTACGTCGATCCCATTTATAGTTTTCAAGTTATGCTCGGGACAAAGATTCATTATAAAAATTGTGACCTTGACATTTGAAGTAGGGACGTAGGTGTTAAATGAGACATGTCGAATTGATGTGCTCAACACTTGTGCCAAGATATTTTTAAGATCCTTAAATGCATAAGAGAATTAGAGTCCTCACACGAAGGCATATATACGGAATTTGAATACCTTTACACTCTAATTGTGACCTTGACATTTGGGGCATTGATGTAGATTTTGCACGCGACGTTTTGTCTAGATTTGCTGAACTCCTGTACCATATTATTTGAGATTCCTTTCATACAAAACAATGTTTAAGTCCCGGACATAAAACATTAAAGGACGGGCAGACGGAAATACGATTTAATAGTCCACCTTCGAGGACATAAAAACTATAGACTGTATCACTTTATTATAAGTTTCAACAATTGATTTCAACCTGAAGACAACAGCAGAGAATCCTTTCATTTATGGATACATTTTATGCGTCAAAAATTAGGTGAATAATAATTTTAAACACAGAAACCAAAGAGCTTTTTAAATGCTTGCAGCACATTCTATCAACTCATGAAAATAATATTAACTCAATATAAAAAAATAATAAAATATAAATGAAAATTATAATATGACTAGACTGGAACAAGTGCGAAAAGCTCTCCTTGATGACGAAGAGGGATCTACTAAAAACGAGAATACCCGACAGTTGGCTCAACTGTCATTACGTAAACTAACAAAGCACATGTTTAAAATTATTACGGGAAAGGACCATCAAAGTGAAGATACATTTAACAATTTCCATTTCCCGCGTTTCATCTGAGCAAACAATTAAAGCACTGTTTGACTTCATGGGAGACTGATTCGCTGAATACAAGGTATATCCATGGATTGGTACAGCTGTTCAGACTGGCCAACAGAAGGATAATGGTATATGCCGCACCTGAAATAGAACAAAGTTAAATTATATTAACCTGTTTTTGTTTTTTGTGTTTGTTTTTGTTGTTTTTTGTTTTTGCTTTTTTTAATTTTTTTTTTTTTTGTTGTTGTTTTTTTGTTGTTGTTGTTTTTGTTTGTTTTTGTTTGTTTGTTTGTTGTTATTTTGTTTTTGTTTTATTTATTTAATAAAACAGGGCGTTAACCTTTATACCAGACAAATATGTAATTCAACAACAGAAATTTTGACTTGTTAAGACCAAGCATGCTCCTTATGTGCCTCTACTGAAGAACATTGTTCTTAACAATTTTTATCACGCATATGATGTTGTTTCTTTTCGTTTCGTGCAGTTTAGTAAAAAAAATGATGTAAAAAATAAAATTGTGTTCACCTTTTTTTCTTTAGTTTCACCGTAATGACATTTTCATTAAGGTTTTCACAGAATGTTTTATGAGAATATATTTAAACATCAAATTTAATCTGAGTCTGACATGCGTTTAAGTACTAAAAATCTCTTTATAGTGAAGTTTAATTTAAAATGTTTACAAAGTAACGGAAATTCATACATTTTCTGTGACATACGAGAAAGTGGAGGTTTTAACAGTTAAAAATCTAAGTGCAATTGTTCTGAAGTAATGCAAAGAAAAATGCATGTGTTCCTTAATACATAAGTTTGTTTTCTACATAATGACACTGTATCTAGAGATCTCACAGGAATAAGGTAAACACAGTTTTAACTGCAGAGAGAGCTTTCAAAGGACAAGACCTGTAAGTGTTCGGTTTGGTGAAAAAGAAGAATACGTCATGACGTTTTATGTTAAATTCTCTACAGAATAAATTGTTTTAACGAGAAAAAGACTTAAATCTGTCACGTATGATATTACATCAAAAGTAATGATAATAATATTACAGTAAAATCCTGCTATCGTGATCACAAAGAATGTTCAAAATGCACGTGTATGTCAGTAATTTGAAAAAAATCGATGTCTTAAAACAAGTATAAAAACGCTTACTATGAAAACGACTCGGACTTGTCTTACTAGGGGACCTATTATTTAGTTGTTATAACAGAAGTAGTTGTGGTAGTTAAGAGTAGCAGAAGTTTTTGCAGTAATAGAAACAGTAGAAATAGAAGCTGAAACAGTAGAAATAGAAGCTGAAGCAGTAGAAATAGAAGCTGAAGCAGTAGAAATAGAAGCTGAAACAGTAGAAATAGAAGCTGAAACAGTAGAAATAGAAGTAGTAGAAGTTGTTGTTTATGTTGTAGAAGTACTGCACGAGACACATTACAACATAGTTTTGAACTTGTTTCTATGTTGTTGTTTTTTAAGAAAAAAATACTTTTAAAGAATATTTAGTCTATCGCTTCAATCTTGTTTTCTTCGTTTCCAGTTCTCCTGTACGAACTTTGCCGTTTACCTTTCAAGAGATAAATAAAATTACATAAATTGTATTTTTGAAAAAGATCATATTTTAATTAACTATTTTTAGAAACACGATGAAAGGCTAGGTCGAAAACGTCTTATTCGATTTTGCAAAGCAGAACCTTGAAACATTCATTCGTCAGAGACTTCTGAGGACTACTTTGAATTGTTTTTCATAGTTTGCACATGACTTCATAATAAGATGTTATTATAAGGAAAAATAAAGAGGTCTCTGATAAAAATATTTCCTTGTTTCTTGTGCATTTAGCTAAATAGTTTTTCTTTTGCTAAATAAATCCTCTCTTTTTGTGCGCGGAGAGGGTAATTCATTTCATATGTTTTAAAGTGCTGTTCGGATGCCAAATTAGTTCCAAAGCTATGAGAAATTGCTGCGTTGATTGATTTATTTTTTTCGAAAGATAAAGATTATTATTTCCTCTTGCACAACAATGGCTTGTCTCTAGATCAGATGATTTATTTGATGTCAAAGTAAAAGATATAAACTAATGGAAACGGTGTTTGCTCTAAATATTACAAAGACTAAATGAATAAAATGATGCATAAGCCAAGATAGGAGAAAACGTTATCTCATTTTATCTTCATTTATAATTTCTAGACAATTTATAGAAGGAAATAAAATGATCTGAATTTCATAACGATTAGTAAAATAATGTAAAGTTCTATAAGATAGTTATTATTAAAAGTCACAAAATGTATGAATGTTATTACATGTAGTATAGCAACTTTTAAACCGAAAATTTACCTAAACCCTATTTTTGCAATATTGACAGCTTTAGATATTTTTCAAGTGATATGAAACGCATAATGACATTGTTTTCCTTAAAAAGGTGGCGTTTACAATAAAGTAAAATCCATTTAAAGGCATATTAATATTTAAAGCGACTTACTCACAGATGCGTCGACGATGCATAAAAAAAGAAAATATTTATAATATAGAAATTCTAGTTATTGTGAAGAACATATCGAAAGTTACCGTTTTATTTTTTGTTACAGAATCACTTCATAATAAAAAGATTTACACACTTGTACTAATGAAATATTTACCCCGTTAGTCACGTGGTAGATACTTTGTTTATATTGTTAATTTTGACAAAAGACTAGTCAATCTCTGTGGCTCAGTGGTTTAGCTCGCTGGACTGGACGATTGGGCATGGGTTCAACTCTTGTAGAAATCAAATTCTTTTTTCTTCGGTTTTCATGATGTATAGAAACATAAAATTATGTTTTTCCAATAGTACATAAACTTCTTTTTTATTTTAAAGAAAAACATTAAGCTTAATAAATTATTCTGTGAATCAGTCGTTTTAAGAAGAATAGAATACTCACAGCTGGATTAATCAGTTCCAACATTTTACACGCCAACATGAATGAAAGGGACAAGAAATAATACACTTAGGGTATTTTCTGCAATCTTTTAAGACAGTCAGATCTTGTTAGTGCACAGCTTTTATGCCGCTAATTTCTAGATGGACATTTCCAGTATGGACAGATCAAATTTGTCATCTTAAGAGGGTCTGGTTGAAGTTATATCAGAGGTCAAAGTGACCCCAACTTTTCCAAATTTTCTATATTCATTGATGTTTACTAGCATAAAAGCAAAATTAAACTTTTCACCTGAATATATTTATTGTTAATAAAAGCTTTACTTCGACTGAATACAGTTAATTAAAAAATTCCTTTATGACTTGAACACTTTTCATTTATATCTTTCCTAGAAGTGAAAAAGCAACACTTTTAATTCTAATGTAAGATATCTTAACATTCCCTGTGTGGACTCTACTGCGTCTTTATAAGTTTGACCAATAACATTGCTTAAAGCAAAATGCTCAAGGTGAATTGATCTGGCAAAGTTCCAAATATTGCTTAGCATGGTAAAAACTGTGTAAGCTTGATTAAGGTTTGCTGCGGCATTAATCAGACATTAAATCACGCCTTTAAGATTTCCATCATAAATCTGTATTTCTTTGTTTGTTACTCGTAAATAAGGCTTCTAAATTTGTTTCTTTAAATGTTATATAATACAGCCAGCAGGCTTGCTTTAGTCCTGTTATTTTGGAAACTTGTGACATGTAAAACGGGGACATTTTTACTGACCCGCCACACGCAAACACGAAACTTAAACATGTGTAGTGTTCTCGTCCTGAAAAATTTTGCATTTTGTATTTTGCCCCGCTCAAGTGTAACGAAAATGTTGTTATTGTTTTTATGAGATGAAATACTCGTTTCAGTGCGAAAATGTTAAAACAACGACAATTTTCTTGTGACAGGGCGAAAATACGAAGACAAGGGAAATTGCCACTCTGTCGCGTTTTTGCCTTACAACGCAACAAGGTCAATGACTTGTTGTGTTCTAGCGACTGCGCGTAAAGGGAGAAATATTAAATGTAAAAACATGACAACCAGTAATTTTTTTCGCATTTAAATTACTATTTCGCCCCGCCTGGCAAAAACACGACATGGCAGAAATCACAACAACATAATATCAGTATTCGTGTCGGCATTAGATAACTAGGTCTTGCCACTGTCTGGAAAAGATTCGGTCATTATTCTGAATAGTGTTAAGTTAAATCTGTTTGGATGTTCTCTGTGGCATAAGCTAGACTGCAAATGACAATTTTACGACTTCCTGTTGTCATCTGCCTCGTGATAAGCTTTATGGATCCAAGGTTCTACAACAAACACATTTATCTTGTGTTTTGTGGCCATTATGTAATTGGTTCTGTTAAAAGCTAAATGCTTTGAGTCAAGGTTTTAAAAGATATAAATGTTTTGTTTTTTTTTAAGTTTTGGTTTTCTTTTTAATCGTTCAATTCTTGTTCCGTGTTTCAGTTTAAGTCATCATTCATTTATTCATCTGAGATTAAATATTAGATAATATTAAAACTTAACCACGTTATTGCTAATATTTATGCATAGGGTGTCTTATAGGCCCATCGGGCAGGGTGCTTATATTTAGGTAGTTTTTGTAGGTAGTTTTTTTTGTAATTCCATGATGTACATGACTCTATAATAAGCTATTTACTAACTTGCTTACAAATATTTCAACAAGCCTACTGATGGAATACCCTTTTCAGACCTAGCATTAATTATATTATATACTCGGTATCTATCAGATATACCAAATAGCGGAAAAAAACATGTTTAGTTAAAATCAAGTAAGAATTATCAAGCCAAATTTTATAAAATAAGTAAAATAGTGATTTGCTTTCCTATTTATGATATTTTGTTTAAATTTAACGGATTTACTGAAGTTTGTTTTTTGTTGTTGTTTTTTATGCGACGTCAGATTGTCTGAAGTCGACGTTTCGCTAGGTTACAACAGTTCTGAAATATGTTGAAAATATCAAGTGTAATCGTCATGAAGGAACAATAAATTGAGTAACATTTAAATTCACTGATAACTCAAGCACAGGTTTCTGGCCGCTTTTATTCGACATTCATTGAGGGTTAGAAAGATTTTGGATCTTCGCTGTACAAGCTATGAAAAAAAAGGAAATGTCTCAATTTTTCGCACCAAAGGTCAGACGGAAGTATTTATAAAGGAAATAATGTTTTATTAAAATCTACTTCACTGCAGAATTATTTCAGCTTGTTTTGTTGAAAAGACAGGTAGCGATTTTTATGCTTTATGAGAGAGGGAGGGAGATCTAAGACTTATCTTCCATAACAATCAAGGCGGAGAACTGTTTAGATTTTTATCTCAACAAAAAAAGTAAATATTTTGACGAGAATATATCATCGTAGTCTCGAAAGTGGTGTGGCACATTTTTTCTCTTTTTAGTTGCAAATTTGTTTTATTTAGTGATAACAAAATATTTTGTTATAACAGTATATTTATTCGTTTATACGAAATTATCATTCGTTTTTACGTGGACATTCTATTATACCGAAATATCGTTATATAACGAAACAATGCCTGCCCTAAAGATAGAAATTTGCAATGACTCGTGAGGGGCTCCGTTGATTATTAGATTGTCTGGCTATCATAAAAGCGTTTTTTTTACGATATTTCTAATACTTCGTCTAATTTCTACATTGTATTTCTATAAACAGTGTTAAATGGTTCAAGTCAAGACAGGTCTATTACGTTCGCTATATCTATATTTTTAACTTACCATTAAATGGCGCCGTTTCGTCGTAAACTGCCCACATCTGTGCTACAAAGAACGGAGACCAACATAAATCATAGCACAGAATGACAGTTAGTGTCAGTTTTATCGTTCTAAGTTTTGCCCTCGTTATTCCATTGCTACTCTTTCGTCTAATTGCCAATTTGGAAACATCTTTTGCGGCAGAACTTGGTGCGGAAATATGGAACACGCCAGCAGATAAATCACAACTTTCTGGTTTCTTGTACTTCACTATCGCTCTATTTCTGTTTTCAAATCGTCTGGATGGCCGAAGCCGCTTTGAAAGTGAGGTAATCCTCTCACCCACTTTGTTGCTCTTCCATACAGCCACACATATACTCCCGTAGCAAAATATTAAAATCAAACTTGGAATGATGTAAACTAAAACTGTAAAAGTTGTTATATAGAAGGTTAATGTCCATTCGGGTTCAAACGTCCCCCAACAGTCGTAAATTCCATAAGGCGTGAGCTTGTATGAAAATATAAACATCTGAGGGATACTGAACAGTAAAGAGAGCGTCCAGGCAATTATGACCATCTTTTTGACGATTTGTGAAGAGTATTTTCGGCTTACGAGCGGATGGCAAATGGCGAGGTATCTGTCGATTGCAGTCATAACCAGAACATACGAAGACGCGTAAATTGCTAATGTCTGAAATGTTAAAAAGTTAAAGGTGAGTGCTAAAAAGTTGGATATGGTTTTAGTAGTTTTTGTTAGGCAGTGTTAGAACTTTTAATATTCTTTTGTGACCTTATAACTAGTTAATCACAGAAAAAGAAATGTCTCTGTGCATTCTTTATATTGTAATAAATTCAAACAATTTTGCTTGATCTAACAAAAGAAATTCTTGAATCAATACTAAATCTTAACTTTCAATGCAAAAGGACAAGGCCATGTTATACATTAATATTAGCAAATGACCGTTCTCATACCTTATTTCGACGAAAATAACCAACCTTGAATTCGATGAAAAGTTTTAAGTTGACCAAAAAGGTCAAACACGTTCAGTTTGCGCAAAACGTCTTAAACTGAAGCTGATTTTTTTGTCTTTTTTTATTTTATTATTATTATTATTATTATTATTTGAGGTAATATGTCCGTTACTGTCGAGATATTTTCTTTAAGTCATTAATCTGCTCGCACTGAATGATTCTTGACCGTTTGAAAATGCGTTATCTTACGTTTAGAAGAATGTTTCATAACTTCAAGATCACAGTAACTCCAACTATTTCATTCTCCTTTTTTCCGTGATACCTTTCACACAAACGAAATAAAATGCAACATTAAGATAACGTTGATTCGGATAATAAATTATAAAATTGTTATAAAACAGGAAAAAAGTATTATCTGATAACTGTTGTGTATATTATTTCAAGAATGTTATAGAGGAGGAATAACATTTTTCTAGCATTTGAAATATCAGCCCACACTTTTCCTCTCCAGCCCGTACATTGTTAACATATTAGCATTTAACTTCTGTTTCTTCCTAAGACTTAAAGTACGTTAGGGAAAGACATAAGCGTTCCAGTTAAAATGAGTTATTTCTCAGAAATAATGTCAATCCCGCCGTCTTAAAAGATTATTTACACGTATTCTTTTAGTAATTTGAGCTTAGACATAGATTTCAAAATTGAAACAAAAATGCCTCATTTGAAGAGGGGAAACTTGACAAATCTTAAAGGTTTAGGAAGCGAACATAAAAAATTTTGATTTGATACTTCGGAATGGTTTTAATACAAAGTTTAAAAATAAATGATCATTAATAAATGGACAATTATTAAAATAAAATAATGTATACTTACCTGCATGTATTTCACAAGCCTACACAGTATATCACCACCTTTGAATACAAAGGTCACGTCCCATGCTAGCTGAGGCAGAAGGCTTCCGAAGGCGACAAAAAGATCAGCAATGCTCAGGTGAATCATCAGAAGATGCATCCGCGTTAGTGATGTCCGTTTTAGTTTCAGAAAACATAACACCGTTCCATTTCCGACAACGGCAAAAACAAATATTACACTTTGCATGATTATTTCAATTTTAGCCAAATCCTCGTCTCGCGCGAAGGCAATATGACTAATATTTCCGTTAGAGACCTCTGTTATATTGTCATCAAAAACGGTGACGTTTTCCTTTCCTACATAAGACAATGTAGAATTCTCCATTTGTTCTAATTACAACGATATTAATAAAAAAATCAAAATTTTCTGTTACAAATGCTTATTATAATTCCTTTGTTCTTCAATTTGCAGGTACTCCCAAACGTCTTGGTAGGTCGGGATCTGATTGACACACGTATTTCCGCATTCTCTTGAAACATTCCAGTATTTTGTCTGCACTTTGGTAAGGCCCGAAAACATATGCTCTCGTCGACTTTCTATTTACAAATAAGTTACCATTTCCGCTTTGAGTACAAATAAACTACTTAAAAATTGTAATTGTTTTCCGCCACCTCTACCTGTATCTTTGTGTATTAAGTCGACAAGAACACGCTAAAAATTCTAATGCCAAATATTCACAGGTCGTTGAGTAGTAAAAGAAATTTAACAGCTTCGCATATGAATGTGACGCTTAATTTAACATCAAAACCTTCCATCTGTCAGGCAACAAAAGAGCGGAAAATGTCCAGGAACTAATTTTCATCATAATACTGACCAATATTGAGACCTCAGTGTATCTATAAAAGAAGAAATCTGAATGTGTCTACCGTATTGGAAATGACAAACAAATACAATCGTCACGTGCCATTGAGCGCTGAAAGATTCCAAGATTGTCATTTGAAATGATTTCTTCTTTAGCACGGGTGATACTGTCTGCTTCAAAGTCCTATATGATGGGTGTAGAAGACAGTAACCCTTAATAAACCATGCTTGTAATATTATTTCATAATCCCATGGAATACACGTACTTTATCAAAAAAACTTCATTTAATTGCAACAAACTAACAACACAACAAATGACTACTTTTTTTCAAGATTTTTATTTTGTCTTGCCATTAGTCTTTTATCCCATATAGTAAAAGAAAAAAAGCTAGATTTCTATTCTGGTGAATAAAAAAAAGCTAGATAAACATTCCAAGATAAATTCCAATGGTCTGTCTATAAAAAAAAACTTTCACGTATTTTTGGACGGCTAAATCAAAGAAATCGCATAGCAATCCTAGACATTTTGATCGGTTATTAATGATAAAAAGCCTTTTCTTCAGAAAGCTAATCTGCGGCTTAATCCAAACCGTATGTAATCGCACATCATTATGATCAAATCTGTGCAAGATTATCTATAGGTTTGTTTGCACAAGTCTTGTACAAGAGTCGTAAGAATTTTTGTTTTGTGTAAACTGATCTCACTTCAACTGCACACGGCTGCTTGCGTTATCTCTGTGCGGATTAAAGCAAGTATTTGTTTCTTGACATATGCGCTGTATCGCCTTTCAGTAAA
This sequence comes from Cyclina sinensis, assembly GCA_012932295.1. Lineage (NCBI taxonomy): Eukaryota > Metazoa > Mollusca > Bivalvia > Venerida > Veneridae > Cyclina > Cyclina sinensis. Next base: position 5,551,547 of record JAAONU010000009.1, on the reverse strand, counting down.
AACTTCAATAAATTTTACAAGTTAATCTGTAAAGAGCACTTTCTTTTCTAAGTCTATCACATTCATTGCTATCAAAATTAGCTATTTTTTCTACTTGGGAAGCAAATTTCCTATTCCACCAGGTAATGTCTTGAGTGTTTGTACAAATAAATAAACTTTCATCAAGAGGTTATTATACATTAGCATTTTTCATTTTAACTTTCGTTTATTTTCTTAAGTGCATGCGTGTGTGTGTGTGTGTGTGTGTGTGTGTGTGTCGGGGCGGGGGTTCATTTATTTTAGTTATGTTTTCTTTGAACTCAAATGAACCATTTAAATGCCAACTGAGAAAATGTTAAATAGTGTATATCTGCAACCCTTACATTTATTCACTGAGTAGATTTAAATTCTAAAGATAGATGTTAGACCATTAAATTCATAGAAAGCACTTCTATTGGTATTTTCATTCAACATTTCTATTTATTTTCATATAAATTATATTTATCATTTACAGCAGTAAAATATTTTATAAAAAAAATATTATTTGCATTTAACTATTTTTCTAATAATTTATATTTATCTTTTACAGCAATAAAACTTTTTTACACAATGTTCCTATTTTCCTACAGGGGAGCAAATTTCTTTCATCAAGTAAGCTCAAGTATTTATAAATACAAATAATCTTTCGTCGAGAGGTTTTTAAACATTCACCTTTCTAATGGAATCGTTATAATTATGTTGCTAGAATCGAACCTCAGGTGTTTTGCTGTTTATAAACTTGCTTGTTAAAAAAATCATTGTATTCTTACCAATTAATATCTTTTTAAATTTACTGGCTCTAAGAATTATTTGATATTAACACGTTAAAAATTTGAGACAATCTATAAACTATTTATAGTCAACTGATATACCACTAAATATGAAAAGAACTAAAAGATAAGAGAAAATAAATGATGAGGCAAAATTACCCAATCCTCCTTTTTTACTGGAAAGACACAACATTATTCCAAGTCATGCTTTCTTTCCTTGTTTTGTCAAAGTAATCATATAATCTTCACATGACCTTCATATGACTTTCTGCTTTGCATTTGCTGTTTACATTTTTAAAGTTCAAACCCGAAAATCTAATATTTCGTCTGCAGGAAGTTTTGCATTTTCCTGATAGTTAATTCTAAGAAATGTACTTAAAGATAAAAGTTATAACTGGTTACCTTAGGTCTGTTTAAAACATGGGACCTTTTGTGTTTTGAGCTTAACCCAAGAAAGTAGTCACTATAATTTTTAGGATGCATTTGATACAAAAAGGCAGCAAGAACTTCAGTTATGTTGGTGACCACTTATGTTCTCTAATTATTTCCGTTTAGTGTGCACATCCAGTTGTTTCTTTTTTTTCCAAATTTGATATATTTCATTATGATATTTTTGTAGTGTTCCATTTATTCTTTTTAGTTTTATATTTTGGCTGAACACTATTTTATTAGCTATTTAATCTACATTCAATCTTATGAACGGCTGTTTCGGACATGAGTATTTTCTGTTCTTGAACATTCTCAAAGCAACTAAGCGCCGAGAGGTAAGTGTAAACATGTTACTTCATATACTCTCAAGAATCTATTTCAGAATTGTTTCGGGGAAAATCCCTTTTGTCGTGAAGTATTGAAGAAAACGATTTTGCATTAATTGTAATTGAAGTGTTATGATATCAAACGTTTTTTTGTTTTTCAGAACATATAATATCAAAACTATTACGTTACTAAGAAATTCAAATATAAAAATATCCATCTTTCTGAAAAAAGGATAAAACTAGACATTTTATGTAAACTGTTATAGTATCAAACATGTTATATTTCATTATCATATCGATAATTATTTTAAAGTTTTATTATCAAATACTGCATGTAACTGAAAAGTTTATGTATCCAACTTTTTTATGTAAATGAAAACTGTTAAAATCAAATATTTTATGATTGTTATAAAATCAAATATGTTGTTGAGAATTATGGTGTCAAACAATTGTAATACATTATAATATCAAACATTTTTGCTATATTATAAAAAACAAACGTTTTATGTATATTATCAAATCAAAAGTTCTATGTTACATTATCACAGGAAACGTTTTATGCTACAGTATAATATCAAACATTTTATGTTACAATGTAATATAAACGTTTTATGTTACACTAAAATATCAAACATTTTATGTTACAATGTAATATAAACGTTTTATGTAACATTAAAATATCAAACGTTTTATGTAACATAATTCTATTAAACGTTTTATTTTACATTATAATATCAAACCTTTTATGTAACATTATATCAAAATTTAAATGTTTTATGTTACATAGTAATATAATTTCATGTTATTGACATTTTCTTAGTGCCTTTGTTGTCCCTATGACCATAAGCATAAATTTTAGGCTTTACTTTAATGACACATTAAAGAGATGTAAAATAACCATATTTCCCATCATACTGCACGGCACTGTATTCGTAGGGGATTGATAGTTTTCAGTATTTCCATACCGAAAACTTTAAATATTGCATGAGGCGAGTTCTGTAAGGGATTAAATATCATATTTTTTAAGTAAAATGTCGGCCATAGTGTCTACACTCGATAAACGAACCGTGTAAACATATCCTCTATATTTTTTCTCATCGGTTACTGGCATTTCGCTTTTTTGCTTTTGTTATAATCGTCATATAAATCTTACAATAAAATTTGACCTTTTCCACAAATTGTAACGGCAGACTAATTCTTACATAAAGCAGCACAGGTTTTTTGATTATATGGCACTCTTATAACCCACAATGACAAAATAAATGATATATTTGTTATAAAACAACAAAAGATTTTTGTTCTTCATAGCTTAGGTTAGACGGTATTTTGAAGTAAGGTGAATCTTAAGAGTTCATAAGGGTACACACATAAAACTTTAACCTTAATATCCTGGCTGTTATTAGGTTAAAAAAAGTTGTAGTGGTCGTGTAGGAGATTAAAAATTATCAAACAAATAAAATTTGGGGCTGACTTGAAACTTTTTGAAGATCATTTTCTTCTATTTCTGTGTCATTTTGAATACTTCTTTTTGGCCTCCAAATATTGAAAATACTGATTTGATTTATATTCTTATGTCAACGAGATAAAACTACATACAACTGAGAAATGCAATATTTGTCAGTTTTTTTACGTTATACAAGCATAATATATATGTGTGTGTGTGTGTGTGTGTGTGTGTGCGCGTGTGTGTGTGTGTGTGAACATATTTTCACTTTGGCAGTGTTGTTCGATTAGAAATGCATGTAACATCACTAATAGGAAGTTGGCAGTAGAATTTAAATCAAACGTGAAACTGGCAGTAGCGGTAGCAGTAAACAAAACGTGAAGTTGGCAGTAGCAGTAACAGCAGTAGCAGTAAACAAAACGTGAAGTTAGCAGTAGCAGTAACAGCAGTAGCAGTAAACAAAACGTGAAGTTGACAGTGGCAGTAACAGCAGTAGCAGTAACAGTAAACAAAACGTGAAGTTACTGCTCACTTCCTATACATTGTAACATCAAATAGAAGAATGACCTTTATAACAGCAAGGACAACACTCAGCGACAAACAGTCTCTTTCTTATAAATAAAATTCTAACACTTAAAATTATAAGGTTTGAAGAAAGAATATTTATATCTGGGAATGATTTGTCAACCCGAGAACTGGTATATTACCCCGAGTCGCAAATTTTACGGCTTACTGATTCTTACTTAGAAAATTTCTAAACTGATGCTAAGAAATGCCAAAACACAAAGCATGCAATTGTAAAAATACACACAAAAGGATTGTTAAAAAAGAGGATTTTTACCTTTTTTCAATCATTTTTAGGCAGGCAGACAGGGAGGCAAGCAGGAAGAATCAATGACGTAAATAGTTTGTATGCCATTTCTTATTTCACTTATTTCAGTTTCACTTATTGTGGTCAAAATACTATCAATAATTCTAAGTTTAGTCTACAGATTAACTTATTTCTAGTTCTTTCTTATTTATTCCAGTTGATAAGCTTAAACAAATCATTCCCATATATCGGTTTAGTCTCGCAAAATTTAGACCAGCGTATCGAAAGTTCATCGCTACCTGTTTACTTTAACAAGAAAATATACTCATCTTGTCGATGATTACTTTAGGTGCTTTCCATGGTTTCTTAAGTTTGTAAGACATTTACATTTGACAATAATTAATTACAAAGCAACATTAAAAAGCAAAAATGAGTTAGTCCTGTATTTTTCATCAATATTAAGTTCTCGATACAATATCATAAACCAAAGTATCCTGTACGACGATTTTAGTGAAATCAATTGAAATGAAAAACTATTTGCAAATAATTTTTTTTCAAAATTAGGCAGTTGAATATAATGAGCCAATGGTCTACATATAATTCCAAAACTACAAAAATGTTACAAACTAGGATTTAAGTTTTAAAACATATGTATCGCTGCATTTAAGGCTCGTTTCCCTTTTAGGACCAACACACGTAACTACTTAAACACGGTTACAAAATTGAACCAAAGAAAATCACTTGTGAGATTGTGGAAAGGCTTTGAAACGTACTACGAAATGGATTTGACGCAAAAACACGTCAATACCTCATATGTTTCAAAATCTGCCTACCCGCTGTATTCATCATAATAACGCATATTCACCATGAAAATGTCGAGTCGGTTTACGAGATCTTTCTGTCTTACTTCATGTCACAAAAACAAATTTACGCTATTAGCTAGCCTAAACAGAACAGTGACAAATGCTTCGGAAGACAGGTGCGTAACCGTTTTAGGCTGTAAATTTATCTGCGATTGTCACGAGTTTGCATAGACGTTATCTGCGATTGTCACGAGTTTGCATGGACGTTATCTGCTATTGTCACGAGTTTGCATGGACGTTATCTGCGATTGTCACATGTTTTCATGGACGTTATCTGCGATTGTCACGAGTTTTCATGGACATGATAACTATCAGAGTGTCCGGATACGTGACAATTAATTACATAACAAACATGAATGCTATTTTCATATTTTCTTTGTACTTTCTGTTGGAAATAAATTACGTCCAGCTATATAACCAAGTGAAAGATCAAAATATCACCCTTTTTAACCCTCACTTGAGCTCTTAAATTATCTAGAATGTATTTGTTTGCTTTATAAAGTCAATAATTTTATTTGCTTAGATTGACAGATAATAAAAAGGGTTTTAACTCATAAGTGTTTGTGTTTGATTTTTTCCACACTATTTGTGATAACTCACAAACTTGGAGAAAAGGCGTCTAATCTGAATTCTATGTAAAATCTTATAGGCTATGAACATGGGCTTTCAAGATGACACTGATGCCTCCTAATACACATCAGAAATCCCCAACGTCAATGAGGGATGTCAATTTTGCATTTTGAGCCTATAGCAGCAGTATCCTCATAAATCTGAACTATGTTTGAAATTCCTGAATAACAATAATCTCATTCTTGAGTGATTGACTGAGGACCATTTATGAAGTACAGATCCCTATGAACTTTTACATTTTATGGAGTGTGGATTAAATCAGTAGGAATTTTTTAAACCTGTTAACCCGCTCTGTAACTTTTCAGGAAGCAATGCACAGTAGTTCTTGTTATAGATAAAAACTTTATTCACACTGACTTTGTAAGCTTGACCCTTAGTCGATGGTGTCCTTGTTTTCTACTGCCATTTTATTACGTTAAAAATCCTTGAAACAATGAGAATTAATAAATCAACCGATAAATTCCTAGAAATCACTTAAATCAACCAATAAATTCCTTGAAATCACTTAAATCAACCAATAAATTCCTAGAAAGCACTTAAATCAACAATAAATTCCTTGAAAGTACTTAAAGCGACTGACTTACAGATGGGCCGACGATGAAAAAAAAGAAAATGTTTATACATTTTCAAATGCTTGCTGTTATTGTGAACAACCAATAAATTCCTAAGACACGCTAATGAACTGAAGTATAGCCCAACTACAACCAAACACTGCTTAGTGTCATTCTATTCTTGGTGACTTTTTGTAGTTTGTATGAAAATTATTATGAAAATTGAGAGTCGATGCTTTGCAAAAACAATTTGTAGACGGTTTCCATTAGTCGACAACTAAAATGCACTTTCTGCATTGTATTCTTGTGGAAAAATGTCATTAATCAGACACGCGAGAAACATATTTCAGACTGATTAAATCAGAGATATAAAAATGAACAAATATATGTAAAGCTAACATTTTGCTAATAAAGTTAAGATCAACGTCTGCATTTACATGTTTTTATCCAGTTGCTACTTCATTTACATGTTTTTATCCAGTTGCTACTTCATTTACATGTTTTTATCCAGTTGTTACTTCATTTACATCGGTTAACTGCAATTTTCTTTGCAGAAACATTTCCCTTGGCACAGACTGCAATACGTTTTCAACAGCCATAACATTAGCCGTTTTGTCGACTTGACATAGAGGGAAAAAATGTCCAATGTTCAGGGACACGTGTTATTTTCAGCTAATTATTAGAATTCTTGATGTTTGATAACTTACTCTATAAACGTACTCGTAATAGTTTTAAAATAATAAAGCAGTTCTATCAATGATGAAATTTTGCGTGCGGTGACACTAAAACAGGATCACAGTTTTATAAAACAGAGTGTCCACCAGCTAATCTCCATTGAACAGTGGAGTTGGCAAAATTTAAAGCTGAACTAGTGGTAGCTTTTGTAAATTATGATTTATTGATTCGTACTATTTTTTTCAGGAATAGTCATCTAATTTTCGTTTTTGAAGTGTGATATATAAAAAACAACAAATTGCGAAAGCTGTTTGAAAGAAACTGAAAGCCATTTTTTTTCATTGTTTGTGGGTCGAACACATCACAGTTTTCTTTTTATCACTTGACAGTTTAATAAACACAAACTGACCGACAAGGTTAAATAAGTATGAACTATATAGGTCGACAATCTATACAGGTTCGTAAAATATCACGGACTACAACTTGTCAAGTAAAGAACAGTAAATCTTTACAAAAAATGTTGTTACCATCTATTTCATACATAACCAGTGACGCTAAGACAGGATACCGATAGGGAAGTCAAAAATGACATATTTTGGTTCATAAATAAAAAAGCTACGCATTGTTTCATGCTTCCGTGTTTGTATGAAATAGCATGAGGCCGCCGTCCAAAGGATATGGTAAACACACATATAACAGAATACTAGAATGTAAAAGTATTTATTTGTTCATTGTAAAGCAGTTAAAGACATCAGCTTGTTTCATATAACACCAATATAATAAGAGGATTGATTATTCAGTTGAAATGTTAATGATACTTGTTGAAAAAAATGTGTTTCGTGACGGAAAGCCGTTTTGTTAGGATACATAACGAATTGTTAGGATAATAAAAGATATATTTCATCGCCAAATGTGTTTTCGATCATTAGAACTTTCACAAGTCACCTTGTATTTTTTTTCTTTTGGGCGACATGCAAAAGAGAAACTTTGTAAGGATTAATATCAACTAAGCTTGCAATGATTGTTTTACTCATTTCATATTGAACGAGAATTTTTTATGTATTGTAAGATTGTTTCACGAGTGCCCGCACTCGAACTGATTGCTGGTAATGTTGTGCACATTTCTAAGATCTGGCACTTCAGAATTTTCTCAATACCTGCCATGTGTTTATATAATGAGTATTGTCATTAATTTATACACTATGCTTTTTACATGTGTTTGTATTTGTTAGTTGGTCTCTATTAAATTTCAGAACCTTTGATTTTCTTTCAACATGTTTAGTCTACGATTAATCTCATTTGTTCTTTTCTTATATTTTATTATTGATTGATAGACAAACAAACACTTGAAGATAAAAGCAAAGACCTACTTGCTGCCAAACACTCGAATTACTCGGAAATATATGTATATATTTCCTTTTTTACAAAGAAAAAGTTCCATTTTATTTTATGAACTGTATACGAAACTGTAAACAAGATTATACTCAGAATTTTATTTGTATCTAAACCTAATTTCTCACATAGTTTCCAACAATTTCAATGACATATGTTTCAGTCAAATGATGAAAATGGCAAATAATGTTACGCTTATCTTTCTTAGGCTTGTCCATATTGTGTATATTTATATTATTCTGTAAATTTCAATTTTACTGTAGATTTAAGATATCGTTTGTTGTTGTGATTTTCTGCATTCATTGAAAATTCCTATCTTCCCTTTATTCTTAAGAATAAAACAGCAAACATAGACAACATAAATAGTTTTATTATTTCATTCTCGAACAAAGTAGCTGTTGAGATTCTGATCACAGTCAATATTCTAAATAAATTCTAAACAGTTTCAAAAGACGTCGATACAGATGAAATGCAATCCATATTTTTTTTATATTATCTTGAACAGAACTTTTATATATCCTTAAGGATTCATTGAAATGCATTCTAAATTAAACGCATACGATGAAGTAAGTTAAATGATGACAAGTTCATGAAATTAAACACTTTCACATAAAACGTTTGTTGTCATTATTAACGATATTAAAATGTATTTTTGATAAGCTGTTATCTAAGAATTAATTTAATATAATTATACAAATTATAACAAAATAATCCTTAAAAGTGCTGCAGACCTGGGACCTCGTTGTTTTTATAAATTGAGAACTTGATTAATACAGCAACTGTCTGTTTTATAACGATTTTTCTTATTATATTCTAAGTCTAGATGGCTGGTTTTTGTTCTTTTATTTTAAATTAATTGGTGGTGTTTTTTGTATTTTATAGGCTTATTTCCCTTTGTTTAAGTTTAATAGACGATGTTCTTTTTGTACTTAAGATTCGTGGTAGGACCTTCCGTTTTTTCACTGAGCGGAATATTTATGTCATCACAAATAACATGAAAACTTGACATTAGATTTTTACATTCTGGTGTTTCAGCCCTACCTAAAAAATGAAGTCGTCCAAATAATGGTCTAAGTTATTAGATTCGGCATATTTACTAACTATCCACTGCAAGGCAGTAGAAAATCGTTCAAAAATAGCGCAACTTATTGATGCTCCCATGGGCAACATTTTTTGGACCCAATATTCATTATCAAATTGAATACCCAGTAAAGGGAAATCTTCCGGGCGAACAAGACATAAATTGAAAGCGGACTGAATATCGACTTTCCCTAAAAGAGCGCCCTTTCCTATTATTTGTATCATCGTGATGACATTATCAAGTTTCGAATACTTGACTGAGCAGAAATTTGAGTCTATAAAGTCGTTGACGCTATCACCATATGGGTACGATAAATTTGAAATCAGGCGCCATCCTCCTGTCTTTTTAGGAACGAGTCCGACAGGGTTTATTCGGAGATTTGAAAAGGGCAGTGAATCGAATGGGCCTATGATACGACCTAGATTTACTTCTTTGTCCAATTTGGTTTTTAGAATTTCATGATGAAGATTTGCTGATTTTAAATTTTTTGAGTACGTGGAATTTCGATGGCCCGTGTATTGGAGTGAAAAAACGATGCTAAACCCAGATAATAAAAAAGCATTCTCGTGTTCATCGTAACCATATAGATCTAACCAATATTCCAAACGATCTGCTTTAATGGGAGTTTGGCCTAAGTCTAAGAGATGGTGCCGGATGAGAGAATCTCGGTCCCGGATAAGCATAGTGCCTTGGCCTGAAATTATTCAATGTATTTTGATTTGATAACTTGCAAGAGAAGAAAGAATGGGGCCCATACAGATCTTGCATAAATGCTGGTATTGACAATTTTGTTTATTGCAAAAACCCTTGTTACGAAAAAGAAAAGTTTTTGTGGTACATGGATGGACATATTACAGCAAACAGATTGAAAGGCGTTATTACCTTGTTAAGTTAGAGATGACTCATACATAGCACCTTGGGCAGAGTATGACGTGCTCACGTCAGCAGCAAGAGGTACACTGCTCGGTGTAGAGGTGTTTACATTTAGTCCGTGTAAAGCTACCACATTTCCCGGCAGAGGAGAGGCTGTGTACTGATACAAACTTGCGTTGAGTCCATTAGGTTCACACGATGGGGCTATGCATGCAGGTGGAACACCAATAGGTGGAGTTTGTATCGTGTTTTGTAGGTTCATAAGTCCAGTAGATTCAGTATGGCATGTAGGTAACAAACATCCCGTTGGATGAACGAGTAACAACGGCGGCGGTTCTGTGTGTTGTATATTTGTGTTAAGTCCATGAGTAGGGTAACCCATGTCATTCACATCAGGTTTTGTGGATGTCCTGGCACACTTTGTCTTAAACTGGTGTTGGAGGGAGCTTGGTGCTGGTCGTCCAGCTCGACCTCGGTGTGATGGACGTCTCGGCATGAGGACAGTTATGGAAAAAACAATGACTTTTGTAAGCAAAACGATCAAATCACTATTTAATAGATCCATTAGATTCTAGTTTACTATTTTATTATAATAGACCTATTTATTAAAGATTAATGAAATACAATAAGGTATATATGGTATGTTTAAGTGTGTCGCATACGAAGCAGAACGTGTGACCACGTGCTCGCCCAACACAAATGTGCTCGAAACATCTTGTTTGAAAATCAAGTCATTGCAAAACATGAGACAATGATAATAATAAGAGGGCAAGATATGCACCATGATCACAAATGCACAACATATTAATTGGCTCAAACACTTCAAATAAGTTGTATAATGGTAAAAAACATTAAAAATTTGTAGAGCAAATCTTTTACCGACCTGTTCAGCTTGGAGAAAATCGCAAGAGGGCGCTGAAGAATACGTAATTTATGACGTCATCTTGAGAGAACTGTGGTGACGAAAGGAGAAAAGGCATACGGAGTTATCTTCCCTTCCAAATAATGTTGTACATTTAAAGACACGCTTGAAATGTACCGAATTATATTCTAAGTCTAGATGGCTGGTTTTTGTTCTTTTATTTTAAATTAATTGGTGGTGTTTTTTGTATTTTATAGGCTTATTTCCCTTTGTTTAAGTTTAATAGACGATGTTCTTTTTGTACTTTTTATCTCTATATTTTTAAATCATTTATTTCTTTAAAAGAAGATTGTTCATAAACATTTCATCTTTTTATTTTGTCCATAATAAACTATCATCAACAGGTAAAAGCGAAAAGATTCTGAGCGCATCCAAATCTAGAGGCAGAAAAGAACCCTATACTTATCTGACTGAAAGGCAATGGAATCGGACGAAATTAATCTTGAAAATACAACAGGAAATCGTAATCACGACTTACATCCAAAGACACAAAGAGAATATATCTCTTATAGAATCTCAGCACGTACGGTTTTCTTAGCTTACACTGCAGCTCATATCAATAAATATGCAAATGCGGAAGAATAACTGTATCAAGCACAAATACAGAGAGTCAATGATTTTTGTTGTCCACAATGCATGTAGATTATTTAGTAATTTGGATAAATGCGTAAATTAAAACTACACTGTATATTTCTGAAGAAGAACATCAGCAGCACTATTGCTACATTTGACAACAGGGGGATGCATGTTACGTCTTTGTTTTTATACCTGATCCGTAATGATGGAATGTTTTGCTACAGAGATATCTGTATTGCTTGAAAAAGTATATTAACCTTTGCAAAACCTAATTAGTTTTGTCAGAAAATAAAAGATTTGCATATTGAAGCTATAGAGAACACAGTAGGTGTATGGAAATGCACTTCTGGGATTAACTTAAGTAAACGAGTTATTGAGAAATTCTAACAAATATCTCTATATTATTCTGATTCGAATGTCGAGACACACACACTCCCTATATAATTGAGTCTTTTCGTGCAATATTGCACTCTACGTATGACGGCTTTATTTTTTTAGACATTGCAAATCTTTAAAACAAAGCTTACATCTTAGTCTGATTGGCATTGACGACCATGCAGTATGAAAATCAAAGACTTGATTAAATAAAAATGTCTTCAACATAATTATGTATACAATGTTATTAATTAATTAATTCAAGTTTTCAAGTTCAATGCTTAACAAATTACATATTTCGGATAGGAGCTTTCTAAGTATTCAAAGGTTATCAGAAGTTTCGACAATCGGTTGTTCTGTATCAACTGTAAATCGGTACAGAGATGGTAACATGCTAATCAAAAATTTATATAAAACTTTATATTACAAATGTTCCATTAGGAACTTAAGTAAGGTCCCATCCTTGTCTTATATTGTATTTGTTTCATTCTGTAGAATATGCAATAATTCCAATAAACTAATATTCTGTTCTATTAAATACTCTTAATATGACCCTTTTTAACCTCACTTGAGCTCTTCAATTAATATATAGAATATATTTGTTTGCTTTATAAAGTCATTAATTTCATTTGGTTAGACTGACCGATAATGAAAGGGTTTTTATTTATAAGTATTGTGTTTGATTTAGTAAATTGTTTATGTGATAACTCAGAAACTGACAGAAAATGCATCTAATCTGAAGTCTAATTATAAGCTATGAACAAGAGCTCTCGAGATGGCATTGGTGCCTCTTTATACGCATTAGAAATCCCCAACGCCAATGAGAAATGTCACAGTGAGCCTACACCAGTAGTATGCGGAATTGTCTACTCATAAAGCTGAACTATGTTTAAAATTCCTGAATAACGATAATCTCATTCTTACGTCATTGATTCAAGACTACTTATGACGTACAGATCCCTATGGGGATTTTTTTACTTTTTATGAAGTGTGGATGAAATCAGTAGGAAATTGTAAACATGTCAACCCTTCCTGTAACGTTTCAGGGAGCAATGTGCAGTAGTTTTTCTGTTATAGATCAGAATCCATATTCACACTGCATCACTTTGTAAGCTTGGCCTTTGACATGTTGGCTATAAACAATGCAGGTAATCTAATGATAATGCTTAAATATTCTGAAGGTCTTTAAGTAGGTGTTCTTGAGCTGTTGAGTGCATATCATTTTTTGTAAAGAATGGGTCCCTGTGAGCTTGACCCTGCACACCAAAAATTCAAGAGGTCATCTACTTACATATATCAGATATAAAACATAAAAAGAACTGTGTTATCGTCTTTAGATATAATTTTGAAAATGACCCCCAGTCAATGAGATCCTTGTTTTCTACTGTCATCTTGTTTAGTATGTTACAAAATCATTAAAGAAACACAAACTGGCTGACAAAGAAAAATTAGGTATGAACTATCTAGGTCAACCGTTATATCAGAACCATAACTTGTCAAATAAAAATCAGTTAAATCATTAACATGCGACAATATATTTTTGCAGCCACCTTTTTCATACATAAACAATGAGTCTAAAACAGGGTATCGATAGGGAAGTCAAAAATGACATATTCTGGTTCATAAATAAAAAGCTACACATTGATTCATGCTTTCGTGTTTGTATGAAATTTATACAATTTCATATAGCATGAGGCCGCCGTCCAAGGGATAAGCCAAACACACGTGTAATAGAACACTAAAACATAAATTGTATTTTGTTTTCGTCGGTACTCGTAGCCAGTATGTTCGACCCCTCCCCCCTCCCCCCACCCCCTTAAAAATGTATTCTGTATGTTTTGGGGATAAAATGAAACATATAAAACTTATACTGTAATCTTAGAGCAGAAGTTTAGGATCGAACTCGTGACATTTAGAGACGAATTCTAATTAAATGGTGAGAGTGCTACGATACAGATAATGTACATATTTTGAAGCTAGATCAATAGTGAAAGCATTTACTTGTTCACTGAAAAGACATCAGCTTGTTTCATATAACACAAATATTATTCGACGATTGATTATTCAGTTGAAAATACCTGTTGAAAAATGTGTTTCATGACGAAAAGCCCTTTTGTTTTGATACATAACAAATTGTAAGGATAATAAAATTTCATATTTTATCACAACAGTGTTTTCGATCATTAGAATTATCCCTTTATCTTAAGGGAAACATGCAAAAGAAAAACCTTGTAAGGACCAATATCAACTAAACATAAGCTTGCAATGATTGTTTTACACATTTCATATTTCATTATAACGAAGAAAATTCTAATTATCGTAAGATTGTTCCACGAGTGCCTGCACTCGAACAGATTGCTGGTAATGTTGTGCACATTTCTAAGATCTAGCACTTCAGAATTTCTCAATACCTGCCATGTGTTTATATAAGGAGTATTGTCATTAATTCATACACAATACTTTCTTACTTTCACTTGTTTATGTTATTTGGTCCCTTTTATATTTCAGAACCTTTGATTTTCTTTCAACATCTTTAGTTTATGATTAATCTCATTTCTTCTTTTCTTATATTTTATTATTGATTATTAGACAAACAAACACTTGAAGATAAAAGCAAAGACCTACTTGCTGTCAAACACTCGTATTACTCGGAAATATATGTATTTTTTACCAAGAAAAAGTTCCATGTTATTTTATGAACTGTAGACAGAATTGTAAACAAGATTATATAGAGGATTTTATTTGTATCTAAACCTCATTTCTCACATCGTTTCCACCAATTTCAATGACATATGTTTCAGTCAAATGATGAAAATGGCAAGTAATGTTACGTTTATCTTTCTTAGGCTTGTCCATATTGTGTATATTTATATTATTCTGTAAATTTCAATTTGACTGTAGATTTAAGATATCGTTTGTTGTTGTGATTTTCTGCATTCATTGAAAATTCCTATCTTCCCTTCATTGAGAATAAAACAGCAAACATAGACAACATAAATAGTTTTATTATTTCATTCTCGAACAAAGAAGCTGTTGAGATTCTGATCACAGTCAATATTCTAAATAAATTCTAAACAGTTTCAAAAGACGTCGATACAGATGAAATGCAATCCATATTTTTTGATATTATCTTGAACAGAACTTTTATATATCCTTAAGGATTCATTGCAATGCATTCTAAATTAAACGCATACGATGAAGTAAGTTAAATGATGACAAGTTCATGAAATTAAACACTTTCACATAAAACGTTTGTTGTCATTATTAACGATATTAAAATGTATTTTTGATAAGCTGTTATCTAAGAATTAATTTAATATAATTATACAAATTATAACAAAATAATCCTTAAAAGTGCTGCAGACCTGTGACCTCGTTGTTTTTATAAATTGAAAACTTGATTAATACAGCAACTGTCTGTTTTATAACGATTTTTCTTATTATATTCTAAGTCTAGATGGCTGGTTTTTGTTCTTTTATTTTAAATTAATTGGTGGTGTTTTTTGTATTTTATAGGCTTATTTCCCTTTGTTTGAGTTTAATAGACGATGTTCTTTTTGTACTTTTTATCTCTATATTTTTAAATCATTTATTTCTTTAAAAGAAGATTGTTCATAAACATTTCATCTTTTTATTTTGTCCATAATAAACTATCATCAACAGGTAAAAGCGAAAAGATTCTGAGCGCATCCAAGTCTACAGGCAGAAAAGAACCCTATACTTATCTGACTGAAAGGCAATGGAATCGGACGAAACTAATCTTGAAAATACAACAGGAAAGCGTAATCACAACTTACATCCAAAGACACAAAGAGAATATATCTCTTATAGAATCTCAGCACGTACGGTTTTCTTAGCTTACACTGCAGCTCATATCAATAAATATGCAAATGCGGAAGAATAACTGTATCAAGCACAAAAAGAGAGAATCAATGATTTTTGTTGTCCACAATGCATGTAGATTATTTAGTTATTTGGATAAATGCGTAAATTAAAACTACACTGTATATTTCTGACGAAGAACATCAGCAGCACTATTGCTACATTTGACAACAGGGGGATGCATGTCACGTCTTTGTTTTTAAACCTGATCCGTAATGATGGAATGTTTTGCTACAGAGATATCTGTATTGCTTGACAAAGTATATTAACCTTTTCAAAAGCTAATTAGTTTTGTCAGAAAATAAAAGATTTGCATATTGAAGCTATAGAGAACACAGTAGGTGTACGGAAGTGCACTTCTGGGATTTACTTAGGTGAACGAGTTATTGAGAAATTCTAACAAATATCTCTATATTATTCTGATTCGAATGTCGAGACACACACACACCCTATATAATTGAGTCTCTTCGTGCAATATTGCACTCTACGAATGACGGCTTTATTTTTTTAGACATTGCAAATCTTTAAAACAAAGCTTACAACTTGGTCTGATTGGCATTTATGACCATGCAGTATGAAAATCAAAGACTTGATGAAATAAAAGTGTCTTCAACATAATTATGTATACAAAGTTACTAATTTATTCAAGTTTTCAAATTCAGTTAACAAATTACATATTTCGGATAGGAGCTTTTCTTAGTATCCAAAGGTTATCAGAAATTTGTTCTGTAAAAACAATAAATCGGCCCAGTGATGGTAACATGTTTATCCAAAATTTCTATAAAACTTTACATTACAAATGTTCCATTAGGAACTTAAGTAAGGTCCCATCCTTGTCTAATATTGTATTTGTTTCATTCTGTAGAATATGCAATAATTCCAATAAACTTATATTCTGTTCTATCAAATACTCTAAATATGAACCTTTTTTAACCCTCACTTGAGCTCTTCAAATACATAGAATATATTTGTTTGCTTTATAAAGTCATTAATTTTATTTGGTTAGACTGACCAATAATGAAAGAGGTTTTATTTATAAGTATTGTGTTTGATTTAGTATATAGTATATGTGATAACTCAGAAACTGGCAGAAAATGCATCTAAAGTGAAGTCTTATTATAAGCTATGAACAAGAGCTCTCGAGATCGCATTGATGCATCTTTATACGCATTAGAAATTCCCAATGCTAATGAGGAATGTCACGGTGAGCCTGCACCATTAGTATGCGGAACTGTCTACTCATAAAGCTAAACTTTGTTTGAAATTCCTGAGAAACGATAATCTCATTCTTATGTCATTGATTCAAGACTACTTATGACGTACAGATCCCTATGGGTATATTTTTTACATTTTATGAAGTGTGGATGAAATCAGTAGGAAATTTTAAACATGTCAACCCGTCCTGTAACGTTTCTGGGAGCAATATGCAGTAGTTTTTGTGTTATAGATCAGAAACCATATTCACACTGCATCACTTTGTAAGCTTGGCCTTTGACCTGTTGGCCAAGAAATAAGATAGGTAATCTACTGATAATGCTTAAATATTCTGAAGGTCTTTAATCAGGTGTTCTTGAGCTGTTGAGTGCATATAATTTTTTGTAAATAATGGGTCCCTGTGAGCTTGTCCCTGCACACCAAACATTCAAGAGGTCATCTACCTACATATATCATATATTAAAAGTAGAAAGAACTGTCTTATCGTCCTTAGATATAATTTTGAAAGTGACCCCCAGTCAATGAGATCCTTGTTTTCTACCTTCATCTTGTTTAGTATGTTACAAAATCATTAAAGAAACACAAACTGGCTGACAAAGAAAAATTAGGTATGAACTATCTAAGTAAACCGTTATATCAGAACCATAACTTGTCAAATAAAAATCAGTTAAATCATTAAATGCGATAATATATTTTTGCAGCCATCTTTTTCATACATAAGCAATGAGTCTTAAACAGGGTATCGATAGGGAAGTCAAAAATGACATATTCTAGTTCATAAATAAAAAGCTACACACTGATTCATGCTTTCGTGTTTGTATGAAATTTATACAATTTCATATAGCATGAGGCCGCCGTCCAAAGGATAAGCCAAACACACGTGTAACAGAACACTAGAATATAAATTGTATTTTGTTTTCGTCGGTATTCATTGGCAGTATGTTCGACCCCCCCCCCCCCCCCCCCCCACCCAATGTATTTTGTATGTTTTTGGGATAAAATGAAACATATAAAACTTATACTGTAATCTTAGAGTAGAGGTTTAGGATCGAACTCGTGTCACTTCGATAACTAGTGACGAATTCTAATTATATAGTGAGAGTGCTACGATGCAGATTATGTACATATTTTAAAGCTATATCAATAGTGAAAACATTTATTTGTTCACTGAAAAGACATCAGCTTGTTTCATATAACACAAATATTATTCGACGATTGATTATTCAGTTGAAAATGTTAATGATACTTGTTGAAAAACTTTCGTGACGGAAAGCCCTTTTGTTTGGATACATAAGGAATTGTTAGGAAGATAAAATTTCATATTTTATCACAACAGTGTTTTCGATCATTAGAATTACCCCTTACTCTTAAGGAAAACATGCAAAAGAAAAACCTTGTAAGGACCAATATCTACTGAAACATAAGCTTGCAATGATTGTTTTACTAAGACATACTTGCTGTCAAACACTCGAATTACTCGGAAATAAATGTATGTATTTCTTTTTTTACAACGAAAAAGTTCCATGTTATTTTACGAACTGTAGACAGAATTGTAAACAAGATTATACAGAGGATTTTGTTTGTATCTAAACCTTATTTCTCACATAGTTTCCAACAATTTCAATGATATATGTTTCAGTTAAATGATGAAAATGGCAGGTAATGTTACGTTTATCTTTTTTTGGCTTGTCCATATTGTGTATATTTATATTATTCTGTAAATTTCAAGTTTACTTTAGATTTAAGATATCGTTTGTTGTTGTGATTTTCTGCATTCATTGAAAATTCCTTTCCTCCTTTCATTCTTGATAATAAAAAAGCAAACATAGACAACATCAATATTTTTTCAAAAACAGCTTTAAATGGGTTTTATTATTTCATTCTCGGACAAAGTAGCTGTTGATATTCTGATCACAGACAAAATATTTATATATTCGAAACAGTTTCAAAAGACGTCGATTCAGATGAATTGCAAGCAAAATTGTTTAGATTTTATCTTGAACGGTATCTTTAAATTTTAAGAATAGTATATCCTAATGGATTCATTGCATTGCATTCTAAATTAAACACACACGATGAAATACGCTAAATGATGACAAGTTTATGTAAATTAAACACTTTCACATCAAATGTTTGTTGTCATTATTAACAAGGAGTTGCGACATTTACGATATAAAATATATGTTTTATGAGCTGTTATCTAAGAATTAATTTCTAATACAAATAATAACAAAACAAACCTCAAAATTTCTGCAAATATGAGTTTTCCTTGGACTGCGTTGTACTTATAAATTAAGAACTTGATTAATACAGCAACTGTCTGTTTCTTTTATCTTCTTTTAATTCTAGATGGCTGTTTTTGTTCTTTTATTTCAAATTAGTATTTGACGTTTGCATTATTTTATGGGATTTTTTTATTCTTATTCTAAGTGTTTTAGTTTGTGTTCTTTACTTTTAGATTTTCTTAATTATAATTTCTTCTTTAAAAAATAATGTATATTTTAGTTTGTCATTTGGTCCATAGTAAATTATCTTAACATCATTAACAGGTAAAATCGAAAAGATTCTTAGCGCATCCAAGTCTAGAAGCAAAAAAAAAAATCCTATATTTTTCTCACTGAAATGCCTTATTTGGCTGGAATTTAGCACAAAAACAGAATCAATGATTTTTGTTGTGAGACGGTAAACAAAGTATACTATATATCCGTTGGTTATTTTGGTTACTATCAATGGACAGCGTTCAGCAATACACAAACTTAATAAGGAAAGTGGCCCTTTCTTCAGAGAGACACTTCTGTATATACAAATTTACAGTACTGCGTAAAAATAAAAGACATCTGCAGAAGTCACTTTGATGGATATTTTTTCTTTGAATTCTTGCAATACTTACTTATATGAATATGTAATTACTTGTCTAAGTTTTATTAGTAACTGTTTACTTTGCATTTAAAGTGACAGGTCAAAATCTCTTAAATTGCAGTCATATCTTTTTAAATGGAATAATGTTATTTTTCGATACTTTACGTCTGTTACATTGTAAGCTGTAACATTCGCTGAATATTATCACCACAGATATGCATAAATAAATAAAATGTTTACATTACATTATATCAACAGCCATACATTCGTATGCCTTCGAAATTTACTTATATGTTTCACTGAAATGTGTTTACACTTAAACGGTACACATTTGTAGAAAAGGAAAATATTCTGATGAAAAATGTATGACATCAGTTATTCTCTCAGAAAGAACTGTTTAAAACAAGTTGTACTTAACATCAAGATATGTAAGCCATGCATTATCTATCAATTTCGATGGATTCAATTTATTAACCTATACGTCCAAAAATCATATGATACTAGAAAAGTTCAAGTAAGGGTGAAACACAGGTCAGTATTGAACATTCCAGTATTTCGCCATTTGCCGACTGAAACAAAATGTAATTCGACCAGAAAAATGTAACAATTATATCCGAACCGTTCCTCCATCAAAAAGAGAAACTTAATTATATTTAACATTGATGATCAAATAGCGTACGTTTTTCTTCTTCCAGACCTCCGACCAGTCATTGAAACATGACCTTTACAGGTTGCAGAACATGTTAAATAAAATACACATGTAGATTTATATTTCTTACTTATTGTAATCCTTGACATTTATTAAAATGCACCTTTAAGAGAAAAACAAACACAAAAAAACATTAGCGTCCAGTATGCTAGAACAAAGGAAATAATGAAATGATAGTTTTAGTTGCATAAATATCTTTTATATTTATATTTAGCGTTGACCAATATGACATATAACGCTTTCGAGACGAATTGGTAACGTGACAATTTTATCAAACGTCTTCTTCGTTTTGCAATTTCTTAAATTTCAAAATTTTAAACATAAATGGCCGGCTGGATATAAGAAATAAAGTCATTCTAATATATGGTTCCAAATGACATTGTTTAGAATTGCCTAGAAATTTGACCTTCGACCGTTTTAGGTCAAATAAAAACTTATAAAACATCGGTATTTAATTATTTTTTTCGATGGCACATTTCGATTGTTCACTAAATGCATGTATATTTTAAAGTAATTTGGATAAATGTTTAGATTAAAGCTATATTTCTGACGAAGAACAGCACTATTGCTACATTTTACAACAGGCTGATGCATGTCACGTTTTCTAAAACCTGATCCGTAATAATAAAATGTTTTGCTACGGAGATATTTGTATTGCTTGACAAAGAACATTAATCTTTGCAAAAGGTAATCATTTTTGTCCGAAAATAAAAGATTTGCATACCGAAGCCATAGAGAATACAGTAGAAGTATGGAAATGCACCTCTGGGATTTACTTAGGTGAACGAGTTATTGAAAAAGTTTAACATTTATCTCTATATTATTCTGATTCGAATGTCGAGACACACACACATACTCCCTATATAATTGAGTCTTTTCGTGCAATATTGCAGTCTGTGGATGACGTCTTTCTTCTTTTAGACATTGCAAATCTTTAAAGCAAAGCTTACAACTTGGTCTGATTGGCATTTATGATCATACAGTTTGAAAATCAAACATTTGATAAACATTTAATTAAATCAAAATGTAATTAACATAATTCTGTATACAATTTTACTCTTTTTTTTAGTTTTCAACTTCAGTTCTAAAACACTACATATTTCGGTTAGGAGCTTTCTAGGTATTCAAACGTTTTCAGAATTTTGGACAATCGGTTGTTCTGTATAAACAATAAATCGGTACTGTGCTGGTAACATGCTAATCCAAGATTTCTATAAAACTTCACATAACAAATGTTCCACTAGGAATTTATGTTAGGCCCCATTCTTGTCTAATATTGTATTTGTTGCATTCTTTAGAATATGCAATAATTCCAATAAATTAATATTCTATTAAAATTGAATCGTCGCAGTGAAACACTGACAAATTCATAAAATCTCTCATTTTTGGTAATATTTGCCAACGTACGCCTTAACAAAGTTAACATGGTCTAACATTCAGATTTGTTCACACCAAATAACAACTTTCCAAATATGGCTAATGATATGAGCTTATGATAAACAAAGAATTTAGGAAATATGTTTGAACAATTTGTAGATTTAAACCGATCAACAATATAAATACCTTAAAAAAATTAGCCGACAGGGTTTAACAAAACAGTTAAACCGTTTATATGAACAACTGATGTCTGTGTAAACGAAGATACAAAATCTGGACCAATCTCACTAAACTGGTAAATGGACACTTTTCTTATAATAAGGTCGATTCTATCTTGTGGGCGACCAAAGTATCACATTTACACAGCGTTTCTCGATAGTTATTTGTTTGCTAATTTTTCTTGTACAAGTTATGTATGACTTCTGTTCCGTTTTCCATTTCATATTATCGTGATGGACAGAGGATATTCAAACAGAGAGAGTAATGCAATGAATGGTTATCACATATATAACTTTATAGATATTCTCAGAATACAATGCCAAAAGTAGAGTCCGAAACGTTTAGATACAGTGATAAAATGAAAAGTAGCCATTTTGTGAATGTTTACTATATTAGAGAAATTGGTACAATTTAGAGATGCTATGTTAACGTCTAGATAAAATGATACGATATGTTTCGGATAAATTGTTGCATTCCTAACGTTTAGACGAATAGCAGCTACTACTTTACTGGAGTGAAGATGAATAAATAAAACTTTGGGTCTCACCAGAGTACATTAATTCAGAGTATCATAACGAATTGAGACAACTTAAAGTTGACTCCTAAACATTAGGATAAATTGTTTGAAAAAACTAATACTGTTTGTAGTTATGTCCTGAAAGGATGGATTACCATATGTTCAAATAAAACGATACAAAATTAACTGATATAATATAATAATACAAAAAACTGTTTAGATATAATTAGAAATAGAAAAAAAAATATATAAAACAGTCCCTGGTATAATAGTGAAAGCTTACTCAAGGAAGAAGACAAAAGCTTCTTTAAAATGTTGACATCTGCGCACATAAAACTAAGAATAAAGACTAGATGGCAGAATGTGTTAGATAACCATAAGTTGTTTCAATTCGATCTTACTCACAGATAGGCCGACGATGAAAAAAAAGAAAATGTTATTACATCTTGAAAATTTTGCTGCAGTTGTGAAGAACATATTTAAACTAAGTTACTGATTCATTTTTTGACACAGAAAACATCAAAATATAAAGTTTTACACACTTTTATCGGTAAAAAATTTTACCCCGTAGTTATAAGATTAATATAAGATTAAGATTAATTTTGACGCATCTTTACAAGTAGGTGCTGTGGCTCAGTGGTCCAGATCGTCAATTTATATTTTACTGACCGAAAGGTCGTGGGTTCGAATCCTGGTTAAGTCAAAACTTTTTTTTCAGTTTTCATGGTCTATAGAAGCATAATATTATGGGTTTTTTTCCATAGTATATTAAATTCACTAAATTCACTAAAATTTTAAGGAAAAAAAAATTCAGCAAAATTCTGTGTCATTCGCTTTAATGCAAAATCCTGTTTTTGAACTGTTGCAGATCATTCAGACAGTCATTGGCTAAATGTTTTAATTTCTGCTTTCAGATTGTGTTAATTGCCTGAAATTAAATTATAATATGTAATTTTTCATGTGGAACTTTTGAAAAAAAATCTGAGATATATTGTTAGATATATTGTTAATGCAAATACCTCTCTTTAAACTTTATTTTACCTATAAGATTTACTTTGTAATATAATTGTTGATGTTCGGGTAAAACAGAAAATGTCTATAATATTGTTTCTCAGTGTGTGTGTGTGTGTGTGTGTGTGTGTTATCTGATAAGCAACGAGAAGACAAGAGAAAGAAAAACTGCCTTTAATTAGTATTAAATGCATCATAATTTGCATATTATTAAAGTTCAAGGCAAAAAGTACGTGCAAACTTTAAGCGGCTTGTTTACGCAAAACCTGAAAATACTGTGAAATATGAAAATCTTAATAACATTTTCAAAACAAATATTATTCAGTTTGTAAATTGAAGGTAAATAAATTATTTTTTGTTATTTCGTACAGATACTGATTACAACAGACAACATCAACTCGCGTTTCGGGGAAAACCTCTTCAATTGCTTACGTCTTATGAACCAAATTCTGGAAGGTATGCGTGTAATCAGTTTCACTTAATCAATATTTGTACAAATATTATCCTACAGACTTTATTTACTCAACAAATGATTGATACCATACGTTTTTTTACAATCCAATGAAAAAGTTCTTGCGCAAAAATATTTGTTTCCAAGTTAATGGATTTACTGGCGCACCATTTAAAACCGCTTAGCTTTGCTTCGCCTAAAAACAAAAAAAAATAGCATTGGGTTTCTTAGAAAAACTAGTGTTCAAAAACCGTATCAAATGTCTATGCAAGACAAGATGGTAAGCAAAGGGTGATTACTAGCAGTACAGTGTAATCCGAAGCTCATTTTGAAATCAGACTAAAAGTATGTAGATGCACCCGATAGATTTTTTTAAGAATGGACTAAATCTCCATATCTGCTGCTTTTTACCATGTCAGTCACGTCAATGGAGTCATAAGTACATTTTTTAAAGGAAAGTTTTTTCTTACACTGTGTGTGTGACCTCATATTATTCGTCTTTCACCTTCGCGAAATATAGAATTATGTCACATGTCAACTGTGTGTATCTTGAATATTCTTGTTCTCTGTACATACTGGGTTGAATTTTGAAGAATTGAAGAGGAATTTTGAATGTATATATAGAAGTAGAATACTTAAGTATGTTTCAAACCATACTACACTAGTCTTGTTTATAAAACTCATACAAATTTGGCAATTGTATAGGTGAAAATATTAAGAGAAAATTCGAGAGGAAACTTATGGAAGCTCAATAGCTACTTAAGCCGTTTAATTAATACAAAAAAGTATATAAAATATAAGTTTTTGAGAGCAATAAAGATTTATGCTTCTGTAAACGGACACCTATAGGAAACAATTCAAGTTAATCAACAGTTGTGATTATAAATTGAAATACAGAAATTATTGCAAGGCTGTTTCTCATCAGTACCAACGCATGCCTTGGCAGAATCGACGAAAGACTCCTTGTGCAAAAGTCAAAAATCCTTTTCAGAAGGACCTCGGACGTCTGTTAAAGAAGTTTTCAGTGGTATCAACGAAAACATAATTGTTCAGTTTCTTTCTTTTTGAAATGGAAAAGAGTAAAAAAAACAAATCGGGCACTGCTTAAGTCCTTGGTCAATGGATTTTTGAGAGAAATTGCCTCGCACTTGAACTATGCCCGCCCGCTTAGCTCAATAGATAGAGCACTGGGTAAGTAAACCATCGGTCGTTGATTGTTCGACCCCTGGGCAGTGCAAAAATTTCTCCGTGACAATTGTTCTCAGACATTGTGTCTTATGTTCATTAGTCTTTCACCGCTGATTCAGAGTAGATCATGTGGGAACAGTAGCCAGTCACTTGCGGAGAAATTGGCAATTACTGGTTAGTTATCCAGGAAAACCGGTTCCGTGGACTGACCGCCGAGATATAACCTATGTTGAAAACGGCGTTAAACCCCAAAACAAACAAAACAAACAAAACTTGAACTACAACATTTTTCACAAGCAAAATATATTTATCTATTTATCTGAACAATAATAGCAAATCTCTTTATACAAATAAAGTTAATAAAAGTCGTATAATTCAATACAAATGTCTACCAGCACTTGACCTGTAATTCACCCCTACACAAATTGAAAAATACGTTTATATATTGCGGTATTCTGGCGTACAGAGATTGATAGATTGTTCCCACAGACAATGGCATTTAATAAAAGGCCTTTTTTTTGCAATAACGATCGGTCGTTATATTTCTTTCTAGCTTGTTAAGTACAGAAAGATATGGAGTCACATAATGGTATAACTTCGTGTTGACAGTTCTTGACCTAAGGGATAAAACCTTTGAATTATTTTTCTTCTTTCCTTTTTTTTCATTTCATAGAGACTTAGACAATAAAACCAGTATAATTATTGTAGATCATCTGTGAATTTCAGAGTACGTCCATTAAAGTATGGAACCAAAGATTGCCAAACTACTGATCTTATGAATTTTATGTCAAGTACGATATGTTGTAAGCTCTTAACCCATCCCCCGCTTACAAGTGCACTACGGAGGCTAGTTTAAAATAGCCCTTATTAAACTTCAGTGCCAAAATAAGCACATAGTGTCCTAGCTCTATTTCAGTTTGACTGTTAGAAGTAGTTAAAAGTAAGTAAGCACGTAATGTCCTTGCTCGATTTTAATAATAAGCTGGTTCCAAGTAAGTTACCAAGTAATGTCCTAGCTCCACTTAAATTATAAGCTGGTTCAAAGTAAGTTACCAAGTAATGTCCTAGCTCCACTTAAATTATAAGCTGGTTCAAAGTAATTCAGTTTCCTATAAGTGTTAGTAAAGTATCTATAATTGCTAACAATAATTGCTTTTTCTTTGAGTTACTTTTAAACACATTTTTGGAAAACTGGAGCAAAGGGACACAGTAAGTGAGATTTGAATGTGACACACTAGACTTAAGGACATATTGCAGATTTTTCATAGGCATCTTATCCATGAATGTTATAATCATTTTATGCATAATATATGCCATTTATATTTCGATAATTGTCTTGTTCGTTGTTGTTGCTGTTTCTTTAATAAAAACCCTGATGTAGCATTTCAATGTATATAAAAATGTTGCAGCGCCTAAACCATAAGAACGCAGTACTACAAGCTTTTAGAACCCTTGGAGATGTATATATGGTAACATATTTATTATATGCACCTGATAAAATGAATAAGAACAAAGTATACATATGTGTTTTCTTTCTGTTACAACTGATGGGTCAGTGTGTTTTTGATAGCTCTAAAAGACGAATTGTGACAGATTCTTTTTTCTTATATTTTAAGAAAGGCTTCACAAATATCGATATAAAATCAACACACCAATTGACTATGGGGGTCAGGATGCAAACGTTGAAAATTCTAAAACATTGTTATATATTTTGGGGCTGTACTGCTCACTTCTCTTAATCTTCTTTAAATTAAGTACCCTTCATTATAAAAATATTTACCATTTTGTCAAGGAATGCTAAATTTCAGTCAATATCTGAGTCAATATGCCTAAGACTGCAAGCTGCAGGTCACTTTTGTGAAAAAGTTCATTCAGCAACCTACCATTTTTATATGCCCGAAGGTGACATATTATGTTATGGTTCAGGGCGTCCGTCCGTCTGTCCGTCCGTCTGTTAGCAATTTGGTTTCTGTAGGATAACTTGAGTACTCTTTGTCCTACAGTCTTTTACCTTTATGTGATTATTGCTTGCCCACATTAAGTGGATGACCCCTATAGATTTTGGAGTCAGTAGCTCAAAGGTCAAGGTCAGTATGTCAAAGATCAAGGTCACAGTGACCTAAATGTGTAGAATCATTTACAGTCTGTACTTCGACAACCATTTGTCATTTATTGATTTTAGGGTCAGTAGGTTGAAGGTCAAGGTCACATAGACCTTAATATTGAAAACCATTTCCACCATGTAACTTGACAATGATTTGTTGTAGAGACTTCGAACTTTATTTCATGATTGCACACATTAGATGGATGACCCTTATATATTTTTGAGTCAGTATAAGAAGGGTAAAGGTCACAGTAACCTAAATGTGAAGAATCATTTACACTCTGTAACTCGACAACCATTTGTCGTAGAGATTTCAAAATTCATGTAATGGCTGCACACATTGAGTGAAAGATGCCTATTGATTTTGGGGTCAGTAGGTCAAAGGTAAAAAAATTCAAAATTTAACGCAAATCATTTAATTTTAAAGCCTAAGGTTTCCTCCCTTGTATCAGAAGTGCATCACACTTAGAGAAAACACCTTTCGGGCATATAATGCTCCGCCCAGCGGTGCTCTTGTTATTTAAATCGAATATCATCAAGTTAATCTAAAACAAAGACCAAAAATGTTGTCAGTTAGAATTTCACCAGTGGACCCTCTGTATCAGTCCAAACAACACTGTCCAATATAAAAAAGGAATGTCCAGTCATTCCCTTATTATAGTGGCCTTTTTGGTCATTTTAAGGGTTATTTTTGTATATGAAAATCAAAGCAGATTCACACAAATGACCATCTTTTGATAAAAATCATTGAAAATTCAGACACAGTTTCATGAACAGAACTTTTATTTACAATGACAACTCATATTGATAAATAAATCTATTATACATCTAACACTACATATATCTAACACTGTTTGTCAGTGTAACTCAATCCCCTACCACTAAAGACTTAAGATGTTACGGCACCGAACATTTCACAGGAATTAAAAGAAAAACTGATTATCTGGCATTGTACATTTTGCAGAAGTTCACTAAATACAGGTAATAAAAAATATAAAAGATGTTATGTCACTGAAAAGCCTAAAGCATTATCAAACATTGTCACAGAAGATGTTACGGCACCGAACATTTTGTAAAATTTATAAATAAAAACTATTTAATTTCACTAAAAAGGCTTAAGCATTTATGAAAATGGTCACAGAAGATGTTACGGCACCGAACATTTTGTAAAATTCATATATAAAACTGATTTAACAACACTGAACAGCCAAAAGCATTAATGAATGTTTTCACTGAAGATGTTACGGCACCGAACATTTTGTAAAATTGAAAATATAACTAATTTTATAACAGTGAACAGCCAAAAGCATTATGAATGTTTTCACTGAAGATGTTACGGCACCGAACATTTTGTAAAATTGAAAATATAACTAATTATATAACACTGAACAGCCAAAAGCATAAATGAATGTTTTCACTGAAGATGTTACGGCACCGAACATTTTGTAAAATTGAAAATATAACTAGTTTTATAACACTGAACAGCCAAAAGCATTAATGAATGTTTTCACTGAAGATGTTACGGCACCGAACATTTTGTCAAATTGAAAATATAACTAATTAAATAACACTGAACAGCCAAAAGCATAAATGAATGTTTTCACTGAAGATGTTACGGCACCGAACATTTTGTCAAATTGAAAATAAAACTGATTTAATAACACTTTACAGCCAAAAGCATAAATGAATGTTTTCACTGAAGATGTTACGTCACCGAACATTTTGTCAAATTGAAAATAAAACTGATTTAATAACACTGAACAGCCAAAAGCATAAATGAATGTTTTCACTGAAGATGTTATGTCACCGAACATTTTGTCAAATTGAAAATAAAACTGATTTAATAACACTGAACAGCCAAAAGCAAAAATGAATGTTTTCACTGAAGATGTTACGGCACCTAACATTTTGCAAAAATAAAAAAAAAACAGATTTAATAACACTGAACAACCAAAAGCATTAATGAATGTTTTCACTGAAGATGTTACGGCACCGAAAGTTTTGTAAAAAAGAAAATATAACTAATTTTATAAAACTGAACAGCCAAAAGCATTAATGCATGTTTTCAATGAAGATGTTACGGCACCGAACATTTTGTAAAATTAAAAATAAATGAAAATGATTTACTAACACTGAAAATCTTTAAGTATTAATGAATATTGTCACAGAAGTTGTTACGGCACTGAACATTTTCTAAAATTTATAAATGAAAATAATTTAATAACACTGAAAATCCAAATGCATTAATGAAAATTGTCACAGAAGATGTTACGGCACCGAACATTTTGCTAAATTTTTGCATTTTGTTCCTTAGTACGAACAATGAAGTATTTTGTATATAACTGACTTCTTTCACTGAAGACTCAGTGGCGGACGTGAAAATAAAAATGAAAGTCAATTTTGTGAATGAACAAATTTTGCAGTTCAAAGATTGTTGTAGTAAGAAACAGTTCTAAAACAAAAAGCATAAAGTTGTTCTTATGTATGAACAAATTATTTGGTTTTCTAAATGCATAAAATAACTGACAGCATGTTCAGAATTTGTTCTACATACTTAACACATATTTTTGCAGTAAGGGAAAGATCTACCTTAATGATTTCATTTTAAGAAAACCTGGAATGATACATAATAAGCAGCAAGATTTATGAAAAGTTTGTTCACATTTTGTTCTTTCTGTAATAAAACTGTGGGAGTAAGTAAGCCTTCAGTTTTAATGATTTCGTAGACCTGTATTTAACCACAATCAATATTGGGGAAAAAAAGTACCAAGACCACTATGATACCAATAATGTCAGTTTATACAGTGGTTAAAATCAAGCCAGCAGTTTCTATGAAGTTTTCTTTAAATTTTCCCATATTTTCCCTATACATATTGGGGACATAACTACTGCCCCTGCTGGTCAGTTTTTTTTTTACAGAATGAAGTTTGCTCTGAAGTTTCTCTTCTCCTTGTTGGACTGTCACCATTTTCTTTCCATTCATAATCTTCTAGACTGATTGTAACAATGTATACCGAAACCAACAGGGTCTGAAAAAGTAATGATATAGTGAACATTTGTGCTAAGTTACATAAAATCCTGTAAATATACCAATGAGGTACAGAGTTGACACGTAATTACAGCTACTGACTGGTAGTATTATAAATTATAAGGCAAGATATACAATGGACAGACAGTCAAACAAATGGACTGTCTTCAATATTGCCTCGATCTGCTTGACATTCAAGACAAGTTTTTTTATAATTCAAACATGTACCAATGAGTTACAGAGCACAAACATAGGCTGGCAGCTATCAGTATTATTTGGTAGAACAATTTTACACAAGCAAACAAATGGATAGGTGGTTTGCAACACACTGTCTCAATCTGCCAATTAAAAGTTACTTCAAAGTTCAGTTATGTATCATTTTAGACCTAGATATAAGGTTAAAAATATAATTCTGCATTTTAAGTCAGTGTCATTTAAAAGCGATATTTATTAACCAAGAAAATAATGATCTGTATACAAAAATGATAGGACACAGTTGAAAATAAAATATGCTATGACCCAGTTGATCTTTAATCAGGTACATACATTAACATAATAATAATTAATATGCCTACCTGCTTTTCAATGAAAGCTTTTATATGGGTTTCACTATAACATTATGAGCACAGTATACCAAATATTTCCGACACAATTTCTTGTCTACGATTCTTTAAATTACAATGTGTACATGTACAGTTAGTTATACATTGTAAATGCTCTAGCTTTCTGGTTTAACAGTTGCCCATTTTTATTTACAAAGTTGCTAATTTTGAAAAGAAGAGCTTAGTTTAAACTCACCTGGGCACTACGTCAACTTTTGGTAACAATGGCTGCCTATCATCCGTATGTCCATCATCCACTAAGTACGTTAGCCGTTTTATCTTTGATTTGTGCAGAACATGCATCACGAGCAGATCACAATTCCTTGGTTAAAACTGCCTGATCCATGAAAAATGAAATAAAAACTCTACTTAGTTATATTGCCTTCATTTAACGATCGCAGACATAGCTATTTGGTATAACAGGGGTTCCATTTGACCCAGGAGCAGGGGTTTTGACTCTTGCAATTTACAAAATGCCAAATTTTGACTCTCAAAATTTAAGCCTAAGAGTCAATGTTTCTTTAAATAATGGCTTTTTTGACAAGAAAACAGTAAAATCTGGTCATATATGATCAGTATGACCCTTAAGTTTCAGCAGCTAGTGGAACCCCTGTTTAATTGCACCTTGCATGAACATCTTAATATTCATAGAATATGAATACTAGAATTTGCCAACAAGTGTATCATATGCAAAACATATTGTTAGGCACAACTGCACACCTTCTTCAATTACTCTAAATACAACCTACGACAACTGTGTCAGGGCATCGATTCTTTGGCTGAGTGTTCTAGAGTGTTGTCTTAATATACTTGTAAGCCGATGTCGCGAGTTGAATCCCATGCGGGCCAGAATTTTCAGATGCTTTTGCATCTTCGTGTAACAAATTTGTAATGTTGTAAAATGAAGGCTTATTCTGGAACATTGCTCATGGACTTTAATTTCAGCATGATTACTGTATAAACAAAGGCGATCAGTGATCATATGTGCTGCCTGATGATAGCCAGTGAAACAGTAGCACTGAGAGGTGATTGGACAGTTTGTAGGCTAAAACACATTTCTTTATTCAAGGGCCATAACTCAGCCAAAATCATTCAACCGAAAAACCTGTTAGACATACACAAGTACTTGAGGTACTGATCAATCCTGTAACATTTCATTTAAATTGCTTTAGTAGTGGAAGAAAAGTCGTCCGGACAAATTTTAAAAATAAAAATCATTGAAAGGCCATAACTCTGACAAAAATCACTGAACTGGAAAATGCTGACGATATCACAACTAGACTTGGTACTGATCATTCCTGTAAAGTTTGGATGAAATCGCACCAGTAGTTTCTGAGGAGTAGTCCTGACAAGTTTTATGATGGACAGACAGACAGATGGATGGAGTATTTCATGTTTTAATTGAAAATATGTAAGTAATGTAAAGATAAATATGTGAATATGTAAAATATCAGTCAATAAATAAAGGCTCTATGACAGAAAGTAGAAATATCTATCATAACCTATGGTGACCTTGACATTGACCCAGTGACCTAAAACCCTACTTATGGGTAGAGGTCTATGCAAGGATCCTATATACCGAATATCAAAGATATTGGTCTTTAAATGAAAGCTGTATGGGGTACAGTATTTAAACCTATTTTTAGCTTTGGTGACCTTTAACCTAATCTTATTATTTGAAAAAGCTTTATAAAGCTTGCTTCATGCCAAATTTTAAAATTCTAGGCTTTGTGGTTTCAGGCATGAAGGTTTTTTAAAGATTTTCTTCTATACTGTTATTTAAAACTTGTGACCCCTCGGGAGGGGCCAATAGTGACCCCAGGAAAATTTTTCTAACACACTTGAGAGACGTCCTCCAGACATTGCTACATACCAAATCGTAAGACTCAGGGCCTTGTAGTTTCATACAAGAAGATTTTTCAAAGTTTACCCTATATGAACTTATGTAAAAATCAGTTGACCCCCGGTGGGGCCAAATTTGACCCCAGAAGTATAATTTCAACTAACTTGGTTGAGGTTTACTAGACCTTGCTACATACCAAATCTTAAGGATCAGGACCTTGTGGTTTCAGACAAGAAAATTTTCAAAGTTTTCCCTGTGTAAAACCAATCGACCCCTGGGGCGGGGGCCAAATTTGACCCCAGAGGCATAATTTGAACAAACTTGGTAGAGGTCTACAAGACAATGCTACATACAAAATCTGAAGGCTCAGGTCCTTGTTGTTTCAGACAAGAAGACTTTTAAAGTTTCACTATGTTAAATAAGTTGACCCCCGGGGCAGGGCCAAATTTGACCTCAGGGGCATAATTTGAACAAACTTTGTAGAGGTCCACTAGACTATGCTACATACCAAATCTTAAGGTTCAGTGTCTTGTGGTTTCAGACAAGAAGATTTTAAAAGTCCACTATATAAGCCTATGTAAATCAATTGACCCCCGGGGTGGGGCCAAATTTGACCCCAGGGGCATAATTTTAACAAACTTGATAGAGGTCTACTAGACAATGCTATATACCAAATCTTAACGCTCAGGGCCTTATGGTTTCAGACAAAAAGATTTTCAAAGTTTTTCCTTTCAATCGCATAGTTCTTGATGGAATTGAACTCTTTGAACAACTTTGGTAGAGCTTCATGCAAGGAACATCTCTGCAAAGTTTCAACAAATTTGGCCAAGTGGTTTAGGAGGAGAAATTGTTTAAAGAAATTATTGACGCACGGATGATGGACGACGGACAATGAGCCATCACAAAAGCTCACATTGAGGACATTGTCCTCAGGTGAGCTAATAAGAATCATAAAAGTTGACCCGAGGACTATAATTTGAACAAACTTGGTAGAGGTCCATTTATACACAATGTTTCATGGCAAATATCTAAGCTCTAGCCTTTGTCATTTCAGAGAAGAAGATTTTTTAATTTTTTTTTTTATATACACATAAGGAAAACTATGACCCCACCCCCCCTCCTCACGTGTGGGGCCAATTTTGACACTAGAGGCATAATGTTAACAACTTTGATAAAGGGTCCACTAGACAATGTTTCATCTAAATATCTGAGCTCTAACCTTTGTCAATTCAGAGGAGAAGATTTTTTAAATTTTTACTATATACATAAAAGGAAACCTCCCCCACCCCCTCTAGGCGAGGCCAATTTTGACACTAGGGGCATAATTTGAACAACTTGGGTAGAGGACCTAAAGATGATGTCATATACCAAGATTATTTTGAAGCCCTCCCCCATCCTAAACCACTTCGTCCACTTTGCCACTTAATTTATTATTTATAATACCTTAAAAGTAATTTAAGTTTTCGTATGAATGATGGTTACAACAAAGAAAGGACACAAATTCAATTAATTCAATTAAGTACCAGATCTTTGAGAATTTAATGAATGTTTCAGAAATAAAAGAAAAAAAACATTTATGTTTGCCATTATAAATATTAGCCCAGTCATTTCTTTACTTTTATATAAATTCTGTTGTTAAAAAGTACTTAGTAAACAAAATGAAATTATTATAATTGTAAATATAAATGAACAGCAGAAACTATTGTAGAACAATTTATATGTAGACATTAGCAATCATTTTCAGAATTTGGAAGTAAATAACAAGGTTACTAAAAGAATCAAACAAACACAGCATTTCAATTATAAGCAAAATAATGTGCATGCAGAATTAAATCACCATGGAGATATGAAGAACAAGAGCTAATTTATCAATTAGTTATGAAAACACTAGACTGGGCAACTGCACCCAATACGCGAACTAATTCCCTTGATTTTAAAGCTGCAATTCACCTAAAGAATGATACATGTAGTATCATGTAAATAAAAACAGACAATTGATTTACTTTATAAATTTTATCTTCCTGTTACATTTCGAAAGTATTTTACACTGAAAGAAAAATTGATAAACCATTTGATTTCGACCAACACAGGACCCTCAGTTTTATATCTAGGACCCTTAAAATAGTCTGATGAGGGTCACTTAAAATTACTACAGAAAATCCTGTGAAGTATTTATGTTATTGCCCCTGGCATGTTTTTTTTTCTTAATTCAATTATGTTAACATTTAGCTCTGAATACACAGGGAGATTGGAAATGCATAACTTCTGGGACTCAAATATCAATTAGTGAAAGATGAAACAATGTCAAGAGTACTGATAAGATAAATTTATGTCACTGCATCTTACTTCCTCAGTCTGCACAGACAGTACATAAAAAAGAGACATAATTATGTCAACATCAAGAAATTGCACAGACGTGAACTTTTGAATAATGAAAAAAATTTAAGTTATATACATCAAATAAATGTCATGTCCTTCTTATCCATATCCTTAGAGTATACAAAATGTAGATATTAAATGATGATTTTTAGAATTAGACATATAAGACTAAATAAAAAATGCATTAAGTACACAATTTTTAACATGACTGAGTCACATTAATTTTTTTGTTTTATATAATTAACAAATTCCAATTCTAGTCAAAATAAACCTCTTTTTCCAATCTGATCAAAAAGATCCCTGTCTAAATAAGGAAAGAAATACACTGAATTTAAATTTTGTGATTTTTACAATTCTTAAGAAATAGATAGTTTAAATGTCTTACTTTTATCACTTTGTTTTGTTTAAATTAGTCATGTTGAAAAATCTCGGGAATACTATTTAACTGTCATTGTCATTGGATAAATGAATGTTAACTGGCCTTGTTAAACAACTTTCATCTTCTTGACATCTAAGCAAAAGCATAAATAGTTCTCCTATTCAATTTACGGGAGAAGCAAATCAGTGGTCCAGATTACCACACTGGTTTGGTAATGCAGGGGTTACAAGTTTGATCCCCCATTCTTTCACAAACATTACTAATTGTCTTTTGGATGAGATGTTAAACTGAGGTCCTACGTATCAGTCCTATATACTGAGGATTGAAAAGAACCAATTGAAAGTATGAAGACCTATCAGTCCTGAAGACTAACCCTAACTAGAGTAAAAATTCAGCCAGTCAATTGTTTATCCTTGCTGTGTAGCCAGGTACAGGTGATAGATGATAAATCAATTGGGCAGAACCACGTGGCTTGGTAGCTCAGTTGGTAGACTGTCCATCCTGTAAGCGGAAGGCCCTGGGTTCGAGTCCCTGTCGAGTCATGATTTTTGACTACCTGTTACATTTGACGCCCAACGTAAACCTCTCTCATAATTTGGCTACTGCTTCGGCACCTCAAGAATGTGTTCACAATATTCTCTGTGACTATGAGAATTTGGGATGAATTCTAAAATTGGAGGGGGTATATGTAGCTGGGTTCAGTTATATAGGTGATAAATCAGTAAGGCAGAATCATGTGGTTTGGTACACAAATGTAGCTCAGTTGTTAGTGTCCGTCCTATAAGCGGAAGGCCCTGGGTTCGAGTCCCGGTCGAGTCATGATTTTCACCACCTGTTACAGCTGAATTTGAGTTCACTTGTTCATTTTTGCCACTGCACTGTCATTTTTAACATTTTGTAAATTAACGTTTTAAATCCTTGATAATATAAACAAACTAGATCAAACTAAATCTATATATAAAGAATTTTATTTGAATGAAATCAAATTTCTGCACAACAGTGAATAGGGACTAGCAGCTTAGGGACTTTTTTTAGGTTTGCAGCATACATGTAGACTTTAGCAAATCCCATTTTCAGGTATTGTTGCAAAATTCAGAAACTGAAAAAATTCAACGTGAAACTGTTAATAACTGAAAAGATACTTACCAATAACTTGTAAATAATTCCAGTATTTTGCTGAATTCTGACTCTTCCACATGAATTTTTTCTTTACACATCATATCATGGACGATACCATTTTATTACACAATCGATTCTACCAAATTCGTAAAATGTTCGCTTTACATTTTTCGCTTAGTATATTAAAATAACGTTTGACTGAGGACATTTTTAAGTATATGTCAAAATGTTTTATTTCTATGAAAAAAACCTGTATTATATTAATTAAATTTTATGAGATGTTCATTTGCAACACCCCTACTGATAATGAAGTATCCTTAGTCGGAGTAGAAAATACACACGTCATTCCGCGCGTTTTGACGAGATTTCGGGTCAGTACAGTATCGGATTTAAACAAAAATGTAACAGTTTTTACGAGTCGAATTGGACATATTTTGAACGATGAGATTATGAAGAGTAGTGTCGAAAAAACCCGATGTGGTGGTAGCCTACAGTTCAGGTGAGAAAATTGCAAAATTTGTGTAATGCTGTGTCACTTCTAAAAAAGTTGTTCAGTTTTTTTTCTTTCAACCATTTGTGAAGGCTGTCAGTCAGATTGTATCAACTTTTTTCGTTATGTGTTTGGGACTTAAAATGAGACATTCAGTTGAGAAATGTCCATTGTATCTATAACAATACTATTCAAAACTGGGATGACATGGACAGTCCTTGGGATGAAATAATTCCATATGACTTGTTGAAAGGTCAGGTTCCCATTAAATGTATATACATAAAGGTCTTCTTCTTCCAATAATAACCAGGTCTCACTATGAAGCTTGGTGCGTATGAGTGCTGTACAAAGTTGTACAAAGGTCAGGCTTCATACAGTTAAATTCTTTAACCCTAAGGCCTAAGCCAAAGTTTATTTGTACACTGAAGTAATGTTTCAATAAATAAATTTCCGTTTCCTAGCACAATGCAAGTAGTTAAATACATATTATGACATGTTGAATGTTGTCTGGGAAACAGTGTTAGTCTAAAAAAATAGTTTTATGTGCACTAGTTATAGATAAAAAAGATAAAAGAATAAATGGTGTTTTAGTTAAAAATAAAAACAGAATGTACAAGGACTAGAATTTTACTGACTCCAGGCTCTCATACTGAGGCTGGGGCTTGATTTGACATAACCTGGCAGACTATTCCATAGTCTGATAGTCCTTGGAAAGATTAGGAAGCAAGTTCTACTATTACTACTACTTATTTAAATCCCTCTCAATGATTGCTTCCTGGGTTTAAACCAGTACTCGTGCTGAAACTGAAGAATGTGGAGTGTCACTAGAGATTTTCGCCCTTGGTGGGATTCGAACGGGTTGGAAACTTCCAGATCTGAAGTCTGGCACTATGACCCTTAGACCACTGCTCCTGTTCCTTTTTAATAAAGTTCAGTCCAACCGGATATTAATGCATTCAATTTACTAGTTCAATTAACACTTTATTATATGTGAAGTCAAAATAGGGCATTTAATCTAAAAAGTGCTGTTTCAGAGTATGAAGATCGGTTTAACCAAGTTAATGTTAACTGCTAAAAAAATGAAGACAGCACCTTTGCTTAGTGAAAAAATAAAATACTTACAGCAGTTTTCTCCTCCGAATCGAGTCAGAAAATGCTGCTCTATAGCCAAAATGACATCACATACCACATGGTCAGTAACTGGAGTACCATTTTACCTAGAACCTTCAAACTTCATATGGTTATTATATTAGAAGAACCCTATTGTTTTTGGGGTCTGTAGGTCAAAGGTCAAGTTCACTGGACCTGTAGAATGAAACTATTTCTGCTAAAAAATTTGAGTACCATTACACCCAGAGTCTTCAAACTTACTGCAAACTTATTCAAATTTGTGAACAACGGACACCCATAACAACCAGTAATGATACTTGTAACATGAGCAATGAGACTCAGGTGAGAGATTTAGGGCCATCATGGCCCTCTTGTTTAAGAAAGCACCACTATAACATGACTTGTTTAAGTTGTTAGAGAGAATGCAGCTTCCCATAAATAGTGTGTATATTCTAATAGCTTAATTAGAAATATTCAGTAAGAATTTCCTAGATTTCAATTAATTTCTGCAATATAAGTATTTAATGAAAAGATGGATATAGTATATCTTAAGTCTAGTCATGAATAAACCAATGCAAATATTGGTATGGAATACAAATTTGGGTATGACCTTAAATGATTCCTGTATACCAATTTATAGGTAACAACAACATATGTTCCAAAAGTCCACAACACTACATAAATGGAGGCAGTTTTATAAAAGCATAGAGGATGGGACATTTGAGCAGCATATATCATCAGAGTCATGGATATAGGATCATTTGCCAAGGCAAATATAGAGGGAGCAGTTCAGTTGTGTGATACCTGAGGTCATTCGGCTTATTGGCAGAGAAACAGAAGTGCCCGAGGTAAGTTGATGGTCAGATGGTTTATATATGTAATTACTTTATAAATTACTTATTGGCTTTATCAGAGGACATATAACACTGAGTTCAGAAGTGTTGTAAAACTCACAAGCCAAAGAAAGCTGATGGAGCTTGGTATGCTACTTTATACACCATAAATGGCTTGTGGGTAAGTATTTCAAAATATAATGCTGACTATTTTGTAGAACTCTGGATGTTTATGGGTTGTTTAATGCTTAAATCCACTTTAAAATTCAACAGTTATGAAAGTCGTTCCTTTGAAAAAGAAAAATAATTGGGTATGACATGCTTAATAATGACATATTCCAGTATCCAATATTTCAAAGGTAATGTTGTTCATCCAATGTATGTAGTTGATTATAGTCACAACTTACTTAGAAATAATATTTTAAAAGAAGACCATCTCCTTAGGACTGATCACATATAAATTGTAAGACATAATTATTTTCAAGGTTCTGTTTCTTATTAACTTCAGATCAGGTTTAGAAAGCGAATACAAGAGACTGGTCTTGATAGAAGGAAGACAACAACAGGTGCTAAAAGGTTTGCAAGTTTACATCAACTATCAAAATGTTTTAAATAAAAAAAGAGGGCGCTTGTCAGGGGCAAAGATAATGATACAAACATACATGTAGGTCCCTGCTAGTAACATAAATATGGCCTAGCTATGACCATGGTGGTAAGTTAGTTATGTTAACTATCACTTTATGTTAGGCCTAGGTTGTATTTACTGGCTGGGTGGCCCGGTGGTACAGCGTCTGCTTCAGGTTTGGAAGGTCATGGGTTTGATCCCTAGCTGTCTTTAAATGGTACAAATAGCTCCCTTGAATATGCCTTGCAATATGAGGGTAGTGCTAGGACAGGTGCAAGTTGTTAGTTTTTAGCAGACATTTGTACTCATAAAGTTAAAGCCTGCCCAGGAATAGTGCACAAACTGACTACTGACTGTAAAATTGTTGAAACTAGGGTTAAACACTAAACAAACAGAATAAGGTTGTGTTTATGAACTAATGTTGAAAAACAAACAAAAGTATGTCCAGCATTCTTACACGATCTAAAAATAGCCTATATATACAAAGAAGAAAATAAACTCGGGTTATCCTGCAGAATACCACGCACATGTGCTTGTTGTTTTGGCTGTTCAGTGAACCGCCGTCACCCCACGTATAAAATTTTTATGAATGAAAGTTGCGTGATGTTTGTAAATACTACCATAACAATCGTAGTATTACCGGCGTACAACAATAACAAAGTTCGCCTGCAAAATGGCACAAAAAGCCAATTTACTTAGAATGGGCACAATTTGTGAAATAATAATAGCCGAGCAATGTTTTCTGTCAATAATCCATGTAAATGTTACTTGTGTCTACATTAAAATTCAACTGATGAAAAGTGTGTCGTTTATTTGTTCATTTATTGGATAGATCAATTTATTATGTGGAAACCAAATTACATATATCGAGGGAGGAAATTTTAATGGCCAAACCCAGGGGCGTACAGCACAAGTGTTTTTACGATCGTAAGAAGTGGTTAACACTTATTTCACAATGTGGTTTATTGTTTGGTCATGTTAGAATCGAAATTAAGTATCCAGTTGTGGTTTATCGTAGAATAACTCAAGTTTTTCGTTCTTGCGTGAAACAATAAATCACTCAGGCCCATGGCCTTCTTGATATATTCCTATGCATAAGAACTCAAAACGTGGGTTATTCTATGATAAACCACGCCTGGATACTTATTATTTCTTAATTATACCAGAATGACTTTTTCTGCAAAGTTCTATGACGTCCCATGTTTGATTCCTGGGTGGAGCTAGATCTGTCATTGATTCTGTCTGAGGCATATCAACAGTATTAATAATCAGGACCTTAATATTGAATGATTGTATATATTGAAATAGCTGCATCAACAGGCTTATTATCAACTATTCTTTCCATTTTTGCTGTCTTTGTCAACAGTATTCTACTCAGACTCCGCCGTCTTTACTTGTTGCTATGTTACGGGCATTGTCCAAGTTATGTACTTTGCTGCAGAGAATGAGTCAGAACATAACTGGCGAGTTGCTGCATATTAGACTACTTAAGACATGACGATTTCAAACAATTTCAGTGTGTTGAATGTATTTCTAAATTCAAGTTAACAATACAATAAAAGTTAGATGTATAGAGAGAACTCAGATGTGAAATTGTCCTTACAAAAGTAAGAGGATCAGATTTAATTTGCTGAATAATATCAGTATAGTTCAGCTTAATACACTATTAAAAGTCATAAAAGCCTTTTAGTTTCCACTTTGTAGATTTTTTTTAACAATTTCAGGTAGAAGCTGTAGACAGAAGATCATGTCTAATTTCTACAGGAGCAAAACATCATCTTGGACAAACGTAGCAGATAAACGAATCTAGTCATTTACTCTATGTGACTCAAGTGGCTTGAATTGAGTGATAGTTGTTTGAGAAACAGTGACTCTAGTCAGACATTGGAGAGACTTTGGATTATCATGAAGACAAAACAGTCATTGATGTTGACATTAGCCAGCTGTACAAAAGTGTATTTGTAAGATTTTTACGGTGGTAAACATTTCAAGTTTCTACATATCACTAATTTTTTTTGTTATGAGGTTAGGGTATGGTGGGCCGATAGGTATGCATGCGGGCAGGCGTCAAACTGATGGTAAACTTAACAAAACTTGATATATAGCATCCTTGCATGGAAACCTAGATTTGGATTGTATTTGGGGTCAGCCCGATCAAGGTCAAGATCTCTGTTTCTTAAATAGAAGATTAGTTTTTATTTGTCAATCTTGAGCAAAATTGGTATATGATACACTTGCATGATAACCTAGTTTGGGATTATATTTGGGACTTGTCTGGTCAAGGTCGCTGTTACTAAAAAATAGAAAATTGGATTCGAGTCAATAAATTAGGCTTGAAATAACTTGTGTTTACTTAAACATGGTGTGAAGCACCCTTGCATA
The DNA here is from genome assembly GCA_012932295.1 of Cyclina sinensis. Lineage (NCBI taxonomy): Eukaryota > Metazoa > Mollusca > Bivalvia > Venerida > Veneridae > Cyclina > Cyclina sinensis. Next base: position 5,509,489 of record JAAONU010000009.1, on the reverse strand, counting down.
AAATTCTAGCTTTGGATTGTATTTGGGGTCAGTTTGATCAAGGTCACTGTTACTAAAAATTGTAGCATCCTGATACCTGCATGCATTTCGAATGCACTCATAGTTATCTTTATGGCTTCATGCATATTATACATATATGTTGCATTGCTCATTTATAAAGTCTCTAGTTTTTATGGTATAGTTATAGCTTTTAAGTAGTCCTCAGTCATGCGTTCTTGGGTTTAGATCAGGATCACAGTTGTCTTTAAAGAAACATCTTTTTTATGCTCCCGCAGACAGGCATATATAGTTTTTTAAATGTCCATCCGTCAGTCCATCCGAAAACTTTAACCTTGTCCATAACTTTCTTATTAGTGAGTGGATTTACTTCAAACTTGGAGACAACACCCCTTTGGACAAGACCTTCCCACTGACCTATATTTGTTTGACCTTGACCCCTGAATGACCTTCACCTTGGACATCCAACTGTCAGAAAACTTTAACATTGGCCATAACTTCCACATTAGTAAGTGGATATACTTCATACTTGGACACAACACCCCTTTGGACAAGACCTTCCCACTGACCTATATTTGTTTAACCTTGACCTCTGAATGACCTTCACCTTGGACATCCAATTGTCAGAAAACTTTAACATTGGCCATAACTTCCACATTAGTAAATGTATATACTTCATACTTGGAAACAACACCCCTTTGGACAAGACCTTCCCACTGACCTATATTTGTTTGACCTTGACCCTTGAATGACCATCACCTTGAAGATCAAATTGTCCAAAAACTTTAACATTTGGTCATATTTTCCACATTAGTAGGTGGATATACAATGTACTTCATACTTGGACACAACACCCCTTTGGACAAGACCTTCCCACTGACCTATATTTATTTGACCTTGACCCCTGAATAACTGGTTGTCAGCTCAAAGGTCAAAGCATCACTTCGGGGGCATAGTCATCTTACAGTGACAGCTCTTGTTGTAAGATTATTTTGTGAAACATTGAAAACCTGGTTCCATCATATGGTGGCATTTCTTGTTAAATCATTCAGTGTGATAAATGATTTTAGCTCAACTTTTTTCGAGGAAAAAAATCGAGTTATAGTTATAGTCATGGTGTCGTTGCCATTGCAGATGCCATTGCCATTCCCGTCCAAAAACTTTAACATTGATCATAATTTTTATTCCTTTATGGATTGTCTTCATACTTGGACACAACAACCCTTTGGACAAGACCTTTAAGTAAACTAGACTAAAATTGACCTTGACTCATAAATGACCTTTACATTCAAGGTCAAAATATTGAATTTTGCTAAAATTGGCCATAACTTTGTTATTAATAGGTGGATTGTCTTCATGCTTGGACACAACAACCCTTTTGGACAAGACCTTCAAGTAGACGAGACTAAACCTGACATTGACTCATAAATGACCTTCACCTTCAAGGTCAAATTTTTGAATTTTGATAAAATTGACCATAACTTTGTTCTTTGAAGTTGGATTTGATTCATACTTGGACAAAACAACACTTACAACAAACCTGAAATAACGATTCTTTCTTGTTTGACTTTGACCTTAAAATAACCTTCACAGTCAAGGTCAAATTATAGAATTTTGCTAAAATTGTCTATGATTGGATTTGATTTCTTCTTGGACAAAACAACACTTATGACAATTCCAACATTATGCTTTTTTCAGGTTTGACCATGGCCTTAAAATGCCCTCCACAGTCAAGGTCAAATTATTCAATTTTGCTACAATTTGCCATAACTTTGTTATTAATAGGTGGATTGTCTTCATTCTTGGACAAAACAACCCTTATGACAGAACCAACATGTTGAATGACTCAAGTTTGACCATGACCTAAGAATGACCTTGATCGTCAAAGTCAGATACCGGTAATTGAATTTTGCTTAAATTGTCATTACTTTGTCATTTATTTATGGATTTGATTCATACTTGGACAAAACAATACTTATGACAAATCCGACATTATGATTCTTTTAGGTTTGACATTGACTTTAAAATGACCTTCACAGTCAAGGTGAAATCATTGAATTTTGCTTCAATTTGCCATAACTTTGTTATTAATAGGTGGATTGTCTTCATACTTGGACAAAACAACACTTATGACAAAATTAACATGTTGAATGATTCAAGTTTGACCATGACCTAAAAATGACCTTGACCGTCAAGGTCAGATAATTGAATTTTAGTTAAATTGTCATAACTTTGTCGTTTATTTATGGATTTGATTCATACTTGGACCAAACAACACTTATGAGAAATGTGACATGATTATTTCAGAGTTTGACATTGACCTTAAAATGAACTTCACAGTCAAGGTCAAATCATTGAATTTTGCTTCAATTTGCCATAACTTTGTTATTAATAAGTGCATTGTCTTCATACTTGGACAAAACAACACTTATGACAAAATTAACATGTTGAATGACTCAAGTTTGACCATGACCTAAAAATGACCTTGACAGTCAAGGTCAGATAATTGAATTTTGGTTAAATTGTCATAACTTTGTTGTTTATTTATGGATTTGATTCATACTTGGACAAACCAACACTTATGAGAAAACTGACATGATTATTTCAAAATTTGACCTTGACCTTTAAATGACCTTGAAAGTACAGGTCAAATTATTGAATTTTGCTAAGACTGGCCATATCTTTGTTATTTATGGTTGGATTTGAATCACACTGAGACAAAACAACACTTATGACAAATCCGACATGCTTATTTATTCAATTTTATTTTCATTTTTTGCAAAATGTTTGGTGCCGTAACATCTTCAGTGAAAACATTCATTTATACTTTTGGCTGCTCAGTTTACTAAATTTTTTTATTTTCAGTTTTACAAAACGTCGGTGCCCTAACATCTTCAGTGGAAACATTCATTAATGCTTTTGGCTGTTCAGTGTTATTAAATCAGCTTTATTTTCATTTTTGCAAAATGTTCGGTGACGTAACATCTTCAGTGAAAACATTCATTAATGCTTTTGGCTGTTCAGTTTTATAAAATTAGTTATATTTTCTGTTTAACAAAATGTTCGGTGCCGTAACATCTTCAGTGAAAACAATCATTAATGTTTTTGGCTGTTCAGTGTTATTAAATCAGCTTTATTTTTATTTTTGCAAAATGTTCGGTGCCGTAACATCTTCAGTGAAAACATTCATTAATGCTTTCGGCTGTTCAGTGTTATTAAACCAGCTTTATTTTCATTTTTGCAAAATGTTCGGTGCCGTAACATCTTCAGTGAAAACATTCATTAATGCTTTCGGCTGTTCAGTGTTATTAAACCAGCTTTATTTTCATTTTTGCAAAATGTTCGGTGCCGTAACATCTTCAGTGAAAACATTCATTAATGCTTTTGGCTGTTCAGTTTTATAAAATTAGTTATATTTTCTTTTTTACAAAATGTTCGGTGCCGTAACATCTTCAGTGAAAACATTCACTAATGCTTTTGGTTGTTCAGTGTTATTAAATCAGTTTTATTTTTATTTTTACATTGTTCGGTGCCGTAACATCTTCAGTGAAAACATTCATTTATGCTTTTGGCTGTTCAGTGTTATTAAATCAGTTATATTTTCAATTCTAAAAAAAGGTTCGGTGACATAACATCTTCAGTGAAAACATTCATTTATGCTTTTGGCTGTTCAGTGTTATTAAATCAATTTTTATTTTCAATTTGACAAAATGTTCGCTGACGTAATATCTTCAGTGTAACATTCATTTATGCTTTTGGCTGTTCAGTGTTATTAAATCAGTTTTATTTTCAGTTTGACAAAATGTTTGGTGCCGTAACATCTTCTGTGAAAACATTCATTAATGCTTTTGGCTGTTCAGTGTTATTAAATCAGTTTTATTTTCATTTTTGCAAAATGTTCGGTGCCGTAACATCTTCAGTGAAAACATTCACTAATGCTTTTGGTTGTTCAGTAGTATTAAATCAGTTTTATTTTTATTTTTGCAAAATGTTCGGTGCCGTAACATCTTCAGTGAAAACATTCATTTATGCTTTTGGCTGTTCAGTGTTATTAAATTAGTTATATTTTCAATTTGACAAAATGTTCAGTGCCGTAACATCTTAAGTGAAAACATTCATTAATGCTTTTGGTTGTTCAGTGTTGTAAAACTAGTTATATTTTCAATTTTACAAAATGTTCGGTGCCATAACATCTTCAGTGAAAACATTCATTTATGCTTTTGGCTGTTCAGTGTTATATAATTAGTTATATTTTCAATTTTACAAAATGTTCAGTGCCATAACATCTTCAGTGAAAACATTCATTAATGCTTTTGGCTGTTCACTGTTATAAAATTAGTTATATTTTCAATTTTACAAAATGTTCGGTGCCGTAACATCTTCAGTGAAAACATTCATTAATGCTTTTGGCTGTTCAGTGTTGTTAAATCAGTTTTATTTATAAATTTTACAAAATGTTCGGTGCCGTAACATCTTCTGTGACCATTTTCATAAATGCTTAAGCCTTTTCAGTGAAATTAAATAGTTTTTATTTATAAATTTTACAAAATGTTCGGTGCCGTGACATCTTCTGTGACAATGTTTGATAATGCTTTATGCTTTTCAGTGACATAACATCTTTTATATTTTTTATTATATATTTAGTGAACTTTCGCAAAATGTACAATGCCAGATAATCAGTTTTTCTTTTAATTCCTGTGAAATGTTCGGTGCCGTAACATCTTTAGTCTTTAGTGGTAGGGGATTGAGTTACACTGACAAACAGTGTTAGATATATGTAGTGTTAGATGTATAATAGATTTATTTATCAATATGAGTTGTCATTGTAAATAAAAGTTCTGTTCATGAAACTGTGTCTGAATTTTCAATGATTTTTATCAAAAGATGGTCATTTGTGTGAATCTGCTTTGATTTTCATGTACAAAAATAACCCTTAAAATGACCAAAAAGGCCACTATAATAGGGAATGACTAGACATTCCTTTTTTATATTGGACAGTGTTAAACGTTTTTTGCTCGAAGTTGCACAGGCTAGATAAACGTGTTTCATGATGCTTATATTTTACAACAGAAACGAGCCGTGGTATTACACTAACACCAAGAGATGTAAATCATACAATTCGTGTAATTCACGTGTTTTTCTATTTCCTTATTGCAAGTGAAGGAATAATTCAAGACTTTAATTCTCCAGAAGAATTATATGTAATGTGTTTCAATATTATAATCTTAGATAAAAATTGTATACTTTATATAATTGTTCCATCCCGTAAAATGTTTATTGTTATACAGAAATATTTGTTCGATATGATAAAAATTATTTCAAAATAATTATTTTTATTCAGTCCTGTAATATACAATTACAAACATAATGAGATGTAAGTTTCAGTAACTATAGCGACAAAGTTCATTCTACCACAAAACTTCGAAAACAACATTTGTATCGAAAAAAAACAAGCAGGATGTAACAGAAACTTAAATTTCGAGACGAATATTAAAAGTTGACTGACAGCCTAAATTATTGCTACAATGTTATTATTGCCAGTCGAATATGAGTTTATTAAAGAGATAGACTGATGGGTTACAATTGTTTGCAACAAAACATCACTAAGTTATATTTACAACTCTATGGTAAAGAAAGTGTCTGGGTTTCTGTCATATCCCCTTTCAATATGGAGAATGGTTGGAACCTGATCGCAGTTCTGTTCCGCAAACTGCAATAAAAATAGTATGTAAAATCACATTAACACCTTTTGAATATAAAAAGTGATCTAAATGCTTTCTTTGTTGGGTTTGATTCATAGGTAATCAAACATTTTTGTTATTTTGACAGTTTTTGCGACTTTTTTTCTCTTGTTGAAATCCTAACTCGCCTTTGCCAACAAAGTCTTAAATCTGGGCTACAAATCCTTTCATTTCTACCAATCCCTGCAGTTTATCATGAAGATATTCACCATCAAATCTTTGACGTAGACAAATAGTGTTAATATAGTCTGCAGGATATACCGATAGTATGAAGCGTTGTCAAATATATACAATATAAATTTCGTAATCATTCTTCTCGCTAACCAGACAGAAAAAATCCAAAAATGTTACTAAAAATAGCCGTGGTGGAAAATCTTATCTCACATGGACTTATCTTGAATGGCTTTAGAATACGTACTACTTTTTGTATTATTTCAGTCAATTTCGAGCGTTGACATTTTAAATTTATCTGTGTTTACACTTTAAATCACATGTTCTCTGATAAATTTGCATTTAAATCACTTTACTCCATCAATTTACTCATTTCTGATGTCTAAACTTACGTTATACGTTTATTTTTAATCCATTTCTACTTGAATTGGTGAAACGTGTCTCCGCCATGTTGAATATTATAAACCTTTTTTTCTATTTATAATTTTCTTTTATTATCTGAGAATCATTTTAACTTTAAAGCAGTAGAATAGAAGATAATACAAACAGCGAATCCAGAATGATTCTGTAGACAGCCAATGAAAATGCCAGCAACAGCTGAGGCGGTGTTATACATCCCGTGTTGAAAGGATGCAACAGGAGTGTATCGGGGAATGTTCTTACACCAGGTCATCACCTATGTGACACAATTAAGGTTTCTTGACAATTCAAGTTTCAGAACTCTTTGCGTGGAGTCTATGCAAGAACATTTTAAAGTGATATACAGGCAAATGTGTTGTGCTTTCTTTCTCATTCGTTCTGTGAATATACTATAAATGTGATCGAAATAAATACAATGATCTGTCCTAGTAACAAAGATTTCCTCTTTTTAAATGAAAAACCGGGTGGTTTCCTAACTTAACCCACGTGGGTCTAGATAGAAAATTTAGATTTCGCGCTAAATATCGCAGTGAATGATTGGACGGTTGAAGTACCTGTCGTGTGATCTACGGCAAAAACAACCCAAGAGAAACGACGATTAGTTGTTTTTGTCACGTGACCTGTTTGAAAATAACTCGGTGATTCCGTTCACGTTTTACTTTTTGTTAAAGAACGTTCAAATATTAACGGTCAAGCCCGCTTTTCACTTCAAACATACTGGGAATTTAAAGTTCTTCATATTGAACGTGATTTGAGCAAATATTATCAGTTTTAATTTCTTGGGCACTCATTTGCCTGTGTATCCCTTTAAAGGCATAAAAATAGCAAGTGATGATCTAAAGAAATATCCAAATAAGATCAAAACATGAAATATCTGTCTTTTTGTTTTCAACCAGTATTCTTTATAAAGATAAATGGAGATACATATTCGAACCCGACTTATTTCTATTTAAAATTCCCGAATTTATTGTATGTACAAGGCAGTGATTATGAATTGTAATTTCAAATATAAAGAAACCAATAGCGAGCGCCGGTGGTTACTTAATCCTCAAAATTGCAGTTCAGAAACACTAACTTACTTAGTGTTTAACCTTATTTGACCTTCTTCTGCAACCAGTCACGCCAGTTTGGGAGGAGCTAAAATCTTTCAGAAATTCATCGCTGCTTTTTGTCACTAAAGCCGTATCCTACCTGTTGCACGATACAGCTTCATACATGCACGTTGCGGTTCATTTCAAGGTAATTTAAGCTTTAATGGAAACCGATAAAAAGCTTTCTATGTCAGATTGAACTAGGTTATTTTGGATGAATTTTGTATTCATATTGTATATTTCTTTTTCTCTTATTTTTTTATCTAAATGACGATAAATCTTTAAATAAATTGTTTACATGCAGTAAAAAAAAACGCGTCCCGAAGGTGGAGTTTTTGACATGACGCATGCGCATATCGTTTTAAATCCTTAATTTAAAGCAAACTTAATGAATTCAGCGTCACGAACGTCTAGCTTTAACAAATAAGAAACATGCTTTTATTGTTATTATTTGAGCAGTTCCACTGATCGGCAAATGAAGTTAAACGTAACATATGGTGCATATTACTATTTCTATTTCTAAGTTAGCATTTCTAATTAAAAATAATGAGGCATTTGCTCAACAAAAAACAAAAGCTTCTAGACTAGTTATGTGTAATGCGTATGAATCCTGCGTGCTAACGTTTGTGCATGTTTGTAAGTTTGCTAAGACATAACAAGTTCGCTAAACATGCCAGTACAAATCTTACATTGTAGCCTTGTTTCCACGTTGAAGAGGGTGTTAATCCGCAGTTATTTAGGACATAAGCTTCAGGAGAGGTATGTCTGCCAGAAGGACATACGACGGCTGCCTGGTTGGCTTCGATCTCTTCTCTTAATATACCAATAACTGACGAAATTTCGGAGCATGTTAGTTTAACTGAATCATAAATAGAAGAATGTTAAAACCTTAAAAGTAAAAATTATCAAGGCGTGTTAGAAACATTGAAGCATTGCATAAATGATTTAATATACGCATATTTGCCTTTGAGTAAGAGACTACCATTTTCTGTTAAGAATTTTGTTGGATTGACCCCGTAGACATAAGCGTATAAAGATTCATAAGAAACATATTGAATATTCCAGAAAACAGAAACCAAACATCAAGACTTTGTTCTAAAATTGATAAAACCTTAATAGGGTGCACATATTGTACCGTTTACTTATCAACATACTCACTATCTGGGGCTGTGGAAGCTGGAGGGGATATTGTAGTCGGTGCAATAGTGGTTGGCGGGGCAGCTGTGGTAAGCTGTGAAGCATCTTTAGTAAAAACAAGAGCCATGTTACACACGGTTAATCCCCCCGCCGGGAAGAAGCTACCTGAAGGTTGTACTTTCAAACACTCAATGTAATAATGTTTGAAGAAAATCCCACAAAAAATAGGCAAGGTAGAGTTATTGTTCTTGCAAACTGCACTTCCTACCAATGTGCTATGTCAGTGTATAAAGTTTGAAGAAAATCGCTCAAGCACTTTTGGAGTTATGCTTCGGACAAAGTTTTTCAATTAAATCTGATAAAGGGGAATAATTCTAAAAGTAGGCAAGGTAGAGTTATTATTCTTACACATTGCACCTCCTCCAAATGTGCTCTTTCAGTATATGAAGTTTGAAGAAAATCACTCAAGTACTTTTGGAGTTATGCTCCGGACAAAACTGGAATGGACGCACGCGCGGACGGACAGAGACCATTTCCAATATCCCCTCCGCCTTTGGCGGGGGGATAATAAGTTCAAGAATTCAATAATTAGATATACATGTATATGCTGGGATTTTTAAAATGTTAACAAGTAAATCTGATAAAGGGGAATAACTCTAAAAAATAGGCAAGGTAGAGTTACTGGACTTGCACATTGCACTACCTACCAATGTGCTATGTCAGAGTATGAAGTTTGAATAAAATCCTTCAAGTAGTTTTGGAGTTATGCTCCGTACAAAATTGTTTCGGACGCACGGACGGACGAAGGGCATTTCTAATATCCCCTTCGCCTTTGGCGGGGGGATAATAAGAAATCGTTACATTGAACATCACTTTTTACTACAAGTAAGTCTTTCTTGTTTGTGCTAGAGTGTTACATGTATACAAATATAGCCGTCATAAGTTGATGTATCTATTTAAGTAACTGAAAACACACTTAGTCCAAAGCGGGGAAATTCACAACTGACCACATGATGGACTAAAAGGTCTTTTCTGGTAAATGTTAAATCTCATTTTCAAGGGATACCACATTTATTGTTCAGATATATAGAGAATATTATGATGTAGCTTGTATTTTCTATGAGCTTAGTGAATATATTCTAGTATGACTATATTTTAAAACAGATCACAAAACTGAGGGTAAAAAAGTCCATTGCCCTCCCCCCCCCCCACCCCCACCCTAAAAAAAAAAAGCTTTAAGGAGCTCTTCAACATTTATTCATGTTTGACTCTTTTGAAATCTATACCCACTTGTTTCTTCAATATGTAAACGTGTTGAAATATGTTGTTAACAATTATTTAATCATTATTATTGCAATCAATATTCAGCAGCATGACAGCAAAATCTTAATTCTCATAATTTTCATATAGGATTATGTTACGTTCCTATTAAGTAGACTTGCATCATCACCGTGTAAGATCATTAATTCTAACGCTCTCCGCATTTCGCCAACAAAAAACAAAGAAGAAATTGAGCGTGATATAATTATTTATTTTATGCCTACCAATGAAATATAGGGAAATATCAGTGAGATAAAAGTGATAATACACTGTTTTGAATCAGTTAATTACCATTTTGATAATACATGTTTGTGCCCGAACTATTGAATATTGAGTATTAATCCGCTTTTATAATTAAAGTATGTATGGCAAAATTCAATAAATATTGATAAACTGTGTAGACTAAAATAAATATTATTTGATGAAAGTGTATTCAGTTTATTTCAGCAGAAGTAAAGTTATCATATGTATTGGAGATTGTCTGCACTTTTTTTGTGCGGAGTAACCAAAGTACGCATTAACTGATTTGGGGCTCACCATGGGGAATTTATTGAAGGCCCTGATTAAAAATGTCATAAAAAACCCATTTTTGACGTGTTGGCATAAAATAAAAAGAAAATTTGTTTGTTTTTTAGTGGAAGATGGGAATTTATTTCATCGAGTGAACACCATATGTTGATATTTTCACTCGTGGCTGTGCCACTCGTGAAAATATCACATATGGTGTTCACTCGATGAAATAAATTCTCATCTTCCACAAAAACAAACAAATATCCTCTATTTATTTTATGCCTACCAATGAAATATAAGGAAATATCAGTGAGATAAAAGTGATAATACACTGTTTTGAATCAGTTAATTACCATTTTGATAATACATGTTTGTGCCTGAACTATTGAATATTGAGTATTAATCCGCTTTTATAATTAAAGTATGTATGGCAAAATTCAATAAATATTGATAAACTGTGTAGACTAAAATAAATATTATTTGATGAAAGTGTATTCAGTTTATTTCAGCAGAAGTAAAGTTATCATATGTATTGGAGATTGTCTGCACTTTTTTGTGCGGAGTAACCAAAGTACGCATTAACTGATTTGGGGCTCACCATGGGGAATTTATTGAAGGCCCTGATTAAAAATGTCATAAAAAAAACCCATTTTTGACGTGTTGGCATAAAATAAAAAGAAAATTTGTTTGTTTTTTAGTGGAAGATGGGAATTTATTTCATCGAGTGAACACCATATGTTGATATTTTCACTCGTGGCTGTGCCACTCGTGAAAATATCACATATGGTGTTCACTCGATGAAATAAATTCTCATCTTCCACAAAAACAAACAAATATCCTCTATATCTTACACATTATATCACGCAGAACGCAAGCGTGCGACCGCTTACGTCACTGGGTACGTCACTGTTAAATAGTACACATACTTGCATCCCTTATAAATATACGTACGTGTTAGAAAGGAAATAGATCTTAAATTTTCGTGATATAACGTCGAAAAAACATGGTTTCTCCTTCATATGCGTAATTAATTAGTCACTCAGGCCTACGGCCTTCGTGATTAAATTACTAAGAAATATGAACTCGACACCGTGATATATTCGACGGTTTATCGCTCAAACTTAAAATGTATTTCATAGATATAAACCGCTGTAATATTTTAGTAAACCACTGCAAATCACGAAATAAATGGACACATTCAATAAAGCTAAAACAACAGTCAACAGCAACTTCACTTTGAAGTCAAAATTTTAAAATGGTTTATCATGTTTGCTGACCAGTATAGAGATGAACTGTTCTTACCTCCGAAATCGATCGCTAAATAAAGAAAAAAAACTTACATTGACATGTATCACCAAAGTATCCGAAGTTGCAAGTGCACGTAAAATACGGATAATTGCTAGATCCGTGACATCGCCCATGATGTTGGCATGGGTTTGGATAGCAAAGGTCACCTGAAAATGTCATATCATGTTGGGTTTTCATTAAGTATTGCAAGGGAACCTTCTTAGACTGTGTTTTTTCCCCGGACGGTCAAAAATTGTGCATTTTTATGTAATGTTTGTCACTTTTAAAGAGAAAGGGATAGATAGATAGATATATATGCGAAAAAATACGAAAAGCTTCAGTTTGCTTCAATTCAACGCTGTATCAAACTGAGCGTTACATAAACAACTACACTTTGAAGCTAAAATGGGTTCTGTACTTCAGTTTGTAAATACTAAAGAATATACTTAAGAAATCTATGGATGCTTTCATCTATAACTTTTATTTTCTGCTGAAATCCAGAACGCACGTGTTTATAAAGATAGGATGGCTAAATTATTTCAAACTTACGATTTTGACAGGTGTTTCCTGTGTAACCGATATTACAGTGGCAATACTCCCTACCAAAACTTGTGTGACAACTCCCATGGCCGTTACAGTCTAATCTGCATTCTAAATGTGAAATGTAATACTTGGTTATTGTTTGTTATTATCTTATATAATTTATTTTCACCATACTTTGACATTCATGTCATTATCAATTTAAATAAACAATAAACATACAATTTCTTTCAAAATATCCCTAAATTTACACACTTCAAATGAGATAAAAGAATTATGTAGCAAATGCTCTACATCGAAAGTTTTGTTTGAAGTACATCAGTCGTTAACAATGTCCTACTCCATAAATTAAGTGAAAGATAATAAGTCCATTAAAGAAATTTAACAGGTTAATGGTTAATCCTTCAAGCAGCTTAAGCTCTGAAAGTGCCGGGATCAAAAACTACTCTTTTAAACAATATTTTAAAGTATATTTCTATATTAAGTATGGTTGTAATATTAAATGCCATTCTGATGAAATCCTTACAGAATGTTCAGAACCTTGACTGTGCAATTGTGCATACTGTCTCGATTTTCCGATTGACTGAATTTTGTAGGAGTTATGAGACTTTTTAGATTTTATTTTTTATCTTTTGTTAGCTCCTCCAACATTTATTATACTTTAATGAAAACTTACAGAAATGATCAGTATTTAGTGTTGTTGTACGTATTTTCACGATTTTCACCTTAATGTTGCACTTTTTTACTTTTGGGACTTTTTAGTTTTTAATATTTTATCTTTTTCAGCGCCCGCAAATCTTCCTAGGTGGATATTGGTAAGTGCACTCAGGTTCCACAAGCTTCATAGTCAGGTTGATCATGACCAGTTGAAGACCGCTTTTGTTTAAAGGTTAGTAGTTCAAAGGTCAAGGTCCGTAGACATTGACAAGCAAAAGAGTTCCGGTCAATAACCAGAGAACGCTTGGGCCTAGGCATTTAATTGATTATTACTAGTACATAACAGCTATTATTTTTGCTGATACTAGGTCAAAGCATGAAAACATGATTTCAAACCAGTTACTTTAAAACGCTAAAGCTTAGGCTGTTCAAACGTAATAGGCAGGTTGGTCATCCCTATACATTTTGGGGTCTCTAGTTCAAATCAAAGGTTGCAATGACCTAAAACAGAAAATACAGTTCTGATCAATAACTTCAGAGCAATCTGTCCCTGGTTTCTCAGGCTTCATAGGCAGATTGGTCACGACCAGTATATAACCTCTTTTGTCAAGGTCAAGGTCAAAGTGTCAACTTCTATTATTTTGGTCAATAGTTTTTTCTACCAGAAGTCCATAAGGCTTTCATTTTGTACTTGCACTACCGATTGAGCTAGCCGGGGCGAAGAATAAAACAAGAATAAAGCATATGTGTATAATTATAAATAAAAATATCTATAAAAATATTTTTGCTATTCATACAGAATCAATATTCCACAGCAGTGTTCTTAAGACGAAATATTTATACAGAATGATACAGAAAGACATGAAAAATACTTCTCGAAAACAACAAGGCCTTGAATTTGGATATTTGATATGTGTCTCAATCTATTTGTACTTAAAAATATTATTCAAATAACGCAACTGGGATCATAAATGACCACCCTCTGGGGTCCAAAGTTTTATAAATAGTTAATAAAAAACAAGATAGATATTCTTTAAAGACTTTTGCTATCAAGTATGAATCATTTGTCTAGTGGTCCCCATCATAGGTGGAAGGATAAAGATTAGCTTTGTCCGTCTGTCTATTTGGCTGTCTGTCTGTCAATCCAGCCTCAAAACACTCATGAAACTCTACACTTAAACCTATCATTCTGGAAAGGGACAGGCATAAAGTTAATTCCGATCAGACCAGTTACTTCTGAGCCGTAGCCCTTACATTATTTTTCTTTAAACAACACTATAATTAGGTCAAATATCGAATCATATAGGGAAAATTATAGAATCTTTATCTCCAAAATGTCTATGACTGGAGGCTTTTTTTTAATTCATTGATGTGAAGGTAATAAATTGCTCTTAAAATAGCGAACTTGGCTCAGTGAAAACTTTGATTAATTTTCCTTGTGCCGGAGCTTTGTAGATTCATCGAGATTAAATGAAAGAAGGGTGAATTCATTTTTGCGTAACGGAAATAGTACATTGGGCGACCGTGTATGTTAAAATATATTCATAGTTGTTGAGCTGTAAAAATGAAAGTATTGTTTAATACGTGTAGTAAATTAAACATTAAGTAACTCTTTCTATATTTTTGTACTTATGTCAACTTATTTGGTTAATGTAATTGATTCATATTCGAAAGATGTCTAGGGTATTTTATACTTGTTCTTTATCAATGTGTTTGCTTTTTTATAGAGTATGGATTCTGACCGTACTGGTTTAAATCTTAAATAATTGATATCTTCTGTTCACTTTTTGCAAATCCATTACAAAGTCAGCCAAACGGTCATGGTGTCTCCATATCGCTCGCAAACAAGAGCTAAATATCACATTGAATAAAATTAATCAATTCGTGTTTTATTGACAGTAACAATTTATCTAATTATTACCAGAATCCTTTTAAAGTATCGGTTGCTTTGGAATTCTGAAAGAACTGTTTTGCGCTATACATAAGTTAAAATCCACTTTCTTACAATATCTACAGTCACATTGACCTGCATACACCGCCCTTTCCATTTTACATTTAAAATCTGCAATAGCGGGTCCGGGGTGAGGGGTGGAGGGGGAAGCACCTATAGAAAACAGACCCAAAGTCGCCCCCCCCCCACACCTCCCTAAACCTGAAATCCTGAATTGGCCCCAGATTTGGATGATGGAGTCAAGTGTGTTGACATTTTATTAAGGAAATGTTTCCTACTACTTTTTAGGATAAATCCCCCTTTTCAATTTCGTTTTTTTTTTTTTTTTTTTTGTTCTCACGCGAGTTAAAATATAGTCAATGAACTATTAGATAGCATGAAGTATTTAGTATTAGATAGCATTCTAATACGAAAATCAAAAAAAGTATAAATAGTAAACTTACGCCTCTCTAGAAAACTAGTGGCATCATTACAAATGCATGCAGCCAAAATGAAATCTGAAAAAAGCATACTCAATTTGCTTTATCTCTCTTAATTGTATCAATTTGCTTTATTCTCTTAATTGTATCAATTTGCTTTATCTCTCTTAATTGTATCAATTTGCTTTATTCTCCTAATTGTATCAATTTGCTTTATCTCTCTTAATTGTATCAATTTACTTTATCTCTCTTAATTGTATCAGTTTGCTTTATCTCTCTTAAATGTATCAATTTGCTTCAATTCACTTAATGTCATTATTAGAATTATGCTACATTGAAAAGGAGAATTGTGCTCGTTCTTTAAACTTGACAGCTATATAAGGTTCTTACATAAAAAGCCATGCATTCTGTCCAGCTCCACACAATAACATTTCAAAGATAAATTAAGATTTATTTTTACTAAATCTTGTCAAAACTTCCTACATGTCCGAATTGTTATCTAACTTGAACAGATATGAAATCTGCATGTATGTAGCTTTGTTACTAAATTTGTGTACCGCGTCCTGTTTTGTTGTACGAAAGATTACCAAATCATGGCGCCGCTGGAACAAAACTTAACAGTTACTATACGTACAGCCAGTATGTTGTGCGCAAGCTTCACAATTAGCTTAAGTTTTTATCAGAAAGTCACGTGTTTTTTTCCAGTTGACCGAAATGAAAAAATGCAAACATTTTTTGAAACTACAAAAAAAATTAATACATGTACATCCAAAACAAAAGTGTCAAAATTAATAACAATAAATATACATGCAAAAGTCAAGGTGACATAAAAATACATAAAAAGATACAAAATGGTGGTCTACCAAACTATGCTACATACCAATATCAAAAATCATGGACATACAGTTTCAGACAAGAGGATATCCACAGTTTTCCTTATAAAATATTATGTAAAACAAGTGATCCTTAGGGTGGGGCATTTAATGGCACAAGGAGCATTAACTGAACAATCTTTGCAGAGGTTAACTAAACAAAGCTACATACCAAATACGAAATCGTATCTAACGCTAAGGGCCCATGGTTTCTGACAAAAGATTTTTCAAAGATTTTATATTTTACACAAATAGGACCCCCAGGACGGGATTCATTTTGACTAAAATAATAGGTATAATTTGAACAATCTTGGCAGAAGACCTCTAGATGATGCTCCATGTCTATAATTTGTGGTTTCAGAGAAGAAGTTTTTCAAAGTGTTTCCAATATAATTCAGTTTAAATCAAGTAACCTTCGGGTAAGGTCAGTTTTGACCCCAGTGACAAAACATTATCAATCTTGGTAGAAGATGCTTCACACCAAATTTCAGAGCTCTGGGCCTAATAGATTGTTAGCAAACCATTTATATGACCGGATGGTGTTTTTTTCTAAGTATGAAGCATTTGTGATATAAGGGAGAAAACCTTAGGCTTTGGAATTAAATGATTTGCTTTAAATTTTGAATTTTTTGTTTTTGATTTATAATATTTTGATTTTTAACATTTTATAATTTTAATTTTAGAGTTTTATTGATTTTTATCATATCTGAATTCTAGGTTTTATAATTTGTATGTCAGTCTTTCAGAAGTTATGACGTTTATGCTGTGAAGCATGGTTATCAAGTTATAGTGCAGAAATATTGATGGTTTAGTTGATTGTCACCTTGAACTTTTATGTACTTATCCCGAACAGTATAGGGGTCATGTAATTAATGATGGCAATCATACTAAGAAGTTTGAAGTCTGTATGGGTAGTAGTTGCCAAGTTATATAGCAGATTTTTTTTCAGTGTTTAGTTCATTGTGACCTTGAAATCTGACCTACTAAGATTAATTGGGGACATTTTCTAAATGTAATCAATCATCATATGAAGTTTGAAGTCTGTATGACATATGGAAATAAAGTTTTCCAGCGGAAATAGTTTCCAGTGCTTAGGTCACTGTGACCTTGACGTTTGACCTACTGACCCCAAAATCAGTACAGGTCATTCGCTCAATATGTGCAATTATTATATGAATTTTGAAGTCTCTACAACAAATGGTTGTCGAGTTACAAAGTGTTAATGATTCTAAACATTTAGGTCACTGTGGCCTTGACCTTTAACATTCTGACCCCAAAATATATAGGAGTCATCCGCCCAATGTGTGCAATCATTATATAATGTTTGAAATCTCTATAACAAATGATTGTCACGTTAAATGGCGGAAATGATTTTCAATGTTAAGGTCACTGTGAACTTGATCTTCGAGCCACTGACGGCAAAATCAATAGTGATCATGCACACAATGTGGGCAATCATCAGATGAAGTTTAAATACAAAACAGTCCAAAGTGATCCTCCAAAAACCAAATTGCTAATGGACGGACCATAACATAATATGCCCTCTCGGGTATATAAAAATGCACCTAATTTTCCTAACCAATATCAGATTCTGTGGTGGTCAACAACTTATTTTTATCGAGTGATCCACTTTAAATTTTGGACATGCAAAACTATTATTTTTTTTATCTTTGTTATGTATAGAAACAATGAGAAAAAAAGATTATGGTAAGATATCAATGTTATGATAAAATTACACAGTGTTTGTTGTCTTCACTCAACCTTCCTTGCGGACCATCTACACGTGAAGTAGGTTCTTAATCTCATTTAGTCTGAAAAATGTTCATCAAAAGATGCATGGAGACTAGGTCAAACATGATTTTTCATAAATAACATATTCAAAGCGCCATAATTTCTGGCAAACATCGGCGCCCAGCAGATTCATCATTTTTAAACCGATTTATTATGTAGTTTACTGAAGCGTGACAGTGGTTGAAAGAACGTAATGACCGAAAATCCCCATTTTGGAGGCGAGACCTCAATATGAAAAAATACGGATCATCAAGACTTGGGTGCGTTTCATTTTTTTTATACCGCGTATGGTGCCAGTTGTCATTCATGAACACCTGATATGGCATGCTACTTCTACTCACCTAAAAAATGTTGATTAATAACTTAACTTTCTTTCGACCATTGTCACGCTTCAAAACCACTACACTGATCATCATTTTCACGAAACAAAAATAATACTTGTTATAAAATGTGATGCTCAGTAAATTTTGAGTAGTATACAGGATAGACTCAGAACGGGGAAACTAATCAACAATCCTGTTCGTGGTAGATATCCTCGCCCAATGAAAAATATAAAAGAATTTCTCATCATTCTAAATGTTCCAGTCCACCAGCCGCCTGAAGTTAGCACTATACCCACAACCTAAACAAGTTGGCTGCATAAAAACAGCACCTATAGTAATTGGTTATGCCCAATAATTGATTGTTGATGTGATCATATTTGATGCAATATTTCTTGCGTTATTGATAGTTTTGTTCCTGCTTTAACCCTAAACATGCTGAAATTTTGTAATGGATTTGTCTAGCTTTGAATTTGGAACAGTTCATTCAAAGTTTAAGGGATTTTAATATCAAAATACAAATATGGAGCTACCAACAGTATAGAGCCTAGTCAGACTGCACGTATGTGCAGGCTGGCCTGGCTCTATACTGGTGGCAAAGGCTAATCACTTCCGGTTCCAGCAGGTTAAGGGTTAACGTTTCTGTCCATGTAAGTAATTCTTGTCAGAGTGTAAACATAGTTAGCAAGTAATTTTTTATAAGGCTTTACAAGCACAGGATATAATGAATACACTATAAAATATAATCTTTGAGAACTAAACTACTATCATCTAATTTTAGAAGATAATTAAAGTATTGTAAATAGAGCTAAAAAAAGAGAACAGCATAACAATTCTAAATTTTACAAGACTTAAATTTCCAGTGTACATTATAATCACTTATCAGTGCTACACTGGGCATGCAAAAAAACCAGAGGTGTCATTTGAATGGGAAGTTTCTGTATCGTGCACTATCCCCCAACAGCCTCCTCATAGGGCGTCGGCCATATGGACAACCGGTACCGACGATAAATAAGCTCAAATATATAAAGCAATATACAGTTACTTTAGTGACGCTCGCATCGCTTGCTTGCATTATAGGCATTTTCAGAATTCTAGGAGATTGTAAGTCTGTTGTTGTACGAGCAGTAAATAATTTTGTCAATTTTATTGCTGTCGTTATTAAAAGCTATGCAAAATTATTTATCGACTATAACTAATTTCCTTAAAAAATTCAAACACATCATTTACCTTAAAACGCAAACAATATTTTGCACTCTCGCTAGTAAACATTAAGAGAAATCTAATGATTGCACATTGTTAAAACTAGGGCCGCAAATGGGGTCGAAAATCTCCGGCCATTAGACGGTATGTCGCAGTTAGAAAAACTAGCCACTATACTGAGTGATGCCCTATGAGACATAACCCCGAAACTAAACTCTACAGCAGGCGTTGGTTACATGGGCAACTGGTACCGCAGATAAATGAGTTTAAGAGATAGATTGTTACTTACAAGCAAAGAACCTCCTATCTCAGGAACCACTACGGGGATAGCATGAAGGTAGTCTTGGTATTGTAACTGTCTGCCGAGGGCAGAAAATGTTTTTGTGTGAGATTGAGTTCAAAAGGGACGAGTTTGGAACGAGTGTTAAGCAGTGGTTAACTAATAAGAAGGTGGCTTTTGGCTATTTTAACTCAAACGCGTAGTTTTAGTCTTCTAAATGCATTGATTTTAAGAGAAGTAGTGTCATACCATACCATAGCCCATCTTCCCGCTGAGCACGTGCTAGACTTTGCCACAACTGGTTAAGAATAGAATATAGAACTCTTTTTTTGCATCGAACTTATTCGCCTAGTTGAATTTCTACAAACCATGTAGTTTATGCAAAATGCAACCGATGCGGCAATTCATGAAAATATCGTGTGGTAACCTTACTAAAATACAAAAAAAACATTCTTTTCAGAGTATACGGGGTCTCACACGCTCGAATTTACCGGGCTTTATCGTCACTAAATCATAGTGTTGAGATTACCAAACAAGAAAATGCCAAGTATGGCCGCAGTTAGTTTTTACTATTCCAATTTGTACAAAGGAACAGTTTGTATAAAGAGTTGGTGTAATTTGAAAGCTTTGAAAATGTGAAAGTTTTTCAAATACTCTAGAAAATATTTTTAATTGCGTTGCTAAGTACCCAATGAACAGTCTTAAATAGTTATGACTCAAACCGGTTGTATATTCTTCATGCATTAAACTTAGTTAATGATATATAATAATTTAGTGATAAAATTACAACTCAAAACTTAAAAAAGTCTCTTTCGAAAACCTAATTATTTGCGAGAAGCTCGCCTTATTCTCTCTCTCTCTCTCTCTCTCTCTCTCTCTCTCTCTCTCTCTTCGACGAGCCAGTACAAGACGCATTGTCTTCTACAACTTACACTACCATTGTTTTTGGGGTCACTTCCAGCCTCACAATCGAACTGCTAATTGACTCTTTTTCTCCTGATACAACGTTACCATGTATTTATGTGTAAGATGTTTCTAATAATGATGCAAACGATAGTTTGTGTTTCTTTTCACAAAGTTTTGCATTCAACATGATAATTTTCGGAAGAATGTCACAAGTCTTAAAAAAACTTACCATGTCTTCTAAAAAAGATTGATGTTTAAATTTCAAAGAATATCAATATTGTAACTGCGCGAACTGGTTTGCAATTTTGCCGTAACGACTTTAGTTTCGCCTAACTAGCGCTAAGTATGTTTCCGCGAAAGTATGTCGCCTTGAAATCCTCTAATCGTCTTCGTGGCCTAGTGGTTAAGGCGTCCGCTTACGGAGCGGGAAGTCGAAGGTTTGAGTCCTGATGCGGCCGATTGGTGAGCCTCCAGCTAGTTAAAGAATGGTTACCGATTGCCTGACCGCCGGGCGCCTGGCAAATAGGATAATGCATCGGGGAGTAAATGTTTACAATAATAGAGGTATCTCATAAGTCCGGGAGGCTAGTCCTTTCAGCAGGGGTGACACTGTAATAAACTAGCAATTTTTTTCCTCTTCAGTATGAAAAACGCGAACTATAGTATCCGCGAACGTTTCTTGGTTTACATTATGTAATGGTTGAGCAATGGTATAAACAAGGCAAATTGAATTACTTGTCACGTTTAAAAACATTCGTATCTGACAAAGAACCAAGATTTCGATGTTTTGCGACACACATGAAGAGCAAGTATACTTACCTTAATAAATACATTGTATAGAGCGTTGTCTTGGGCATAGGTGTACCACAACTAAATTCATACCATTATCGTTGATTAAGAGACAGTGGTACAAGCGACCTCTCGTTCCACGTTCTACCCATCAACTACATTTCTCGACTTTATTATAAGCTTCTTAAAAATAAGTTTCTATAACAGGGGCAATTTAATGACACTATTGCTGCTTCTCTGTAGATCGTAAATGAGCTGAATTTATTTGTGCATCAAACACACCTATTTTGGTCAAAGGGAGAAAACTCCTCCAATAGTTGCTCTGGAAGTTAAAAGATGCAGTGCCACAAAAGTGACGTGTACTATATTTTTTTAATTTATGTCATTCTCGCGACTTCAAATTTGCTCGGAAGGACATAAAAAGAAAGTAATGCATCGTAGCTATTTGCACACTGAAAATTCTTTACACATTATTTACTAATTTTGCCACCGATAATTGAGAATATTGAGATATTGAGAATGAAAACTCATTTTATGATATTTTCTTCTACTGAATTGACTGGAACTTCAAAAAGAAATCCAGTGATTATACCCAGACTATAGTAAAGTCCACTTTATTTATTTTATTTATTTATTTATTTTATTTGCCTGTCTATTCTATTCTATTCTATTCTATTCTATAACCCGCTATATCGTTAATTGTATTGCTGCTCTATCTTTACAGTTTTACAAGATATACATTTATTACATTGAAAAGAACGTTTGCGTTCTAACAGTGAAACGACAATTTTCACAATTATTTCATGAAACATTCAGCCACGTGCAGCCAGATGTTACCCCCTCTAGCTCCGCCCCTCTGATGCATGACATAATATTCGACCGTGAAAATGTGAGAACAATTTGTGGATGATTAGTTCAGCATTTATACCACATTTATTTTCTGTTACTATGGTAATATTCATCCCCGCATCTCGGCAAGAACACCTGGCAGCGGGGGCTCCAAGCGGCACAAGCCAAGCCTTTTTCCCTAAAAAAAATATTTAAAGGTTGCATTTTCAGGTATGATTAGCGGCAAATTAAATGAACTATTGTCGATTTTCTTATAAACATTTGCGTATATGTAGAATTTATGAAGTTTTTTTTCCAATCGAGAAAACATTTTTTGCATCCTGACTCTTTACCCTGTGGAGTGCCCCACAAAAAGATGATAAGAGGCTTATCAGCGTTACAGGTATGTACAGCTCTCTTTCGTTGCACATCTTTGTTATATATCATAGTAGAAGTGTTTGACTGATATGTGTGTTGTTATAATATTGTATAAAAACATACACAGCACTATGGAATGAAAATTTCGAATACTAACTTTCTTGTTTAATACTTAATAAAAGGCCGTCATTAAGAGACAGACTGCTTTCAGTGGGTGAGTGGTGTTATTTTATTGTATTTTTTTAAATTTCTGTTCGCTGTGTTAATTAACTGTGATATTTATTTTTGGCTGTAATCTCTTGGTTTCACAGTAACTTGCTTACTCCTGATTATTCAAGAAACACGTGCATTCGTTTCAGTTTATTTTAAAGGGACATGCCGTAAAACCTAATTGATAATATATCTATGATGCTGGCTTATTTGCTATAAAATGAACACTAATTTAGGACTGAAAATGGAACATATATTCAACCAAATTTCTTTCAGCAGTAAGGAAGCATTTATCTCTAATAAATGGCTTTCCAACTAAAATGGTACAACAAAAGTTATCTGTATAAAAAACAAAACTAATATGTATTTTGAATTTCGCACCCAGCAATACATTGTAATTCATTATTATTGAATTATATAATATTATATGATTATAAAATTCATTATCATTCAACTATATAAGATTTTTAAGAAAATGGAATACTCTAAAGTCTAAATTTTAGGCCATATTCCTTTAAACTGTTAAAATATTCGAAAAAATTATGACTTTTTGTTGCTTATTTTTTTAAAATGGTTTTACTGATCCTTCATTCTGTGTTCCATTTTGGAACCGTTTCTTTCTTTCTTTCTTTCTTTCTTTTTTATAATTCTTAATCAAACATACCAAGCGTTGAACGAGAAACTCGCCTTCAGGCGTTCATACCTTATAGTATACTAGTCTCGAGATTTTCACTCGAAGATAAAGCCGTGATCTCACAAAACTTAACCTGAGAATTTTAAGTGGATCACATACTATATGTTTCTCTGTCCAAATGTCTTTGTTCATTGAGTTTTTCAGTTGTGTCTAGGAAGCAATATGTCAGTCAAGGTGGGAAAAAAATAGTGTTCAGTTGTTAAATGATAAATTCATACATATACAGATAGACTTATAAATACCCCACCCGCTGATCGTTCAAACATTTAAATGTTATCCAGACATCTTAATAGGTAAACATAACCTTCAACATAAAATAGAACGGTTTTCAAAGATAAAATTCATTATTATACGTGAAAACTTAAAAATGTTTATTAACTATTTATTACAGGTAATTTTGAAAGGGTAGCCATGGCAACAAGTGACTTCTTAGAGAAAGGAATGTTCGAGTTTCAGAAGGGAAACTTCAAGCAAGCGGAACAATTCTTGACATCCGTAATCAAGGGTGACAACTCTGAAGACAAAATTGATGCCTACAGAATGCGCTCTGCATGTCGTCATGAAATGGGCCAATATCACTCCGCCATCGAAGACGCTAAACGCTTATTAGAATTGCACTCAAAATCAACGTCTGGATACGCCCTTTGGGGAAATGCTCTGACAAAGTTAGGACACTACGAAGATGCTTTAGCCACTTATAGGCTTGGGTTAGAGATCGATAACAATGATCCTGAAATTAAAAAAGGCTTGAAAGATATGCAGGTAGAAATAATGGCAAAGGCGAATTGCGCACAAGAAAAGACTTACGACGCGGTAAAAATGAGTTCACAGGACCCGTATCCAGGTGACAATGAACTGGAAGCTTTAGAAAATGAAATAATGCAAAAATGGGGGATGACAGAGTTTCCTCCCTTAGAAGTATTCATGCAGGACCCACAGAAGGCAGTTCGAGAATATCGCGCAGCCTTGCAACTGAGAAAAGCCGGAAATGACGAACAAGCACTTGAAAAAATGAAGGTTTGTAGAATTCGAAGTTGCAGAGCAGTTTGTCGATCTGATGAAGCAAGCTTCAGAATATAATTACATTTACATTCGTTATCATTCAGCTGAACTATGTCCTTAAAGTCGTACAAGTTTAAGGTGAATTGTTCATGAAAAATTATGACTTACACATGAAATTAATGAGAATTTACATAAAAATGAAAAGCATTAAGAAAACATTTGAAAGACACTGGTTATATGAAGCAACTATTCTTACAGATTTAGTTTTAAAATGTCCACTACTGATTTACAAAACTTTTTATTCGTATTATGTCGTAAATTACACAGACAATTTTATCGTGATAAAACTAAAAGAATATAGAAAAATATGTCAAAATATAACAAAGTTCTGGTGTATTTTTAAGTCGCAAATGACACAGATAATTTTATTATGATAAAACCATAGAAAAAATTAGCGCAGTTCTGATGTAATTTTACATAGCAAAGTTTTAATGTTATTTAACGGCGCAAAGTTTTAATGTTATTTAACGACGCAAAGTTTTAATGTTATTTAACGACGCAAAGTGCTGATGTTATTTTAGGACGCCATACGGTACGATGCGGCCAACTTTACACTACGAGGGGAGATCGCTGCTCTTCTGTTTGAGATGGGAAAGAACAAAGAAGCCTACACACATTGCCAGTGTATCCCTGCAGACTTCCGGGCTGCCAAATATTGGAAACTCGGAGGTTAGTTCGTCTGCATAATCAGAAACTTAAAGGGTACGGATCCATTCTCGTACCAGATAAGGCGTAGCCTATCGTCTGTTTATCCATTGTAATATGTCATTGATTTATGATGATGAGTTCGAGCCATGTTACCATTCTGACTCTTTAGGTTGTAGTTATTGTACACAGATATCCAAAAATATGGCCTGGATAATTGAAACACGCGTATAAATTGAAAGATGCAAACCCTTGGAAAATAATGTCAAAACCTTTGTAGCTCTTTAAATTCTTTGAAGATTACATATCTGAAGCACCTAATTGATTTACCGATTGAGTTGTATTTTCTCTCAGGTCAAATCTTGAACGCCTTGGATCTTCCGGTTCACGCGGAGTCATGGTTACGTCAGGGATGCAAACTGGATAAAAATGACAAAGAGATGCCACTTCTGTTTCAAAATATTCGTGTCAAAAGACTTTATGGCCCTCTAACACAAGGAACAAAGGTGAAAGGTTTTGTTCTTTTATTCTGTTTTGTCCTGTCCTATCATATCCTGTTTTTTCTTGTGCTGTCCACTTCTATGCTGTTCTGTCCTAAAATATTCTGTTCTTAGTTCAAAAACTGCACAGATACATGTTTTTCAGTTTCAGTGCAATAAGGGCATAACTACAGATATTTTTTATTTATCTATTCGGTTTTACAAACTTTAACTTTTGACCAAACTAATTTGATACATTCTGATATTTCTTTTGGAGGGTGAGGTGGATGGTGGTTGGGGGCACTCTGCGTGATTCGTTACCTTATTAAACAGACCAAGTGGCGTACAAGTATTGAGTTACCTTTTCTCGAGTCAGTGACTAAAATTGAGGTATCCATTGTATTTTGTAGGTCAATGTTGTTTTTACACAATATGGCCGAGCCATTGAAGCTGCAGAAAATATTGCACAGGGAGATAACTGCTTTAGGGACAAACCAGCTGTGCTTGCTCAGACCTTGGACACACTGCACGTGCCTGCTTGCCAACACTGCGCTAAATGCTTAATGCATCCCGAGGACTATTTTGGTAAAGATATCCTTGCGCAGAACGCTGAACTAAGAAAAATAGTCCAGAAATACTGGCCAATCAGACCACGCATCGAGTGCAAGAAATGTGGCAGTAGGACGATATATTGTAGTGTTGAATGCCGGGAGGAGAGCTGGTCTACATATCACCAGATTTTATGTGTAGGGGTCAATCCAAATGCAAAGAAACTGTACGAAATTTGTGACAAATTCAAAACGCTTACAGAGGACACTCGCTGTTATAGAGGAGTATGGAATGCGTCTTTTAGTCCGTTTGTGCTGGCTAACATTTGGGCCAGTGTGATATGTTTGGCCAACAAATTAGCAGCTCAAGAAGGTAGAGACAAACCTAGCGCGGCCAACTGGAGCATAGCTAAATCACCGTATAGGAAGTAAGTACAAACTTCCTAAAATGGAAAACACAAAAGCACTGATAAACTAAGTATTTTGGGAAAATGTGTAAGGGATTAGATCTCTGTATGGCAACGCTTTGAACTTTTTTCTCAGTTTAGTTTAGATAATAGAAATACATCTTTTTACATACGTCATGAAGGGGAAGGAGTGGGGTATTGTTCAAACTTAATGAGAATACTGTAAAATCTTTGTCAAAAAGCTAAGTCTGGAGTAATATTTAAACATTCTATGGCAGGATCTTATGAAAAGAAAGGTGCAGAAGTTTTGCCCTTGAAACATGTCTACAGTTTATACGCAATATATTTGAGTTACTTGTAATTGCGACAATTTTTTCATGTTTAATAATCACAGATTTATAGCCTATGGTAACGCAAGCAATGCAGCTGTGATTCCGAAGATGGTTACTGTAATGCAGGAAGTGTTTGACAATGAAAGCTTACCCGCTAATTACCGCTTGAAGATTAATAACAAGGAGTTTGATGGGCGGTACTTCCAGGCCACGTGTAACGTTCAAGCGTTTTCTGACCCAGCCCCTCCCTTCAATGTCTTTATGAACAACGTCGCACAGGATCCAAGAAGGTAAAAAAAATTCTGTAATCTCGCTGGTAATCCTGATACATGGTTCTACCTGGTATTGAATGCACTTGTTAAAGCCGCACTTTCAAATACCTAAAATACCAAAGCTGTAGTAGTCTAAGTATTTGTTATGTCAAAAAAAAATGTAATATTTTGAAATACCAAACAGGTCACATAGCTCTGCGAGAATGAACTGCAACATAAATAGGACTCAAATGCATTATATCTTATCTTCGCTTACATGTTTCTGCTGCAACTTTGGTATTTTTGCATGTCTAGAAAAATACTGAATGTTTTACATTTGTTATCGAACGACAAATCAGTGTGTGTAGTACGTCATCAAATATTGCGTATATGTTTCTGCGACGCAGGATTTATGATCGTTAATCTTCGGAACCTTCGCTTAAATTGTCCGGAATCTTAAAATCAGTAAAGGACCAACATACAGCTACACATTTTACGTACTCAAAGTGATTGCTTCTGATAGATAATGAGGATTTAAATTTCTCTGGAAATCTAAGGCACATGTTTTGATCAGCATAGCATCTGGTTGACACGGTGGCTGTCTGTACATAGTTCAAGCCCTCCTGTCCTCAATGAAATCGTTTGTTTCTTTAAAATAATCATTTTCTTGTGGTTCGCAGTTTGTATAAAATATTATTACTTTTTTATATCCGGTAATTTGAATAATTTCTAAAAATTTCTAGAAGTAATCGTGAATTGTAGTTTATGCTTATTTGTCATTGTTAAAATCTTTATGCCAGGGAGTTAGTGCGCATGCACACAATGAATGACCCAGATGACGCCATGTTTGCAGGGATGTTTCCCCTCCATGCTTGTTTGAATCATTCCTGTGACAATAATGTTGAGGTAAGTCTACGGCTTACATAGAAATTAAGAACGTATTTTTAGCTTCACTTTTTCAAATTAAAGGCGTTTTCCTGTGTTCAGACGACCCTGGGTTCTATTGTAGCTAGAGCTCGATATTTGCCCCTTTTGCAAAGAGACCTGGTAGTTTGATTCATCGGATAAAATGTGTTTTACTGGGCAACAACTGTGCAAAAATAATTGTTTTAAACTTACATGACAGTGGTAGTTCTAGGAAACTATATTACTATATTTTGACAGGTTTTAGATGGGCATCCTGGTGTGCTTGTCCGTGCAAAGAGAGCAATCAAGGCCGGGGAGGAGTTATTTACTACATACATCAATACAAAATTACCAAGGAAAGAAAGAAGGGCGTGGCTTTTTCGGTATGCATTCTCGAAACTTTATCTCATCAAGGACCACTAAGCGTTCTTATGTTGAAAAAATACCCCTGAAAACATATCTTTTTCTTAATGCAAACCTGTTGTATGTACTAATCGATTGAAGCAATGTTTAATTTGTTTTGTCTTTTTTTTTACTTTTTGTCTTTGCCGTAATTTGACTGTACATGGCCAAAGGCATTTATTATGCTGATGGCCAATAATATTTTAACTTGGACTGAAAAAAAAACTCTTTTCCTTCTTTTTTTTTTTTTTTTTGATTTTATTGAAATATTCGCTCAAATGACCGACACCCCTTGCAGAGTTTAGTTATTTCAGGTTGTTGGGTTTGTGCAAGAAACAGTAGCCATTCCATTCTAGAGACACCCTTGGTGTTTAGCACTGATACGTGTGACCTCGGTTTAATGTCTTATCCGAAAGCCAATTAGTAATATTAATGGAAAAACGGAGAATCGAACTCGCGATCCCATGATTACCAATCACAAGCGCATTACCACTAGGCCACTGATCCGCTCCTTATAATATAAAACTCCGAGCCTAGTTCCTACTCGTAAAGGAGACACTGACTCATAAATTTGGCGTAATAAATACCGATTCAGATAGAATACATCAATTTATTTTCAAAAGTTGGTCTGCTGCTAGTTTTGTAATGTTACTGTTGTGTTAATTCTAAATTTAATACAGTAGGTGAAGGAACTAATTGGTAATTCATAAAAAATACTGCTTTGACAGCGAAAGCTTTGATTATTTTACTTTTGCTGTAGTCAAAATAGATTTGGAGTCTTAATCTCAGTGTTGCAGACGATAAGATTTTAAGGGTCCTACAATATCATGTCAGTGAAAAATATAATTAGTGGGTGACATTGATGGAAAAAACAATCTTTTTTTTCGTGTCAGGGGCTATAACTTTTGGTGCCAGTGTCCAAGATGTAAGTTTGAAGGAGACAGTCCGGACAAGTGTACGGAATGTGGCAAAGACGCGAAAACTGATGACAAAGAAAAATATCCTGGTAAGCCAATTTTTTGGGGAATATTTTTTTAATCAAATTGCCGACCCTGTTGAAAGGTCTTTCAAGTAACTTAAAGACAGCTCTCTAACCAGCCCCGGCTGTGTCGTGAATCATAAACTTCCGACTCCCCTTGTAGACGCCTTTTATGCCGTTTAGCCAACGTCGGCAATAAAATCATAAGATAAATAAATTTTGTGTGACGTTGAGTTTCGATTTCAGCCACATGCGAATATATTTGAATCACTTTGATCTGGATCACTCTCTGTGTGTTATGTATGTTAATGTTCGTTTTATCAGAAATAAAGAATTCCTGATATAAGGGTTGCCTTAAGAGTGATTAATGTATCGTTTTGGAATCACTTGCACTCCTATTGAAGGAAAGAAACATATCATGTAATGCCATGTTTTATTTATAAGACACAAAATGCATTGACAGTCACAAGGACAGGATTGTGTGTACAGTTAGAATAAAGAAAAAGCAAACAAGCTATTTTTCAGCCCTCAAAGTTTGCGACATTAAGTTCTGACATGTTACGGGAAGTCAGACTTTCGTCTTCGTGTAATCCGTGTATACACAGTCAGTATCCTTACCCTTCCAAGCTTTAAAAGCCTTGACCTTGCTGACTAAAATTCGCGTTTGTCCTTGCAATAAGTATAGACCATGATCCGCCTGCAAATTCCTTTCACTACTCAGCCGGCAAGATTATATAAAATGTACCCATATAAACGAAAAATGGTACTGTCATTTGTCAAACTTAATGCCGGACACATCTATTTTCAGAAAGTCAGCTGGGTAGAGTAAATATTATTTTCTTACTGTTTCAGGATGCGGAAAATGTCACAGAGCTTGGTATTGTTCCACGGCGTGCCAGAAGACAGCATGGAAGAAAGGACACAAGAAAATCTGCAGTACGCCTCATTCTGAAACCTACTCCTCCACTGACCATTATATGCAGACCATGCTTCCGTCCTGAATACGCCTGTTCTTTTACTTAACCTTATTAGGCTTTTGAAGGCTTTTGAAAAAAGCACACACAAAAAATATTGCCTTTGCAGCGTACACAATGTTTTTGCTTGGTTATTGGCAGCTTTGAGCTTGTAGATGAAAATGTAGCTACTGGTTTTGTAGTAGTTAGAAATAAGCACAATTTATTCTTTAAGTACGTCTATCCTTTTTTAAAATGAATCATGTACTTTTGAAAGATCTTAAAACAATTTGTTCTACATCTTTCAACATAATGTGTTATCAGTGTGTACGGTATTGCCTTTTCAAGCAAAGCTCGGAATGAGGGGTTTTCAGAAAGTTTTGAGAAAAGCACTTTAAAATGAATGTTTCTCATCATATGATTACATTCATGTTAAAGTATCTTTCTGCGATACTTTTTTTCACAACCGTTAGTTTCAGACGCAGATGCACGTTTGCAAATATTTGCTATGTAGCAAAAACAGAAAAAGAAAAAAACACAAATATCTTGCTTTGTCACAAAAGCTCTGTTTGTTTCAGTTTATTCTTAGATACATGTAGTCAGAGGTGTTGCTGTGGACACGCTTGTCTAGCATCAGTTCTCAGCCAATCAAAAGGCTTGATTTACTTTGCAGTAGGTATGTAGCTGAACGCTCGTGCGGTAGGTCAAGTTAATAGACGCTTGCTTTATTATTTGAGAAGATATGCTGTGAAACCACTGAAAATATCATCCTTTACTCTTTTTTATAAATCGTTTAGTTGACAGGTCTGTAAAACATAGTAAGGCTTTAACCAGCGTATTCTCGTATTTCTGCATCTGTACTTTAAAAGATAGGAAGAAAAGTGAGGGTCAAGTTTCAAACAAGAAAGATATTTCTGCTCATGTGAACATGCCCATATAATTATGATTGATGTATATGAAACAACCACCTATCTTAAGTTCTTTTCAGAATGTGTATGTACATGAAATTGCTACCACACTATCAGAAATAGTAAAGCAATAAAATCACAGATAAGGGCAAACATTTTCAAACAGCCTAAATGATAGAACTATATGTATTTGCAAATACCAGTCTTTGTAGACTAAATTGGTGGTTTGATACCTAGTGCTTCAACTTCGTCACAGATATTCATTATTCTAATTGGATGATTAAGCTTCTTCATGCATGCGCAGTGAGGCAAATGAGATTGTGTATATCTTCAGGTGTGAAAACGTGTAAAAATGCTGTACATATTTTTTTCGAGGTTTTTGCAAATTGTTTCATGTTAATACATGTACTGTAAACTGTGTCATCAAGTTTTGTCATTAAGCCTCTTTTTTTAGTTTTTTATTTATGCAGACAGCTTTTTTCATTTACACGGTTAATGAATATGCTGCATGCATGTAAAGTGTACTTGATGTCATTGCATTCAGAATGATTCTAAATCACTTGACTCATAACTGCTCCATTGAAAAAACATGCTTTACAAGAAAATCTTGGTCTGCTTAACACTTGCATTAAAATACTGATTTATATTTTGACAGCAGTATATGTTTATCGACTACCCAATTCAATACTCTGTTAAGTCAATATATATAAATAAGGTTTTACTATGATACTGTGCTTGGCCATCGATGTGCCTTGCTACGCTTCATTAAAACATGCTTGCTTAAAATTTCAGTTTTTCTCTTGAAGTTAATTATTTCAATCGACTTGTTGTTTCAGTTGTTATCCCGATTATTTTTTCTCTTGATGAGTATGCCTCTATCTTTTCCCTGTGTCCAGTATACGTCATCATGTTTGTTTTTTTCTTTTTTTTTCTTTCTTCTTTTTTAATATCTCAAATTGTTCACCTCTTTTTCTCTGGTATTCTACGCATTTTTGTCTTATTTCAGCTATTGACATGTTTTCCAATTCCAATCAACAGGTACTCGAAAATATAGCCAAGACACAGACAGACTTCAAATTCCTAAACCACTGCAGTACTCTCTGACAACGTTATAGCTAATTGTTATGAGCATCTTGTCTTTTTTTTTCAATTGCATATAATGGAGTCTGTCACAGTTAGGTTCTTTGTACATGTGTTTCAGATATGCTGCCACTGCCGATGATTGTATATATATGAAAACATTTTTTTAACAAACAATTACATAAGGAGCAATTATGAAGTATACACTGACATTTTTAGTTGCCACACATTTTCTTCTTTGGTCCCACTTTCGGATTCCAGAAAAAAGAACCTATTCTGTTTTTCTATTTTAGAGATAAAGTGGTAACCATGGAGCTTTGCACGTGTGTTATAGAAAAGGCTACCCCCGGATTACAGTACAAACCTAAACTAACAAGGATCCCCACATCAGATAGAAAGGAATGTGCCCTGCAACAGAACAAGTGCCCTTGACCCCGAACTTTGAATGTGTACCCGGATGTTGACCAATGCCTTCTTGTGATGTCATTTGACCCAAACGTTGCCTGTGTAGTAAGCTAAAGCTCTGTGTTCCCATGTGTCGAAACATTTATATTTTGAAGGGTATGAAAGGAACCCTTATAACCAGGTTTTTCTGGTAATTCTGCCGGCACAAATGTTAACTTTTTTTCAGAGTAAAACGAAAATTCATGATGCGTATACAAGAAAATGCTAAGCTTTGCCTTGTTGTTTCATTGGTTGACTGAAGCATACTTTT
Source organism: Cyclina sinensis (assembly GCA_012932295.1). Taxonomy (NCBI): domain Eukaryota; kingdom Metazoa; phylum Mollusca; class Bivalvia; order Venerida; family Veneridae; genus Cyclina; species Cyclina sinensis. The sequence goes on along the minus strand of JAAONU010000009.1, from coordinate 5,476,310 downwards.
GCGAAACAATTTTTAAAATTTCCATGATATTTCTTAAGACATGTTTGCTATTTTTCATGACTGGTAGCGTTTGTGCCGGTTAGAAAGTTATTTTTACCATTTTGACAAACCTTCAACCTTTGTTGCTAGAAACCCGGTGCTTGAAACTTTGGGGTTTATTTTACCCTTTTTAGACAACACCTTTTTACCCTGGCATAAACGCGATACTATTTATCAGGAAAAGAGCTATTTTTAAAGATTTTAAAACAGTTCTATGTTCTATGGCTCGGACTTTTTAGAGGTTATGATGGAACTATTTTATTACAACATTACAAAACTACTTCAGCGTATAATGAATATTTGGAATTACTTTTTGTCATCGAGGCGAACGTAATTTAAAGACTTTAGCCGGAACTATTTTTCGAGGAAATTGAGTCCGACATTTTTTCTCTAAAAATGATGTGTGCCGTTTTAAGGAACTGATACCGATCTTTTAAGACATACTAGACATGCTTGTCTTACAATATAAATGCTGTATATTCATATCTTTACGTGTTTTAGCGTAAAGATGTGCATTGGTTTATTCAATGTTTCCAGTTGTTGTGTCAAGTTTTTTTTGTGTACATATCCAAAGTAATATGTTTTTATATTCCTACACTACCTCCATATTTAAAGACCTTTTAGTCAGTCCAAAAACTCAGACGGGCTTTTTTATTTACGGCTATAGCAGTTACAGTAAGTGATTTTTCATTAAGGTTCTCTTAATGAATTCAAAAATAGACAGTTAAACAATAATTTATTATCGTTTATTTTCTTCTTTTTTTATTTTTTATCATTATTATGTTTTATATTGAAACGATTAGAGCTAAGGTCAAAGACGCATGTTGTGTTTTTATGCAGTAGTGATTTCTCGATGTTTGTTTCCCATAAAAAAATACTAGGGTTAAAACTTTTACCTTCACACTTAGGAATACTCACTGTGGAAACTATTTGACTGACCAACCTGCATGTTTTGCCTTGTTATTTCTACCTATCTACCTACCGACCTACCTCAGACTATTTTATCCTTTTGGAAACCTTCCAATTTGAAGAATTTTTTCAGATTTGTTTTATTGTTTGTAATTTTAGAAATCACTTTATTTACATATTGTATGTTATTTTCTGGAGAGAACATAGACAGCGAGCGCCTAATGATTGCGACATATGATTCATCAAATATCAATTGTGTCATTGTATTTTTATAACAGTCGCCCATTTTGTATAAGTATGGCAAGCGAGTTGCACAATAATTTTATACAGCTGTAAAAACTACGATTCTTGAAAAATTATTCTGTCTAAAATCCAAAATGTATTTTTAAAACCTATGATCTGGGATTTGACAAAATAGCGTTTAAAAAATCTCATAAGAGGAAATTTCAAGAACATTCGTTCGAAGAAACGCTATGCTAACAGAATTTTAAGATTTTTTTTAATGATATGATTCATTCAGAAACGGCAACTGATTAGAAACCGTAGAACATATGTTAAAATTTATGTACTCCTATATATGGTAGGCATTGGTTTCATTTATTTTTTTATAATTATTATTATTCTCCTTTTTTTCGAAAAATAAAGAACTTCGGGTCAGATTGTCAACAAAATGCGGCTTTCAGAAGATCCTGGAAGATACATGTTACTTAGCTTTGGACAAGGATGAATATGTGGGCTTAAATTACAGAGCTCCTTTTGGAAATCTCAGTAACTGCCACAAATCTGTATTCTTACATAAACAATTCATCACCGTTCCTTGGAAAAATATTGTAAAATTTTAATATAAGTTTTTCACTCCTCGAAGATCTAGAATTGTTGTGCAAACTGCTTTCCATACCGAACAAAAAATGTGCCTTTCTTTAATGGGAAATTACCATGTTGTTAAATGACCGCTTTGAAGTTTTGTTTCATTTTTCACTGAATTTCCATTCTACATTGTTTGAAGTATGAACGATATTTATGCTAGATTCTCACTCAAAGAAAACTGTATGTTTGACATTGACAATCATTAACATAGCATATCAGCATCCGCCATTTTTCTGTGATATCGCCCATAATTTAAATTTTACTTCACCGAAAATACATGTAATTAGATGCCACATCAGAGATTAAATGTGAATTTTCATTCCTTTTCCTAACAACGAGTTCAAATATATGTATTAATTCACCTTACAGAAATCTGAACGACTTACATGACTTACTCTTATTGATTTACGTTTTGGTTTGGGACTACTTTAACTCGCGTAGTGATCGTTGCAAGTTATTCGCCTTCTCGTGCTGCAATGTACCAGGAGGTATTGAGACATATATTTTATTCGTTTTTTGTAAAAAGCAGTAAAAAATTGGGTTATTTAATAAACAGTAGTTATAAATCAAATCATTACTTCGACCAAGATTGTGTAAACAGTCACTCTAAAGCTTAGATCACATCACCAGTTTACAGTAAGGGAGTGTTTGAAGTTACTTTCAACTCTTCAGCTTTTTCAAACAGATATCTGAATTTCTCCATCATTTTTGCTACAATGATTAAGTGTTTTAAAGACCAATTATAACCTATTAATCAAACAAATTTAGTTTTTGCGTCTCGAACTGTTGTCCCATCCAATGTTGTGTGTTTTTTTCTACATAAGGCAATGTGTATATACATGTATTTACCTTCTTACAATTCATATACTCGGTATTTTTGTATTACACTGTTACACAGAATAGTACCAGAACCGTGTGTAAAAGAATAAAAAGAAGTATTCTTTTATTTTTGTAACTTAAAGTTGCCGTCAAAGAATTTTATATTTTTTGTAAATGACCAAATGCTTACAGAAATAAAACTGTAGTTTATCTGGACTTTTTACTTAATACAAATACCTTATCTGTATTAAATTCCAGCTCTGTGGCCGAAAGGACCTGAGTGTGAATCCGAACTATGTAACATGGCATTGTTATGCCGTATACAGCTCCCGCTGTATATAGTTCTCCGGGGAGGTTTATCCGTTTTGAACAACCCGATATGGCTATCCGGGAGTATATTCGTTAGGTATCAACGAATATAACTCTTCGGGAGCTGTCTTCGTTAGAAGTCGATGAATAAAGCTCCCGGGAGCTTTATACGTCAATGACATGCATCGGTTTTAAGTGTGATATATCGCTTCGACGAATAGAACTCCCTGACAAACATAGATCACAAGTCGGCAACAAGAAGAACGATGTCGGCTGTCAGCCTAAACACTGTTATCGTCCTGAACTTCATCAACTTCATTATGTTACATGTGATCATCATCTCTGGCAAAGTTATCATCATTATCATCATTGTCACCATCAACAGATACGCATAATCAAACGTAATATTGTTTTCGTCATCATTTCTTTCACCACTGATAACATCAACGCTATTTTCGTTTTCATGATCATCATTTACATCATCAACGTGTCCGACGTTTCAAAATCATCAGCATTATTCCTTATTATCGTAATCAGTATAATAATCATCAACATTTAAGCTATTTTCATCATCACAATCATCATCATCATCATCCAAAACTGACAAAATGGTCCTGATGTTTTGTTGTGATGCCACATAAGGCCAGGTCAAATATGGCCATTTACGTCCGTTTTAAGAATTTTGGACGAGAGATTGATACAGTATGAACATTTAAAATTACATATTCATGAATATGTGTTGTAATTTTATGATGTGAGTTAAGAGAAGTCATTAGGTGCTTTTAACTTGCTCATCATGCCGGTAAAACTGTGATTAAATGGTCGCTAGAATAACATTACGTCATAAAATTTCAACCACAATGACGTCTAGGTCCGAGACGAATCCGACCCATGGAAGTGATATCAAAATCAACATAACTGACTCAAAATAAGAGCCCATTTACATTTTGAACAACCCTCGTATAAGACAGGGATTGTGAATTAAATCGAGATGATGATAACGAGGATGATGATGATGATGATTTAAATGCTGAAAACAGAACAAACACACTTAACACACTATGGCAGGCTTAAGTGAGAAGTACATAGTTAAAATAAATATTCGTGTGTAATAAACATGAAAATACAAGCATATAATTATGGGCAGAGACACTATTATGTGTCTCTGTTATGGGTAAATATTCATCTTACGCCTCTAGTTTCTTCATCGGCTATGGGGAGCTGTATCCGTCAAAATGGGGCATTTGGATGTATACAGCTTCCCTGCATTGACAGCTATATCCGTTGCAAACAGTTAAGGTACGACGGATAAAGCTCCCCGGGGAGCTATTTTAGCGGGAGATGTATATGGCGTAACATGGCATGTTCTAAAGTAATGCACTTGTGCCTCACGTGCCCGAGTCGACTAACTATTGCTCAGGTACCAGTTATATAAGCAATCAACTATAGGTAAGGAGCGGATGTGGTCCAGTGGTAACGCGCTGGACTGGTAAAACAGGGGTCCCGAGTTCGATCCCCCGCTCCTCCACTAACATTACTAATAGTCTTTCGAGACTATTGAGACTTTAAGCCGAGGTCCCATGTATCAGTGGTATACACTGAGCATGAAAAAGAACCAGGGGTGTCTCTGGAATGGGATGCTTTCTGTATCTTGCACTACCCCCACAACATAAAATAACTAATCTCTTCAGGGGCCGTCGGTCATATGGGCTACCGGTACCGACGTTAAATAAGCTTAAATAGATAGTTTATGGTCTTTTGTGTGCCAGATTCCACCAAGATTGTTGTTTTTAAATAGTCAATAAAAAATTCGAGGTGTTAATGCAAATGACCCCTGAAAGACTTTGACTTCGAAAGTCCAACTGTCAAAAAAATCAATATTGGCCATAACTCCCTATTCCTAAACAGATTTAGTTTATGTTTGGCTACAACAAGCCTTTGGTAAAGATCTTCAAAATTAAATATATATCTTTCATCTTTCCCCTAAACGACCTTGACCTTGATGTCAAATTGTAAAAACAAAACACACTTCTTTTGAAGGATCTGCAATTTATCTACTCAAAGGTGAAAGCATCACTTTGGGGGCGTTGTCGTTTTTCAGTGATATTTATTTTATAACGACAGTCTTTTAAAAGATAAAGGTCCTAATTCAGTTTTAAGTGAATCAACTGGCAATATGTGTGAGGTTTCGGTTGATTCCGTAAGGATATGACTTTACAAAATCTACGAACTTTAGAAACAATCCAAGACCATGACCCTTTAATCCATGTATTTCAGCATTCATTGATTAGTGTTTTAGTTTTACAACTTGAACAAATTTGAATTTTAAAAAGATCATCGACGTTCAGTTGTAGTGGCTTTATTGCAGCAAAGACTGTAGAAACACCTATAGTCAAATATCCATATTTGTACACCAAGAGGATACGTGTTGGTTAATTCACTGATGACAATGGATTGCATAATGATTCCAAAATGATAGTCGAATGGTCTAGAAGGGGGCGGAAAACTGATTTTACAAACTGCTCGTAATTAACCCATTTATTAATTGTGCTATTTGAACAGCATATTTAAACGAATTAAACTACATTATATAATTCAAATATAACACTTTAAACAAATTATCGGATCAAAGTCCACAAGGATTGCTTCATTGCAAATCGCTTACCACAATGCATCATTCGTCTGCGTCAGCAAAAACCGGAAACGGTGTACATAAATAAATAGCACCGTCACTATTGAACAACAAAATAAACTGTAAATGCTCTGACTAGCGCAACATGAAAACATTATTACAAAATCATCAAACAAACAGAAATCGCAGGAATTCAAGCGAATTATACGAGTTTGTTAAAAAGAAAAAAATAAACCACATTTTTCCCAAGTTAATTTGGAGCAGGGACTGTAAACTGGAAAAGACCAACTATCTTACACAAACCGTTCTTTGTAACAAAGTTTTCGAGGGAGAACTGGGCGCGCGATTCTTCCTTTGCCAGATATAACCTGATGTTCTCATGTTTTGTAGACTCAAACACTATGATCTGGTAATGATGAGTACCGCTTCCTTTTGGGGGAGTAGGGCCCGCATACTCTGAAAAAAGAATAGTCCGTTTATGAATAAACACGTTAAAAAAGGATATGGCCCTGTGTTTATAAAACTTTCTTTCGTGCTTTTCAGTATAGTTCAACGGAAAACATCGGTAGATTATATATTTAAGAAATAGATTTTAAGTTTGAGTGATATACCGTCTGATATATCACGGTGTCGAGTTCATATGCGTAGTAATTTAATCACGAAGGCCGTAGGCCTGAGTGATTAAATACTTACGGATATGAACGAGAAACCGTAATATATACGACGGTAGATCACGAAAATTTAAAAATCTATTTCCATTCTAACACGTACGTATTTTATAAGGGGTGCAAATGTGTGCACTATTTAACAGTGGCATTCGCAGTGACGTCAGCGGGCGCGCGCTTGTGTTCTGAGTGCTATACTGTATATGATATATCACGCTCAATTTCTTCTTTGTTTATTGTCGGCGAATTGCATATAGTGTTAGAATGATAATCTGACTGCGTGCACAGTCACTTGAGGTTGTGACCTCGCCCCTTTATAATTATAGTGTTGGAGAGTGGGTTTGGCCTTTTTTTGAAAAGGCTTCATTTGTAACAGATAACAGTAGGAACAGTTGTATGTTGCTGTTATTCATGACTTTTATGCTAAAAAGCTCTTGTGCAAGGGCAGTAAAAACGGGGGAAAGGGGCGCGGTCACAACCTCAAGTGACTGTGACTGCGTGCAGTGAAATTATCATACTATAAATCTCTTTGTTTTACCACGGGTGAACCCAGTTGAACTCTTTTCTGATGAAACTTGTACTGTGTCGATTTCAAAATGTTTCTGATGTAATTTAAATCATTAGTCATTTCATACAACAAGCACATCGTCCCGCGTAAATTAAAGAAACAAGAGGGGCATTATGGACCTGGATCACTAACCTGAGTACTTTGGCAGTGGGTAAGCTGTTGGGAAAATATCAAAAGCAAAATAACAGGTTCTGAACTGAAGACTTACAAAGATCTTATATTCTGTACAACCAGGATCCCTGGATCAGGACCAATTTTGACCCCAGGGACATAATGAACTAGCGATTGGTGACGAGATTTCGTTTGAAGCAAAATGCTGACAAAAATCTTTCTTCATCTCTGGCTGCCAGTTTGTAAAAAGGGGTTGCACTATTTGAAGAAATTTTGAAAGTGAGATATATAACGACTAATTCTGTGAAATTTTGTGGGAAAAGATCTTACGGTTTAAACTGAAGATTTCGTTTGTAAATGTTTCTACTTTTAGCTCTGTTGGTCCCTTCGTGCAACTGGCCTGAACCTTTTGAGCAATTTTAGGGAAGGGGAAATATATGGTGATTTTGTGATATTTGGTACAAAAAGACCTTGGGGTTTTGCTTAGCAGGAGACGTCATTTGAATAGTTTTCTATTTTTAGCTCTTGCAGCTTTTAAATGCAACAAAGCTGAAGTATTGAAGCAATTTTATAAAAGTAATTAATATGAATATTTCTGTGAAGTTTGGTGTTAGTGGATTAGCGGTTCGTGAGGAGATAACGTTTTAATCTATTTCTCTCTCTGGCGGCCATCTTACGTAAAGGAGCGGAACCTTTTGAGCAATTTTGATAAAGGGCTATATAATATTAGAAACATTTCTGTGAAATTTGGTGGAAAAGACCTTGGAAAAGACGGATTTAGGAGATGTCTGCTGATTTTTTTTCTATTTTTAGCTTTTGCAGCCATTATGTGCAACAAAGCGGAACTGTTTATTTATTTTTTTTATAAATGAGCAAAATAAATAAAAAATATACATACTCATTAATTGTTGACCTTCTGTAATTCCATTTCGAAGTCCTTTCCCCTGAAAAAAGAAAGCACTTTATTTCATTTAAAAAAAAAACAATTATCAACCAGCATAAGTCTAAATGAAAAAAATCGTTTCTGAGTACATACTATCACTACCTGGGAACGAGCAAAATGGGGTTTTTCTTCGGATCGAGACTACCTTGTAAGATACAATTATTGCTTTCTCGCCATAAGTACGTGTCTGTTTACTTTCTGTCAGTTGAAACAAACATTGCAATAGTATCAAATGTAAAAAAATGCAATATGACAATGAAACTTAAAAAAAAATACCTACTGGCACACGTCAAATTGTACGCAATAGTAAATGAGAGTTTAGGTTTATTTATAAAATCATTTAACAAAGAAGTAAAAAGAGACAAATAAATCTTACACTGATGTCAGTCAGCGCCCAATGGAGCCAGAATCTGAGCTTGTCCAGGGAATGACCTGGTGCATTTGGGTCAAGCATCAACAATGTATATCGTCCGTTCTACAATATAAAGGAAATACAGTCCAACCTCCCACTAACGACATCCTCTTTATAACGACATTTGGATTTCCCACCGTTAGAAATCTGTGCATGTTCACCTGTCTCGGGCGACACCTCTCCAAAACCAGCAACGACGTTACTGTTTCTTCCCCACAGACATACAATAACCTCCCATGAACGACAGAAAAATAACAAGTTAGTTTGATATATTCGGGATTTCCCAAAAATATTGTAATAAGTCTAAAATCATAAAGTTGCAAACACCCTGCGATTTTAGAAATAATCAAACCTGCAATACCGGTGTGAAATGATGAAGCAGTTTGTTTGTCAACATGCATGTATTCTTAATACGGATGTGCAAGGTTGTTTTTTGATTCACATTGAAAATGTGAGAATTCATAGCTCATTAAAACTGAATGCAGCAATATAGCGTCCGCAGTTTGACGTTTCGAATTTCTTTCATGAATGATCTGTTGGGTTTTAAGTATTGTAATATGTATTCATACTCTGGTTTATTTCCAAACTATTAAGATATTGTAATTTCTGCTTGTACGTCAGCGTCATACATGTACAGAAACTGGAATTTTGTCAAATCAAATTTAAAAGGTACAATGTAAAAAAACGAAACTGGTGTAAATTTTAAATAAAATAAGATGTAAATAAAGAAAGGTTTTAAAGAAAGCAGAGTGGATCTAGTTATCCTATTTGATTGCAAAGCATTATAACCATGATCAAACTTCGAGCTGACAAGTTCAACATTGAAGACTGGTTGAACCTCCTGAGAACAACAACCTCTCTACGATAAACATTTTCCTTTCAACCGAATGGTGTTTGCTCTTGGGAGCTTGGACTGTACATATAAACAATCTATCTATACTGACTAATTGTATCTGAGTTTACTTATCGTTGGTACCGTTTTCCCGTATGGTCGACGAGCCCCGAGCAGAGTTTAGTTACGTCAAGGTTAGAGGGATAGTGTAAGATACAGAAAACATCCCATTCTAGAGTCACTCCTGACTTTTTACATGCTCAGCAAATACATGAAACCTCGTTTTAATGTATCATCTAATAGACAATAGGTATTGTTAGTGCAGGTGCGGGGGATCGAACACCCAAACTCTGGATTATAAGTCCTGTGATCCACCCCAACCTTTCAACAAGACTGTGACATATTATTATATGCATTCCGGATAATATCGAAAAGCTGAATATTGGCTTTTAACTCTTTTCTTACAATCTGCTGGAATTACAAAATAAATAACAATAGATTATACATGTTGTGTTTATACATGATTGGAAGACCAAAAGACTGAAGTTAGAAACTGAAGCCCAAAATCTGAAATCCTCTATTTTCTTTCGGACTATCTTAACCGATAATCGCAATATTGCAAACGATTATATGGAGATGTAAAATTTCAGATTATTGGATGACAAATATCGAAAAACGACAAAGTTCGTGTGATTTTGATCATTTCCAGCAGTCGTATTCAGAGAATATATAAATTCGTACTCGTTCAAAATATATTAATATGACAAAATATACATGTAAAATTTCAATGAAATCCTTCGTCGTTCTGATTTTTTTCTCGAATTGATGCTGTATTCCAACAATCCGACAAAGTGTCCCACAATTATAGATATCTAAATTAACTAAAAAATAAAAGCTCGGTTTTGTCTTTGCAGAGAAGCCGAAAGCAAGATAAGACAATCGAATGCAATATTTCGATCATCGATAGTGTTGTCGCGATAATCGATGATGATTCCACACAAAACAACAGACGCTACATTTTTCTAATCATCACGCGTAAAAAACGTTCAATATCGTCAAATAGACGACACCAGAAACTGTTTCACTTGACTACTTTCCATATGTGCGACAGCTGTATTCGATTTTCATTCTCAGATGGTTTGTATATTTACAATGATATCATGTCCTGAATTATTTGCATATAAACACGAATTCTATTCGAGAAAAAGTAAAAGCTAAGAGATTTTACTTAAAAACAATTTCTTTTTACATTTTCCGTTTTCTTTAGCGTCTCGTTTTCTTTTAAAGACAGTACAAACCAAGTGCCATAAAGAAAAACTGCATGCTGAACGTTTAAAAATGAATTTTTTAATTTATTTTTTCATTTATTTTTTTATTTATCCTTTTTTTTTTGAATCTCAGAATAATGACCATCGTTCCAAACTGCTGGATTCAGCCATCTAGTGCAGTGACTGAATTGTGACATAAACACTTAATCCGCTCAACTACCAACTGTAGCAGAGGTTTAATAATGCGACGCTGTGTCATAACCTTTCCTATTATTTGGCAACGCAGTAGACTGAGCTTTGATTCGAACACAGCTCAATGGCTTTTACAGAACGACATTGCATACAAACTGTGCAATTTCGGGTCTTTGATTTTGCGTATAACATAAAAGATTTAATATCAATAAGTAAGCCTACACCCCTGAAGCTCAAAATACACTTACCGGATCTGCTTTAGCTAGTCTAACCAATGGTGCATTTTTCGTTTCTTGTTGGGTGGACGGCTGACTACATTTCAATTGTTTCTCTTCATATTTTACTTCTAACAGCAAGTTTTTCTGATTTCTACACAAATCTCCGGTACCATCACCTCCTAGAGCGCCAATCAGCGTTGCTGCGGACACAGGTCGACAAGTTTCATCTTCCTCCGAGTTTGCAGACCGGGTTACCACGTTACTCCGTGTTACAGTAATGGCCGTTAACACAATGGCAACGGATAAAACAGCAAAAACCCCTACAGCGATTATCGTGTATAATCTAGATTTTGATGTCATGATTGAACTGCGTTGAAAGTTAGATATCCACTGAATACAGCACGTGTTCACAGGCTGTAATGATTAAACAGGTAGAACACATTTTCGTTTCAATAAACGTACATGTAACATCTTTCAAGTTAACAACAATTTTTCTAAAGACGTTATCAGTAACCTTTTCCAAAATATAAATCCTTTAAATTCACTTTCCTTTCAAATTCAAATGGGTCTACATTTAGATATTCACCCAGCATGCATTAACCTTGTTGATAATAATAACAATATTTTGCATTTTACATAAAACGTAGATTTATCCGCCACGTCACACTCACTGGTATATAGAACATGTATTGGAAATGTTTATAAAATATAAACAACAGTTGTGGCATTTATCAAATTTTCAATTATACGACCGAAGGCCATTTAAGTGTTTTAATACACACCTAGGATTTTTGTATCCGTAAATTATTGGCAAAACGGAGATATATTTACAAGTGAACTAGTGTTCTCACTTGGGGGTACAGCATAGGTTTCTGGGGATTTTTAATTGCTTACCTCAGTAGGGACATATAGAAATACTTTTCAATACTAGGGGTTGTTGATGAATTGGACATGAATGAAATAGCCCCATGTAAATAGTTTTAGAAGACTCGGGACCATGCATTAAAATATAGGGGTGTACGAGCCTAAAATGAGTACAAAATGTAAAGGCCCAGTGCAAACAAACCGTGCAAGTTTCAGCTATTCAGTTATGCTGAAGCACTTAGATATAATAACCTTATGTTTACTTTCTTCGGTTGGGGAAGTGGGGTAGGAAGGCGCCCAATGTGACTTTAAACAACTCAACACAACTGCTTCTGAAAATAGATCTTATGTATTTACTTTACGCTTGATTCAGGAAGTAAATATTCTCTTGGTGTTTAATCGAACGATCACAAACTGGTCAACATTGAGGCTCCGTAGGAACCCCCGTACCTGCCTCCACTCACACACAACTTCTCGGATACCCTAAATGTGCTAAAAATGCTGTAAAGGTAATGAAAACTGACGTAATAGCGCATAAATATTGTGGGAAGCTATTAAAAATGCTGCACGTAACTTCCTGTGGAAACCTTTGCTAACCGCCTCTGTGCAAGAAAAAAAAACTCGCATATATCAATTCCTTGCAAAGACTCGAGTTCATTCTGTGCCTCTTTATCGATCTCTGCGTTCATTCGCCCCCCTCCCCCACCCCCATGACTGAGAGTGTTCGGAAAGATGTCAAGTACTATACCGCATTGCTTAAAATCAAGCATATCATACGAAAACCACCCTACATATGTAAAGCTTCTTTAAAAAGAAACATAAGAAAGGTTCATCAGCGTGCTTTGTAAAATTATGTCTTTCTTATTCAGTATATTATCAGCTTTTTTTTAAATTGACAATTTGTCCCTCTCATACGTAATAATTCAAGCAGTCAAGTCATGCCTCCCAAATATTTAGAATGGTTTGCTCTTATTGCAGCTACTTTAATCTGCAGATTGCAAAGATTAAACGGGTGAAAAATCATTTAGATGAAAATTTTGACAACAAATAATTATAATTTTTCGTTTTCCTGAATTCGTATTGTCAAGCAGAACATGCGCACAAAGATTATTGGAGACTGGTTCAAAATAAACGGGTTTCAAATCTTGAGGTTTAATTTCAGTTCTATTCGCAAAAATGGATTCCGACTGCAAATTATCCCCAAAACTGTAGAGGGGTATGATGACCTCTCCAATTACTCTTAGCGTCTGCATCTACTGATTATCTTCCTGCAGTAATTATATGTATTGTTATTTGAATTTCGATAAGTTATTTATTTGGGAAAATTACGTTGAGCATTCAATGTATCATTTCTCAAGGTTCTTATATTTCGGTGTTTTTGACAGTTACTTCCCTACTTCTTTAACCGGTCAGAAAGCACAGATATTTAAATTTCTTATTGATTTATCCGTGAAGAACTGCGATTTCTTCACTTCTTCGTGAAGAGTGCTGTTCTATTTCTTACCTGCCAAAACACGTTGTCTGCGCAGGGTTCGCTTACGAATAGGTATGCTCCAAATAAGGGTCCAACGAAAAAAAAGTAAAAGATCAAAATGGGAGGAGCAAACACTACTGGTATCGAAGCAGTTTCCGTTAAAAATATGAGGTTAATTAAAATTTTCTCAAAAATAAAGTCTCCGATTTAAATAAACTTTTGATACGACTAAATACAGGTCATGCATTGTTATTGTAAATAAAAACCGGATTAGACATGCGCATCACAAATGGGGCTCCAACGGGGTGTGTAAATTGGCCGTAATTGATCGGCTACAGAAGCAGTTTCCGTCACTTTTTTTTATCGTTGATTTTGCGGGTTTATAAATCGGTATCGATATTTATTTTATTATAAGACTTTTTGAAGACCTCTTTAGGCAAATAATATTGTTTTATTTTGAGTTTTAATAGTAAATATTCAGAAATCCATTAGATTTAATATGACATATGCAGAGTTTTTACTGATGGTTTCGGCGCATTGACCAGTTCCTAACAATCAAGCGAGCCATTTACGTAGCCGACAATTAATATATGAAATAGATATAAACATATCATTGGTTTTGTTGTTATCTGACATTATCAAATAAATAATTAAGTCACCATTCTATTTTGGCCGGTTATTAACTCTACATTAGGCAAAAATGTTAAAGTTCAGCTCGCCATTTCTTTTGGTTATTGGTATATCGGTACATGTTATTTGTATGTACACTGAAAGAAATGGACACATATTTTTATATATCGATGGTAAAGTTTGATGACTGGATTACTATATGAATATGTTTCCGTGTTTTCTTACCAAAACTAAAATGTTCTTTGATATTGAAATAAATGAAAGAGTATGTAAGAAAGTGTGCCAACAACTTATTTGAGGTAAACATATTTTGAAGTTAAATCATTATTATTTATTTAAAATAAATAGTAGGAAATGCTAATGCCCATGTTAATCACGACAGAAGCAGTTTTCGTCACATATTTCAAATTGTCGATTTTGAGGGTTTTTAAATCTGTAAAGGACTTTGTTGTCTTATAAGCCTCTTTTAATACATTTTAAACAAAATATTATCGTTTCATTTGGTGTTTTACTTGTAAATTTGAAGGATTGTTGAATAGATAAAATATGGTATCTGCAACGAAATTATTTGATATTTTTTAAAAGGGAGAAATAAAAAGAAAACATGTTTTCCAACTTCACTCATGGTCACAGAAATTAGAATCAATACTTTCCAAGACCACATTATAATTAGAAGCATGAGTGCATTTCGATAACAAGTTGTAAAAGTGTAAACAAGTTGTAAAAGTGTGAAATAAAAATAATCTTCAAATGCGTACTATCTGAAACATAAATAGAAATCTTATTAATGAAAAAATTATGATAACATGAATTAACAACATATAACATATAAAAAAGTCACCATATTTCCTTTTTATATGAATCAAGATAATTTGTTTAAAACTCATTTGTCTTGTCTTCCAATTTCTGGTTGCTTAACGTTATAATTATCATTTATTCTTCCTCATAAAGACGTGGGAAACATGCTTTGCAGTACCACTGTACGTCATCATCATTCAAACTCTCTCTTATAACGTTCCTCTCGCTTTCACACAAACAGTCAAAGTGGTACCAACCTGTTGTTACACATAATTCATTGTCACAACCATACCATTCAACACCATATTGTTCATCATATACCCTTCCTCTTTCACCACAAACACCACACGTATACTTTTTATCTGCTAATTTCCCAAATTTCTCTTTTCTTTCTCTCTCTCTTAACTTTTCTTGTTCTCTTTCATTTTTTTCTGTCTCTCTTTTCTGTCTTTTCGCAGCCTTCAACTCATCTTCCACCAATTTCTGTTTACGTTTCAAATCCCTCTCTTCTTCACGTTGTTTCTTTTCTTCCTGTCTCTTTATTTCTGTTTCTTCACGTTCCTGCAATTTTAATAATCGGACATTCTTAAATTAAATGCATTTTATGATGTAAAACTTCTTTCTAACGTGTATGAGAAAATTTAGAATTAAGAGGAAAAGGATTACAGATTTATTGAAACTAGATACTGTATTATTGATGTCTTTGCTTTACTCAAGTATATCGGTGTTTTATTTGATTTACCTTTAGTATTTGGAGCATTTCATCTCCCGACAACACTCTACCGCTAGTGACTGCCTTGCTAGGACGTTTCTTTTGGGATAGAGGCTTTGCTGGTGGTGGTATTAAAACTTCTGCCAGGCATGCCGGAACCACCCCTCTTTTTACCAGTGGATTTTCTCCAATGAATTGGCCGCATGTCTCGCATGTTCTTGTGGCATCGATTGTTCCACGCTCCTCTATAGGGAATGATGGTGGAATAAGCTGACTGGCGTCGATCACTTCAGGATTGACTGGCATTATACCAGCCAATCTGAAAGCCTCCTTGACAGAGCTCGGCGCAGTCTGGTCAATGGCATAGCTCAGCAAGATAGGTAATCGAGACTTGCCTATAGTACAGCCAGGTCGAGCAAAACCAACACTCGAGGCAAGTCCGGTCACCTTATCTTTTAATGGCCCTATTATTTTTACATCCAAGGGCTGTAAGTAATGGGTTGTATGGGATGGTAGCCCAACAAGTATCACATTTTCCTTCCTGGCAATTTCTACTAGAGGCAAGGATATATGTGACTCATGATTGTCCATAAGTAGAACTACTGGCCGGTCTTTCCCACAATTTGGTAAAAAGCCTTTAGTGAACCACTGGAGAAATATGCTGGTGTCCATATAACCACTGTCAGAAGCGCTGAAAAGCCATGAACCTGAAATAAAGGGTATAAATTATATTATAAAAGAACTGTGTACATAAAAAACGAATTTATTTTTCTAAAGAAAAGTCACTTTTACATCGTATACACGAAGGCCTTACAGAATATATTCATGTTTAGTTTTAAAAAAGTTAATAAAAACAGGATTTTTTATTGATATCAGCTTTAAATTTGTACACATTTGTACACATTTGAACAAGATTTATTTAGATTTATTTTAACAGTTGTAACACTTTTAATGCTAGCATATTTTACCAAATTGGCAAATTTCACGATAACATTTTTTTCCCAAATTGAAAAATTTTATGACACAAATTTCCCAAATTTGCAATGTGGCGATTTCCCAAAATAGAGGAAAAAAGGCCTGACACAGATATTTAAACAGAAGACACTAGTATACATTACATGGTATTGGATAAAATTTGGCGAGGCAATAGAACATAGTTGATAAACACGTAGATAGATTCTTTTATTTCCTCCAAGTATGAACAGCAGAAGAATTAACATTTATTGGTTGACCATGATTATAGAATTGGAATTGAAATTTTTTTTTACCTGGCAAACCGTCTTTGTAATTGCGGTGCGGCATACAGCCCTTATATATAATCATAGTTGGGATGAAAGTCCCGTCAGCAGATACACATAGATGAGCTGTCACATGGTCGTTGCTCATAACGTTTTGTTGATATATGTGACCAGACTTTGGCCCAATTACCTTTTCTCTGGCACATTCTTTTCCTGACCAGCCAGTTTCGTCGCAATTGAACACCTGAAAAAGTTTATACCATAAAAGAAGGTCAAGGCAGTTGGGTTTTTTAAAAAATGTAGAAAAGGGTGTGTTAACGAAAATGCTATATATAGAAGATTCAAATCAGTTTAGTTTGATTTAGACCTAAAGTCACGTAGACATTATATTATGATACAGCGTTAAACCTCGAATTATCATTATATCTGTCTTAAATGTGAACTTAATAACTTAAATTAGTGTGAAGCAATAAACATTACAAGTTTTTTGTTTTACTTGGTGATGATTGTAAATTGCAAAAATACGTCGTCGATACTGAGTTAGATTATGTACATGTATCATAATAAAGAATAGTGAGATAATTTTACTATATATCAGTTTTTTAACATTTGAAAAGTACTGTTTTTTTTCTCAACACACCTGAGATGGCTTGACCTTCTTTTATGGTATAAACTTTTTCAGGTGTTCAATTGCGACGAAACTGGCTGGTCAGGAAAAGAATGTGCCAGAGAAAAGGTAATTGGGCCAAAGTCTGGTCACATATATCAACAAAACGTTATGAGCAACGACCATGTGACAGCTCATCTATGTGTATCTGCTGACGGGACTTTCATCCCAACTATGATTATATATAAGGGCTGTATGCCGCACCGCAATTACAAAGACGGTTTGCCAGGTAAAAAAAAATTTCAATTCCAATTCTATAATCATGGTCAACCAATAAATGTTAATTCTTCTGCTGTTCATACTTGGAGGAAATAAAAGAATCTATCTACGTGTTTATCAACTATGTTCTATTGCCTCGCCAAATTTTATCCAATACCATGTAATGTATACTAGTGTCTTCTGTTTAAATATCTGTGTCAGGCCTTTTTTCCTCTATTTTGGGAAATCGCCACATTGCAAATTTGGGAAATTTGTGTCATAAAATTTTTCAATTTGGGAAAAAAATGTTATCGTGAAATTTGCCAATTTGGTAAAATATGCTAGCATTAAAAGTGTTACAACTGTTAAAATAAATCTAAATAAATCTTGTTCAAATGTGTACAAATGTGTACAAATTTAAAGCTGATATCAATAAAAAATCCTGTTTTTATTAACTTTTTTAAAACTAAACATGAATATATTCTGTAAGGCCTTCGTGTATACGATGTAAAAGTGACTTTTCTTTAGAAAAATAAATTCGTTTTTTATGTACACAGTTCTTTTATAATATAATTTATACCCTTTATTTCAGGTTCATGGCTTTTCAGCGCTTCTGACAGTGGTTATATGGACACCAGCATATTTCTCCAGTGGTTCACTAAAGGCTTTTTACCAAATTGTGGGAAAGACCGGCCAGTAGTTCTACTTATGGACAATCATGAGTCACATATATCCTTGCCTCTAGTAGAAATTGCCAGGAAGGAAAATGTGATACTTGTTGGGCTACCATCCCATACAACCCATTACTTACAGCCCTTGGATGTAAAAATAATAGGGCCATTAAAAGATAAGGTGACCGGACTTGCCTCGAGTGTTGGTTTTGCTCGACCTGGCTGTACTATAGGCAAGTCTCGGTTACCTATCTTGCTGAGCTATGCCATTGACCAGACTGCGCCGAGCTCTGTCAAGGAGGCTTTCAGATTGGCTGGTATAATGCCAGTCAATCCTGAAGTGATCGACGCCAGTCAGCTTATTCCACCATCATTCCCTATAGAGGAGCGTGGAACAATCGATGCCACAAGAACATGCGAGACATGCGGCCAATTCATTGGAGAAAATCCACTGGTAAAAAGAGGGGTGGTTCCGGCATGCCTGGCAGAAGTTTTAATACCACCACCAGCAAAGCCTCTATCCCAAAAGAAACGTCCTAGCAAGGCAGTCACTAGCGGTAGAGTGTTGTCGGGAGATGAAATGCTCCAAATACTAAAGGTAAATCAAATAAAACACCGATATACTTGAGTAAAGCAAAGATATCAATAATACAGTATCTAGTTTCAATAAATCTGTAATCCTTTTCCTCTTAATTCTAAATTTTCTCATACACGTTAGAAAGAAGTTTTACATCATAAAATGCATTTAATTTAAGAATGTCCGATTATTAAAATTGCAGGAACGTGAAGAAACAGAAATAAAGAGACAGGAAGAAAAGAAACAACGTGAAGAAGAGAGGGATTTGAAACGTAAACAGAAATTGGTGGAAGATGAGTTGAAGGCTGCGAAAAGACAGAAAAGAGAGACAGAAAAAAATGAAAGAGAACAAGAAAAGTTAAGAGAGAGAGAAAGAAAAGAGAAATTTGGGAAATTAGCAGATAAAAAGTATACGTGTGGTGTTTGTGGTGAAAGAGGAAGGGTATATGATGAACAATATGGTGTTGAATGGTATGGTTGTGACAATGAATTATGTGTAACAACAGGTTGGTACCACTTTGACTGTTTGTGTGAAAGCGAGAGGAACGTTATAAGAGAGAGTTTGAATGATGATGACGTACAGTGGTACTGCAAAGCATGTTTCCCACGTCTTTATGAGGAAGAATAAATGATAATTATAACGTTAAGCAACCAGAAATTGGAAGACAAGACAAATGAGTTTTAAACAAATTATCTTGATTCATATAAAAAGGAAATATGGTGACTTTTTTATATGTTATATGTTGTTAATTCATGTTATCATAATTTTTTCATTAATAAGATTTCTATTTATGTTTCAGATAGTACGCATTTGAAGATTATTTTTATTTCACACTTTTACAACTTGTTTACACTTTTACAACTTGTTATCGAAATGCACTCATGCTTCTAATTATAATGTGGTCTTGGAAAGTATTGATTCTAATTTCTGTGACCATGAGTGAAGTTGGAAAACATGTTTTCTTTTTATTTCTCCCTTTTAAAAAATATCAAATAATTTCGTTGCAGATACCATATTTTATCTATTCAACAATCCTTCAAATTTACAAGTAAAACACCAAATGAAACGATAATATTTTGTTTAAAATGTATTAAAAGAGGCTTATAAGACAACAAAGTCCTTTACAGATTTAAAAACCCTCAAAATCGACAATTTGAAATATGTGACGAAAACTGCTTCTGTCGTGATTAACATGGGCATTAGCATTTCCTACTATTTATTTTAAATAAATAATAATGATTTAACTTCAAAATATGTTTACCTCAAATAAGTTGTTGGCACACTTTCTTACATACTCTTTCATTTATTTCAATATCAAAGAACATTTTAGTTTTGGTAAGAAAACACGGAAACATATTCATATAGTAATCCAGTCATCAAACTTTACCATCGATATATAAAAATATGTGTCCATTTCTTTCAGTGTACATACAAATAACATGTACCGATATACCAATAACCAAAAGAAATGGCGAGCTGAACTTTAACATTTTTGCCTAATGTAGAGTTAATAACCGGCCAAAATAGAATGGTGACTTAATTATTTATTTGATAATGTCAGATAACAACAAAACCAATGATATGTTTATATCTATTTCATATATTAATTGTCGGCTACGTAAATGGCTCGCTTGATTGTTAGGAACTGGTCAATGCGCCGAAACCATCAGTAAAAACTCTGCATATGTCATATTAAATCTAATGGATTTCTGAATATTTACTATTAAAACTCAAAATAAAACAATATTATTTGCCTAAAGAGGTCTTCAAAAAGTCTTATAATAAAATAAATATCGATACCGATTTATAAACCCGCAAAATCAACGATAAAAAAAAGTGACGGAAACTGCTTCTGTAGCCGATCAATTACGGCCAATTTACACACCCCGTTGGAGCCCCATTTGTGATGCACATGTCTAAGTCAGGAATCCGGTTTTTATTTACAATAACAATGCATGACCTGTATTTAGTCGTATCAAAAGTTTATTTAAATCGGAGACTTTATTTTTGAGAAAATTTTAATTAACCTCATATTTTTAACGGAAACTGCTTCGATACCAGTACCCTTAACAATATGTATTGCAAGTGTATTTTTCTCTTTGAACTAAAAGTAATTGATAATTAAAAGAAGAACATGTTTGCAACAATGTTTCCTAAATGCAAATAGATCTAGCAACCAAATAAGCGTGCATTTGTCACAAATGGTTATCCACCAATTTATTTTACCGGTTGTAGAATTTTTGGCTGTGTAATAATTTATTCATTACTATTCACGTTAACATGATTTTGAATAAAAATGGAATACTAAAAATTAAGGATATGTCTATTTAATCTCCTTCGCAATAACCTTTTATATTTGTCATCGATTTATTAATGTTGACACAACACCCTTTTGGACAAGACTTTCCCACTAACCTATATTTATTTGACCTTGACCCCTGAATGACCTTTACCTTGAAAATCCAATTGTCCAAAAACTTTAACATTAGCCATAACCTCCTTATTAGAAAGTCGATTAACTTCATACATGGACACAACACCCCTGTGGATAAGACCTTCCCACTGACCTATATTTATTGGACATTGACCCTTGAATGACTGGTCCTCAGCCTAAAGTCAAATCACCACTTCGGGGGCCATTGTCATCTTACAGTGACAGTTCTTGTTAAAATAATTTTAAGTTATCAGAACTCCTGGTTCGTCAAACATATCAGTTACAGCATTTTGTATGTTGAAAATATTTCAAAATTGGACTAATCATGAACACATTTTTTAAACCCAAACTAAAAAGTGAATAAAAATTTCACTTGGGACGTAAATGTCAAACTGCAAACACAGTTTAGGTCGCAGCTTCCGTCGGCTACAAAAGGAGAAGTAACTCTGCATGAAATTTGTGTAAGAGTACGGTAAAAAACGGATTGTAACGGATTATTAAACAGAAATCCTAGCTTCCATTAAATGCATACGAATTTAAATTTTATGTCTGAACAAGAATAAAGTTAGAGAATTTTCCTATCATTATTATTATTTTGTTATAATAAATGAAGATGTCTTAAAAAACAAGGAATAATGGAAAACTGTATCATTCTTGAAGAATACGAAAACAACGCTTTAGTGAAGTAAACAAACAGACGAAACTTTCTTTTTCACCCTCTGACGCATAATTCTAAATCAACTCAGAGATGGCTTCAGACGAATTTTTCAAAAAGCAAATTGGATCAAAATTAAATAGAGATAAAGTCCGATTATGGGAGCAACCGTACACAAACACAGACGGCAGTGCTGGCACAATTCCACAGGTTAACTTCCTTTGAAGTTTAAGTTTGAAATGCATGAAATGGAAACTAAGATGCGCAAATTCTCAAGGTAAAGAGTCAACTCGGCCCTGTACCAACTCGGCACGGGTCAACTCGGCACAGGTCAACTCTGCACAGGTCAACTCTGTATCTATCTGTATGTGTACGAAGTTAGAATCCAATACTGGCGTATATAACTTCGGGGTCGGGGCGCAGCCTAATAATAGTTCTGGAGCGCTGTCTTGAATGATTCCAGCGATGACGCGCACACTGTAGAGTCGTCTAAACGGTTCCACTGGATCACAGTTCTTACAAAGAAGGAATTTTTAAACTGTTCAGTATTATAATTAGGAATGATAAAACAGTTACTATTGTTAGTGACCTGTGATTCTACAAAATTTTTAGATTCAAAGTCAGAAAATTTACGAGCTTTAATTTGTCTCTTTGGCCTAAGTCTAACTAAATAATCACTGGTGTCTATTGCCGGTACCATACCCCCAACTATCTTGTACATGTACGTCAAAAGGTTGGCTTCCCTTCGGTTTTGGAGACTTGTCAACTTGAGATCATGTAACATACTAGTGATGCAGCCTTGTTCTCGGGATTTGTAATCCTTTTTGATGAATCTTGCAGCCTGACGCTGTATCTTTTCAAGTTTGTTGATGTCTTTTGCCATGTAAGGGTCCCAAATAGAGGAGCCGTACTCTAGGGTTGATCTTACTAATGATACATATGCCAACTTTCTACATTCTTGTGGACAGCTTTTTAAATTTCTACGCAGAAAACCAAGCGTTGAATTAGCCTTTTTACATATATTGTTAATGTGGGTCGACCATTGTAGATCTTCCGAAATAGTTACACCCAAATAAGGACTAGTAGAAACCTGTTGTAATATTGTATTATCCAACTGGTAGAATTTAGATGAAGTGTTCCTTACACTAAGTATATAACATTTCTTGGCATTAAATCGCATGCCCCATGTTGACACCCACTTTTCTAAGGAGTTGAGATCTTTCTGTAACTGCACATGATCTTCTGTTGATTTTATAGTACGATAAAGAAGACAATCGTCCGCGAATAGGCGTACTTGGGATTTTACACATTCTGGTAAATCATTGATATGACAACGAAACATAAGAGGTCCGAGGACCGTACCTTGTGGCACCCCGGAGTGGACATGTACACTTTTTGAATGTTCCCCTTCACATACCACATCCATTATTCTGTCTGTAAGAAACAAAGACAGCCATCTGTTCAGTTGACCTTTGATTCCATAACAGTCCAATTTATGTAAGAGTTTGTCATGGGGCACTGTGTCAAATGCCTTAGAAAAATCCAATATGGCATGTCAACCTGTTGTTTTTTATCGAACGATTTTAGAAGATCATGACTGTAGTGTTACCAAAGGTTGTGATTCTGTCGAAAATCCTGATCAAATCCGTGGTTTAGATTAGTTAAGATTTTAAAATATTCAAAATGTTTCATCATATGGCTACAAATGATATGTTCCAATAATTAACACGGTACCGATGTTAACGACACAGGTCTATAATTTTCAGGCAACTCGGCCCTCTTTTCAAAAAACATATGTAACGATGATATATATGAACTTTTTCTGATTACTTGCATGTTATCAAGGCAAGCTGTTTTAAATAAAAATAAGATATATCTGGTATATTATTATATAATTGTACATTGTACTTTCCGGTTGCTCAAAAGTTCATTGTAAAGGTCAATATCATAAATCTACTCTTATTAAAGCAGCGGTATGAAGTAACGGTAGTGTATTCATTTAGCTGCTGAGGGAGCGGACAGAATATTTAGAGGAAATTCGTTGCGTTTATTCTTGCAGATTCGTTAAAAATTAATATAATACAAATGTGTTTCCTTTGATGCTTTTTGTTTGTAAAGTTATCTTCAATAAAATATGAAATAAAAACATGTTTACTTATTATCATAAGCTTCTAATTAATGCAGGTGGTCACGAATCAAAATTGAATGGTTGCGTCAATCATAATTATCACCTGATTAATCGGTACCCTTAACATACACGTGGTAATTGATTGGTAATAATAGCGGTTGATAATAGCAGTCCTTAATTAATTTCCTTTTCCAATTTCACTTAAATTATTTGTAATTGTCAAATATATTAATAAATTGGAAAATGGGCCGAGCTGACTCGTGCCGAGTTGGAATAGGGCCGAGTTGACTAGGGGGCCGAGGACATTTTAGGGCCAAGCTGACCCTGATTCATTCTCAAATTGTGTCATTTTGTACAGACATTTTTAGAAATATTTTCTCAGTAAAATCCTTATCTGAAGTTTAACAGTCCAGCAGACATAACACAAATTGTAGCATCCTACATGTAGTTTTCAGACCCTTTACATTGACATGTACATAAACCCCAAAGTTTTATGGATATTGCACATTTTAAGAATTTAATGATATGATTTTGTGTGTATAATGGCATTATGATATGATCTGAGACATTCTGGTAATCCTGTAGTGTAGATGAACTGAGACTTAGTATATGTACAGTCTCTTATAAAACATATTGTGATTGGTTGTATACATGTAACTGTATTACAAAATGTATCTACGTTTTAACTTGTATATATTATGGGAATGAGGCTATAATAAAACACTAAATTAAATTGTTACAAGATATCACCCATTCGAAAAATAAGCATGATAAGCGATTGTTAAACATTTTTAGTACAATTATCTGGACCTGCCCTGTCATTATTAGTAACCAGCTGAGATTACTTAATTATTTTGACTGATCAGTGTCTACCATCAGATGGTAATGACAATCCTAAACTATAGCCTTCACTAAAATATAATAGAGACTTCTTAAATGTTGATAATTTATCATTCTTTGTTCTCAAAATTCATAAATAAACTGTCTCATTAACCTGGAACTAAATATATACTTAATGTGATTTTAAAAAAATTATGGGATAATTGTGTTATGAAGTGTCTCCAGTCATATTAGTTAGTGGACAAAAATAATCATGTGATTAAAACCATATTGGGTGGCTGAAAATTACTCACCCACTTTAATTACTGTGAATGCTGAAAAAATCAGTAAAATATATAGTTTAAGGTACATGTAAATACTAATAAACATTTTGTCAGCCCTCATTAAATTTAGCCTTTATTTTTTAAAAAATTATACTATCCTAGGACAAAATATAGACCATATGAGACACTTTTACCATGGGGGTTTCAAGAAATGACTTTTATTCACTTCAAACCTCACCTGACTTAGTTGGTTTACAAGGTATAGAGATACACAATGTTTTTTTTCTAAGACTGACCATAAAAACAACTGTTACTTGGTGTGTATTCATTCACATTATGAAAGCCTACTGACTGCTGACTAAAAGCAAACAAAATGAAAAGCCAAAAGTGAATAGAAACAAAATATGATTTATATATGATACTTCAACATAAAACCAAAACAATGTAAAACTGCCATAAACTAGAGATAAATTTGGCTTGAGTGGGGTTTGAACCCATGCCCTTCAGTGAAAATGTTTCAGTCCTACACAAGTTAAATTATTAATGGAATTAAATCATCTTCAGTAGGGTGTAAGGAATCTAATACCTTAAATCCTTTCACAGCTTTGAACCTTTATTTTCTGTAGTAATCTTTGTTTACCTTAATCAGAACTATTCAAATCTGTGTACGTTGGATCATTACCACTACTTCAGGAGCTGATAACAAAGTATGCATCAGAACTTGGTATCCAAGAGCAACACACTTCAGAGCTTCTAGAGACCCTGAGAACTCATGCTCTTCAGAAGCTTGCAGAACGAGAAAAGTTCAAGAATTCAGGTGTTGCAACATTGAAGATCAAAGTTTCAGGAAATCAGGTTTTGTAATGTTTCTTTAAATCTTTATATGTGTTGGCACTTTAAATTAAAACTATGTGAATCTTGGTATTTACATGTAGGTATTAAGTGAATCCACTTTTTCTCTATTATTTTTTACATTAACAGTAAATTTCATAAAACCCTGAATCTTTTTTTATTTTAGAAATTTTAATAATTTTATCCTGATTGGATAATTTTAAGCATTTTTGTATTTCTAAAAATCTTTTTCCCTTGAATTTGAAATATTTTCGAAGTTTTATTTTACTCATTCAAAGTTCTGATATTTTAGGTATCATCTGTTTCTCAAACTGTTTTAGAAACTTTACATGTCGTCTGTTAATGCAACTGTTAATGTAAGAATGCTTAATAAGTTCCTTTCTAGTCATTCACTGAAAGTGGACTGTTCTCGATGTCTGACTGTAAGTTTGTCTGTTACTTTGTTATTTCATTTCTATTTTTAGGGACACAAGAAGCTTATTTCTATTGAACTCAGTCTGTCCTGCAAAGGGGAAGAATTGCGTAGACAAGTGTGTGATTTGATAGGTGATTCTGCCTGTCATTTTAAGTTGATTTGTTCTGGAAGAGTGATCAATGATGAAAGTACTCTTCAGGAACAAAATGTCAAGGTAAAAATAGATGCAAAGCTTAATATCTGTGCATTCACCTATCAATGTTTTGCAAGACTTGGGGATGTGGATAGGTTGGCTTGTAGGGGACTTAAAATTGCATGAGATTCCTGCCACAAGATTTTGACTGAGTTGCTGTGACAGTGAAAGTTAAATAAACTTCTACTAAAGAATAAACATGGTCAGGCTCAATTTCCCAGAAGATTTTTGGATTTGTGGAGCAACTCCAACCCTCAGGACTCAGAACACCTGTCTCCAAATTGATCACAAGATTTGTTGATTGTCTAGATGTTCTTGGTATGAACAGTCATTCTATTTCAGAATGGTAGCCAGATTCTGGTACTATGTCTGAGGGTGACAGAGTCAGAGGCTCAGGTACAAGACAAGGTGTCAGCAGAGATCCAGGATTTCAGGCATGCAGCAGAACTGCTGTCTCACAGAGCTGAGCAAGGTATTGTTTTGAAGGTCAGACCATGTCTTATTGCTGTAATCAGAATGTTTATTACACTCAGTACATTACTTGTATTGTGAAAAGGGACTGTATAGTTAAACTTGAATATTTCTTGAAGAACTTCATTATTAAGAGGAAATAGTATGAATAACTTCATTTCCAAAGACTATAGGACAAAGTACACCAATTTGAATAAACGTAAAAGTTCTGTTTAAAGTTTTGAGTTTTAAGAGAATGATTTTTATGCCCCCACAAAGTGGGGAGCATATAGCGTTGCACTTGTCCGTCCGTACGTCTGTCCGTCCGTATGTCTGTCCGTACGTCCCGAAATCTTGTGAACGCAACTCCTCTTAAACCGGATGGCAGATTTTGCTTAAACTTCCAGGGATGAACAACCTTAATGTGTAGATGGTAGTAAAGGAAGGAATTTTCGCTGCGACCAAATTTAACAGAATTATGGCCCTTTGTTGATTTTTTCACTATATACTATGTAGAAATTTTGTGAACGCAACTCCTCTTAAACTGGATGGCAGATTTTGCTTAAACTTCTAGGGATGAACAACCTTAATGTGTAGATGGTAGTAAAGGAAGGAATTTTTGCTGCGACCAAATTTAACAGAATTATGGCTCTTTGTTGATTTTTTCACTATATACCATATAGAAATTTTGTGAACGCAACTCCTCTTAAACCAGATGGCAGATTTTGCTTAAACTTCCAGGGATGAACAACCTTAATGTGTAGATGGAAGTAAAGGAGACCATACATGTGTTTCAAAATTCAGTTTTATTCAGACACTAATATTGTATTCCATCTGTAAAGAGACCAAATATGATGCCTCAAGAGTTAGGTGACTTTTTTATCATTAATACATGAATTGAGGAAATTTCAACTGAAATGCTATGATAAGAACAGAATTTTGTAGACATTAAATGAAGCTGCTCTTGTTTACGAGCACATATGCACAGTGGGGGCATCTGTGTCCTTTGGACACAGTTCTAGTTTTTGTCAGATTGGCAATTTATACCCAGAAGAGACACAAATTTCACCTCATTCTTTGGCCCCCAGCTGTAAATTAATACCATTATAAACATTTATTTACTCTTCTCTCATTAAAAATCCACTTCTTTCATGTATGGTGTTTCAAAAAGAAAGCAGTGAACATGTCATGTCTGGATTAATGGTGTAGAACATGTAAATGAGAATAAATCTTTTATGGTTACCATGGTTACAGTACCATATCTTTCATACTTTCGTTTTTTTTAATTATAACAAAGAATATGATGACATGGATATACAGATTGCTGACCAGTCAGGGAAACCAATACAGCTTCCAGCAGGAGAAAAACGGGTAACCAAAATTTATGGACATACACTTTTTTAATGCATAGACATAAGCAGTCTCATTATCAGATTTGCTTCACAAATATAGGCTACATGTGGTACTCAACTGATGAACTAACTGCTTTCATGTATATGTTTCAATGTTCAAACCTGTGTAAATATTTAATAAAGAAACAACAATTTAAAAAGTAGGTTTAAAGTTGATGTGTTTTCTTCATGTTAACTGACTGCTCTGGCTTTGGTCTGTCTAGTCTAGTGGTTTTTATTACTCCCCAAATCTGTCCTGCTTCCCCCAAGATGAGACCTTTAGATGTTCAGCAAGGCACAATTTATCTTGAATTATCTAACCTTCACTAAGTCATAGTTTCTTTCTGGCAAATTAGCTTTAACCCTTAACCTGCTGGAACTGAAAGTGATAAGCCTTTGCCACCAGTATAGAGCCAGGCCAGCCTGCACATCCGTGCAGTCTGACCAGGCTCTTTACTGTTGGTAGCTCCATTTTTGTATTTTGATATTGAAATCCCTTAAACTTGAAACGGACTATTCCAAATTCAAAGCTGGGCAAATCCATTACAAAATTTCAGCATGTTCAGGGTTAATAACCAATTGCTTTTAGTATAAAAATTACAGTATTTCAGCAGCAATTCAGAATATTAAGTACTAATCTTACTTATTATTGAGTTGAAAAACATATCTATTTTTTAAGTCTGTGGTAAAATGAATAATCACTTCCATGTTTTCAGGCATTGACCCTTGCAATGGCTTTACATGAAAAAGGTCGACAGGCCTTAAAGAAAAAGAATGTCACTCTTGCCTTACCATTGCTGCTGGAGGCTGACAAAGAATTCAAGTAATTTCTTTCATACCTTGACATCTTTCCTCTCATTTGATTCTTATATGAAATGATTATTTTCCATCAGTAACAGTTTGATTAGGTTGAGAAAAAAATGCAAGTTCAGAATAGGGGTCTGTTGGACTGGGACCTTTTCTGCTGGTTACTCTTTTCACAGATTATGGGATGATCAGTGGATATTCTCCATATAGGAAATCAGTAAACAATGAATGAGTCAAAGTAAATAACCCTTTGTCAAATTTTGAAGCAGTCTGAAAAATAAGCCACAGGCCCCTGACTTGTGGCTTGTTAAATCATTTTCAGGCCTACAAACTTTTGCAAACTATAGGCCAAATGGACCTGTAAGAATTGAGCTTCTAGAGTTTAGATTTTATTGTTTTGGTTTATGGAATTTGATTTTGATCTACAGATTTTCTGTCGCCTTAATTGCAAAAAGGCCTACATCTTTTAATTACTTTGTACACTAACAAAAGATTGCATACCTAGCCAAGCAAAAGATATTTAGATTTGAATAATGGGTTTTCATTAAGGTTTTGTTATCTATTTGTAGACAGTGCAGCTCTGATATCCTGAACTCAGTGGATAACTATGCCATCCTCTGTCTAGATGTTGTCTGGTGTTACCTGTGTCTGCAGCATGTAGAAGACCTCCCTGATGCTGGTTTGTTTAATGTTTTCTTACTTTTAGATTCAGTGGCAATATGATTGTCTAGACTATTCTGTATAGATGTGATCTCTATTTTCACAAGGAGATTTATGTTAACAGTACAAGGTGTCATCCCCTCTTGTACTTATGTAAAGATGATATTCATCGCTGAGGCTGAGCCCATAATAATGAACAGGACTTAGGGATTTCTACCAAACTTTCTGCAAGAATTTGCCAGCTTAAGTAGACATGGCCCCTAAATTTTCAGGGACACTGCATTTAGTACATTTAAAAGAGGGATGGTAGCAAGTCCAAATTTTAATACACTTTTTCTTGGTCTTTCTTCCTATTAAGTACTTTGCTACTCGGAAGATTTCTAAGGAATTTTCTGAGCATCCATATTTCCTAAGACTTCGCAGACAGATATGCTTGGTTAATTTTTAAGGAGTGGAGAAGCAGTGGGTAATTGGCCCACTCTCTCATATTAATTGGACCAAATATTTACCTAAAATTTGCAGACAAAGCCTGCTTTGGAATTTTCCAGTCAGTAGCTGTTGGACTCCTGGTAAATTGACTGTAGCAAGAGTTATATCACCAGTTAACAAGTATTACCATAGTAGCCATTTATTAAACTAAATATAGTTAAATGCCTCATAATATATTATTACAAACACATATCAAACTGTTGATTGCCTAGCTAACTTTGTCAATTTATGCATTATTAATGTTCTTCCTTTGCAAAGATGTTTGGATTACATTTATAAGTTTAAGTGTTTCTTTAGTGGAGAAATATCTCTAAGATGAAAAAATGAAATGATACTTCAAAAAAGCAATTAAGTACTGAGTACTCGAGTATGAGTTTTGGTAACTGATACTCTGACGTTTGATCGAGTACTTGGTTTACCACTTACTCATTTAAAACCTTTTTTTTCCATGTTACATGTTCCAGTAATGTGTTTGAAGAAGATATTCTTATGTTGCATAAATATTTACAACTGTTAGTGTATACAGTGTTCAGGAAGTAATGTTTTGTTTATTTCTTTGTGCCTTATAAAGATTAAGGGTGCACAGTTGGTACATTTTCCTTTTACAGAGGAGAGACTGAGAAGTAGTGAAAATTTCTTCCAGAAAAGTTATGGGTCTGATTTACAGAGACTTATGGCTGTTAAGGTATGTTTAAATCACAAGACAAGCAGATATATTAATGTTTTTGAGCAGATTTGAAACTGTGATGACTTTGTGTAGTTTTACTATTCATCAGAAGCTATGTTCGTTTTATACATTGACTACAAAACATGGAATTCTGACTTAGTTTTATTTGCTCTTAGAACACTAATTTTGAAGGAACTAATTACATCAGGATGAGAAACAAATAATTATTCAAAGAGGTAACCACGCAAAATTCAATGGATAAAGGTCAAAGTGGCATCAGGGTCTTAACTTATGGACTTGCCCTGTGCTATGGTTGCATGGATTTAAACTTAGAAAATAACCTGATATGTCAAGATCCACTTGCAGGACTGAGCTCTGCAGAACTGAAGATAACACTTACTAGATATTTTTTGTGTGGTTATTTTCTATGATACATATATGTATGATTTTAAACTATAAAACATTATCAAAATTGGCAACTTAAGCTTTCATAAATTCGTTTTTTCATACTATAAAATTATTATAGCAAATTAAGTTTTTGTAGAACTAATCTTTAGGGGGCTGAAACTTAATGTATCTCACGTATCTGGCATACCATTTTGTTATTATTTATTGAAAATATATCAATGCTCTGTCAGTCCTTGTGTCTGAAATAAATATCAAAATTTCACAAAGACTGCAGCTACATTGTATGTAACTGAAGCTCTGTTTACATAAGAAATCAGTGTTTTATGTGACTAAATCATCAAGAAGTCTTTATATCAGAAATGATTTTATGATTCATAATCATGATATAGGGTTCATCTGGAGAGGAGCTGGCATTGTTTATGAGGTTACATTTACTTCAAGGGATTGTAGCTTTCCACCAGCACAGATTGGAGGAGGCCTCACGTTTACTGGCAAAGGTAGGTTGAACTACATTTCAAGGGTTTAGTGCAAATTAATTCAACTTGGTTAAATAAAGGAAGAGGGATGCAACATTTTGACAACAGAACTTTTTTTCCCCTGTTTGTGGAATGAGGCAGAGTTCTGAGAAAAAATGAAAGTAAAAGAGTTTAGTACAAACCTCTCTGTTTACTGAAAGGCTTGAAGCCGTTTGTGAACTGAAAATGGCTGAAATAAACTGTCAAAGGATTGTGGGTTAGTGAAGCTTAATAATAAAATAATAACAAATGCTTAACTAAAAGACACAGTCATTACTGTTTTTCTGAAATGATAGTCAAAATCCCCTTTCACATCCTTATAAATAAAGCCATTGATTTTTTTTGGTCATGAATGTGGTTCAGATCTGACGTAACATTTCAGTAATTTATAATAAAAACTGAGAGCTAGATTTGTGCTGTATTTATCAATTATGTTTGTTATCTCCACTCTAGATTTTACTTTGAATTAAAGTGATTTAAATATCTGTTTTAAGTTAATTTTCACACTGCATATTAATTTTTTTTGTTTTATGTTCAAAGCATCTACAAGTGAAACAAATTCATGATAAAATTCCAATTTATTATTATTTTATGCAGTTGTTCCCCTTTAACATGATTTAGTGATAAAACTGCACAGTGTTTTAGATTTGGCATAGTACATGTTAAGCACAAATCTGGCCAAA
Source organism: Cyclina sinensis (assembly GCA_012932295.1). Lineage (NCBI taxonomy): Eukaryota > Metazoa > Mollusca > Bivalvia > Venerida > Veneridae > Cyclina > Cyclina sinensis. Next base: position 5,443,846 of record JAAONU010000009.1, on the reverse strand, counting down.
ATTAGACTATTGAAGTTCTGGTTCACATTTTTTATAGTGTTTGAAACTATTAATAGAAACCATATGTATTTTTAGGCTGAACAGGAGTTACAAAGACTTGATATAGATGATGATAAGATAACAACAGGTAATATTTTATTTTAATATACTCAACAATGTTTTAGTATACTATATCCTCAACAAGACTATTTTAGTGTACTGTATCCTCAGCAAGACTGTTGTGGTTTACTGATTCCTTAGCAAAAGTATGGCAGTATAATGTATCCTCAACAAGACTATTTTAGTGCACTGTATCCTCAGCAAGACTGTTGTGGTTTACTGATTCCTTAGCAAAAGTATGGCAGTATAATGTATCCTCAACAAGACTATTTTAGTGTACTGTATCCTAAGCAAGACTGTTGTGGCATACTGATTCCTTAGCAAAAGTATGGCAGTATAATGTATCCTCAACAAGACTATTTTAGTATACTATATCCTCAACAAGACTGTTGTGGTATACTGTATCCTCAGCAAGACTTTTTAGTGTACTATATCCTCAGCAGAACTGTGGTAGTATACTGTATCCTCAAAAAAATATTTTAATGAATTGTATCCTCAGCAAGACAATGGTAGTATACTGAATCGTCAACAAACTATGGTAGTATACTGTATCCTCAAAAAGAATTTTTTAGTACACTGTATTCTCAGCAAGGCTATGGTGGTAAAGTGTATCTTCAGAAAGACTATTTTAGTATACACAGTATATATTGTATCCTTAACAAGACTTTGATTATATACTGTAATCTTAAAAAGACTTTGATTATATACTGTATCCTTAACAAGATATTGATTATATACTGTAATCTTAACAAGACTTTGATTATATACTGTAATCTTAACAAGACTTTGATTATATACTGTAATCTTAACAAGACTTTGATTATATACTGTAATCTTAACAAGACTTTGATTATAATTATACTGTATCCTTAACAAGATATTGATTATAATTATACTGTATCCTCAACAAGACTTTGATAATATACTGTATCCTTAACAAGACTTTGATTATATACTGTATCCTTAACAAGACTTTGATTATATACTGTATCCTCAACAAGACTTTGATTATAATTATACTGTATCCTCAACAAGACTTTGATTATATACTGTATCCTTAACAACACTTTGATTATATACTGTATCCTCAACAAGACTTTGATGAAATACTGTATCCTTAACCAGGGCTCCTAAAATTTTGAAATCTCAATCGGTCCGAGACCTCGACCCCCCCCCCCCCCCCCCCCCCCCCCCCCCCCCCGAGACCAAGAACCAACAAAAAAAATAGAAACGATTTAAGGGCAAAGAACAATTTGAGTTATAATAGTGTTGACGTCGCGAAAATATGTGTTTTTCAAAGCGAAAGTAGAATTAGAGCTAATTTTACAACGTCAAACTAGTCATTGATATTTTAAAGTGTGCTTTGTGCTGCAGCTAGCCACTGCAATTACTATTAAGCCCTTAATGAAATTAAGCAGACGACAGTTATCGCCTATTTCGATGCACACTCCTCGCAACGGTTACGTCACGCTTTTCTACCAACTGCTTTCTGTACTGATCAGGGGAAGTAACCGCTGCGGGGAGTATGATTTCGATGAAATTATATTTCACAGTTTGAGCCGGTCAACTTTAATCGATTGGCTGGCTGCTAATCAAGCACACTTGTACTTGTTTACAAGTTAATTGGCGATAATTGCCGCGGGCAACATTGACAGTTTTATGGTTTTATGATAGGTGTGAAGTACCGGATTAGCGATCAATTGAGGTTTTGGTGTGAGATTTTGACTGTTTTTTGAAAAGTTAGACAGATTTTTTTTTTTTTTGGAAATTATCTGGACCGATTTTTTAAGGACTTTTGGACATCGAAATCGGTCCATAGAGATAAAATTCGGTCAAAACCGGCAAATTTTCGGTTTTCGGGAGCCCTGTCCTTAACAACACTTTGATTATATACTGTATCCTTAACAACCCTTTGATTATATACTGTATCCTTAACAAGACTTTGATGAAATACTGTATCCATAACAACACTTTGATAATATACTGTATCCTCAACAAGACTTTGATTATATACTGTATCCTTAACAACACTTTGATTATATACTGTATCCTTAACAAGACTTTGATTATATACTGTATCCTCAACAAGACTTTGATTATATACTGTATCCTTAACAAGACTTTGATTATAATTATACTGTATCCTCAACAAGACTTTGATTATATACTGTATCCTCAACAAGACTTTGATTATATACTGTATCCTTGACAACACTTTGATTATATACTGTATCCTCAACAAGACTTTGATTATATACTGTATCGTTAACAAGACTTTGATTATAATTATACTGTATCCTCAACAATACTTTGATTATATACTGTATCCTCAACAAGACTTTGATTATATACTGTATCCTTAACAACACTTTGATTATATACTGTATCCTTAACAACACTTTGATTATATACTGTATCCTTAACAAGACTTTGATAATATACTGTATCCTCAACAAGACTTTGATTATATACTGTATCCTTAACAAGACTTTGATTATATACTGTATCCTTAACAAGACTTTGATTATATACTGTATCCTCAACAAGACTTTGATTATATACTGTATCCTCAACAAGACTTTGATTATATACTGTATCCTTAACAAGACTTTGATTATATACTGTATCCTTAACAACACTTTGATTATATACTGTATCCTCAACAAGACTTTGATTATATACTGTATCCTTAACAAGACTTTGATTATAATTATACTGTATCCTCAAGAAGACTTTGATTATATACTGTATCCTCAACAAAACTTTGATTATATACTGTATCCTTAACAAGACTTTGATTATATACTGTATCCTTAACAAGACTTTGATTATATACTGTATCCTTAACAAGACTTTGATAATATACTGTATCCTCAACAAGACTTTGATTATATACTGTATCCTTAACAAGACTTTGATTATATACTGTATCCTCAACAAGACTTTGATTATATACTGTATTCTTAACAAGACTTTGATTATAATTATACTGTATCCTCAACAAGACTTTGATTTTATACTGTATCCTTAACAAGACTTTGATTATATACTGTATCCTTAACAAGACTTTGATTATATACTGTATCCTCAACAAGACTTTGATTATATACTGTATCCTTAACAACACTTTGATTATATATTGTATCCTCAACAAGACTTTGATGAAATACTGTATCCTTAACAAGACTTTGATTATATACTGTATCCTTAACAACCCTTTGATTATATACTGTATCCTTAACAAGACTTTGATGAAATACTGTATCCTTAACAACACTTTGATTATATACTGTATCCTCAACAAGACTTTGATTATATACTGTATCCTTAACAACACTTTGATTATATACTGTATCCTTGACAAGACTTTGATTATTTACTGTATCCTTAACAACACTTTGATTATATACTGTATCCTTAACAAGACTTTGATTATAATTATACTGTATCCTCAACAAGACTTTGATTATATACTGTATCCTGAACAAGACTTTGATTATATACTGTATCCTTAACAACACTTTGATTATATACTGTATCCTTAACAACACTTTGATTATATACTGTATCCTTAACAAGACTTTGATTATATACTGTATCCTTAACAAGACTTTGATTATATACTGTATCCTTAACAAGACTTTGATTATATACTGTATCCTCAACAAGACTTTGATTATATACTGTATCCTCAACAAGACTTTGATTATAATTATACTGTATCCTTAACAAGACTTTGATTATATACTGTATCCTCAACAAGACTTTGATTATAATTATACTGTATCCTTAACAAGACTTTGATTATATACTGTATCCTCAACAAGACTTTGATTATATACTGTATCCTCAACAAGACTTTGATTATATACTGTATCCTTGACAAGACTTTGATTATATACTGTATCCTTAACAACACTTTGATTATATACTGTATCCTTAACAAGACTTTGATTATATACTGTATCCTTGACAAGACTTTGATTATATACTGTATCCTCAACAAGACTTTGATTATATACTGTATCCTTAACAACACTTTGATTATATACTGTATCCTTAACAAGACTTTGATTATATACTGTATCCTCAACAAGACTTTGATTATATACTGTATCCTCAACAAGACTTTGATTATATACTGTATCCTTAACAAGACTTTGATCATATACTGTAACTTTAACACAAGTATTTTAGTTAACTATATCTTAAACAAGACTATGATGAAATAGTGTATACTAAACAGAACTTTGTAAGTATACTGTGTACGTATGACAGTATTTTTTGTCCTAATCAAGTCTTTTCATTGACCTGGTACTTCGGTCAAAAAAATTTCAGTGACATATTGTAAGTAAAACATCCAAATAAAGAAGTAATGATAGCATATTGATGAAGAAAAGTAATTCAGCACACACCAAAGATTGTTGTACATCAGTTTTCTCCCTTTCTTTAAACTATGGCTGGTAGTTATTTTAAATAAAGTTGTGAAATGGATTGTTGTGAGTGTTAAAAATGGTTAGACTTTATTGTCTTAAAGGTTATTCATTTTTCTATGGAGACTTGTTAGTGACTTTTGAGGATTTCAGTAATGTCGATTTTTCTTTCTGAAACACCTTCAGTATGACCAAAGTCTAGGTAGGATCAGTGTCTGGGTAAACTGCCTGTTTGTAAGCAGTAAAAAAATTCATTCATTCATGTTTTAGGTTTAAATATTTTGTTTTGTTTTTTTCTTTTCATGTAGTTATGGCAATGGGCTTCTCTGAGGGTGAAACAAGATTGGGTCTTAGAGCTTGTGATGGAAATATACAGAATGCTGTGGCACATATCATGAAAAGACGAGAGGTTTGTTTAAACAATATTTTTACTCTCTGGGAATGCACTGTGTTATGCTATAAATGATAGAAATACTCAGTTGAATGATAAATCTGTTACTATTATTTAAGCTGTATTCATTCTTGGCATTCTTTTCAGTTGACTATTATAGTATTATATTTTATATAAAGGTTAGGAATCTGATTTCTTCATATGTTCATCTAACCATGAAAAATAAACATTAATTTATAATGGTGATACTGATGGGGGTTTTTTGCATGTTTTTTTTCAAGTTAAGCAAAAAGCAGAATTTTAATACAGCTCTGTGTTCCATGTGATATTATTATGTAAAGTGATATTTAAATATATTGATCATTGTGTTACCTTAAAGTAAATGGTTTTTCCACTCACAGAATATTTTATTACATTCACTGGCTGGTATTTTTTCCCATTAAATATAAGATGCTGTTTTCAAACAGATTTTCTAAGAAAAATAGTGATTAGGTTGAGGTATCTTGTTGTTCATGTTGGCAGTCAAGTGTTTGGCTGGGTATAAAATAGAATGGTTAAGTGTAAATAACTTTAGTAAGGGAACAGGTAATGAGATGAAACTTGGTATAAAGTTACAAGTTGGAATGGCTTCTAGGGTCAGTAGGTTCATAGTCAGAGTCACTAGTTCAGATCAAATGAAAACTGTTTCTGCTCAATACTTTAGTTTAGAGGAATATTTTCAAATGACAGTTCTATATAGTTTGAGGGTATAAATAGAGGATGCGATCGCATTTGGTTTCAGAAGGTTCAAAGTCTAGGTCAAAAGAAAACTGTACCCTCTGAATGAGTTTTTGAGATGAAAGTTCTTGTTTAAGTTGGTGTTATTAAGACACAGGTTGGGATTGCTTTTGGGGTCTGTAGTTTCAAAGTCAAGGTCACCAGTTGAGACCAAGGGGAAACAGTTTCTGCTCAATAACTTTAGGTAGGAAGGAGATTAGAAAATGAATTCCGGTAAGACTCCCTTACCTCAATAAATATTGATATTTTCTGGTGGATATCACATTATATCTAATGCTTCAATAGTCAGTCTTTGTAAATTATTGTTCAGTCTAATAATGATTTTTTTTTCACAGGAAAAGAAAGAAAATGCAAGAAAAAGGAAGGAAGAAAGAAAGAAAAAGAATCTAGTAAAACATCTTGGTAAAACTGCTAATGGAAAAAAGTAAGTGCTAATGTGGAATAGAAAAGATATACAGCAAAGCACAGAAGTACTCCTCCATCTCTGAATTGACCCAGTGTATTTCATACACCAATAAAACATCATGTTGTGCAGTTTATTCCTAATACTAGTATTTACATTTACTATCTACAAAATTGTAAAGACTCACGGCTGTGAAAGTGGGAAAAGCAGGAATTTCTGACATTTCAATAAGTAAATATTGTATTGAAATTTGGGAGCGTTTGACATTGAAGTCATTGTTTTCTGTGGTTTGACATTAAATCATTGAATTTGAAATGTAAACATTTTTAAATAGTATTTTTACTGTGAAAAAATTTAAAGAAGTGAGCATTTAGTGAAACTTGTTCATTTCATTTCATTGTTTGATTAGATGTTGAAACCATTAGTTCTGTTGCTTGTTTTCAGTGTGAATGTGGACATGTATGAGATATTACTGGGCATGGGATACCCTAAAGGGGCCTCCGCTGAAGCATTGAGACAGGCTAATAATGATCTGAACCTGGCCTTAGAGGTAAAGGTCCTAGATGCCCTGATCGTACTTTAAATCTCTCACTTAGCAAGTTTATCAGAGAGTTTAAGCAAGTTTTGGGGCTTTTTTTGTTGTTGTTGTTTTTTTTTCTGAAAAAAAAGACAAAATTTTTTTAATTTGTCCATCTAACATGGGTAATGTCTAAACAGCTGAGTGATACATGTAAGAGGGAGAAAAAACAACATATTTCTGACAAGATTTACCAGATTTGAACTGGTGTTATGGCAGATAGACCTTTTTCCAATTCATGGGGAAACTAGACATTATCTTTACAGGACTGTCTAGTGTGAAAAAAAAACAACCCTTAATTTGTAGAGAAATGAAACTGTCTAAAATATACCTCATAAATTCTGCAACTTTGGTGCAACTTTTGGACGAATATTGCTGATTTGTAGCCAAGAAATAGTTTAATGGTTCTTAACGGGGATTTAATGTTGTTGTTTTTTTCCAGTAACATCGTGTATTACAGACTTAATAGGTTTTAATGTAATTATCTGTATTGAATGAAGGCTGACTAGATTGAATGCTGAAAAGTTTATTAATGTTCAAAAAGATCAAGATGTCTGATAATTTCTTTGAACAGTTTTTGTTCAGAAATCATGATAATTAGAAGTAACAATCTGTTCTTTTAACTCTAAGATATATAAAGATGTACAGTAGTAAATTCAATTTATGACTGGGCCTGTGATAGAATTTTTACTATTTTATGTGGGTTACATAGTTGGAGTACAACTCTTCTCAGTGAAGATATCTTAGTAAAGACATTAGTAAAGGTTTGTTTTTCTAAGAATACACATCAGTACAAACTGATTTTGTTTTGAATTGCATAGACACTGGCCCCTTAGACCTCTAATAGTAACTTTAAAATGCATTCCTTTGTTTCAGAAAATGACAGCAAATAGTATGATTAATTTTTCTTTACACTGTATTTTCAGGTGCTGCAAAACCACCCAGAGTTCCTGAACCTTCCTGACCCAGAACCAAAACCTAAAGTGAAAATTACAGATGGAATGATAGCTCAGGTAAGTTCTTCCTGCAGTTTATTACTGTACTATTTGAGAGTTATAAAGTTACTGAAACGATGCTATGTTATTGGTAAATCTGAGAATGGGTAGTTCTGAATTGTTAAATGTGTTGTTTTTTGTCGTTCAGGACCAGGTACCCTTTTCATATATCATCCATGGAACAATAAAGGTTGTTGGAAAGCTTGACTCGAGCTGGTTTAGTTAGTTGGGAGATTTCACACTGTTAAAACTTTTTTTTAGTTTAGTTTAGACTCATTTATTTTACAATTGTTATACAAGGTCTTACAACTTAGATTTATCACTCTCGATGACTGCTTCCTGAGTTCCATTCCTGAGTTCCATACCAGTATATGCACCGCATGGAGGAATGTGAACGTCATGAGAGAATCTTGCCTCTGACAGGATTTGAACCAGTGACCTCCAGATCCAGAGTCCTGCTCTCTACCCCTGGGCCACAGTGCCTCCTGCTTTTTTAGCTTCAGGATCTCTGTACCTGTTTTATCTCAATAAAAACTCATGCTGTCTCTTGTTTATCTATTGTTAATGGTAATAATAAGTGTGTTAGCAATGACCATTTTTAATTAGAGTAGCTTTCACAGACTGTAAAAGATACAATTTTAAGTATAATGGTTAAGACTTACCTATTATTTTTTGTTACTGTTTTTAATATAGGATTGTCAATCTCTCTTTCAGCCTGACTTGTTTTGAGAAAATTTCCTATTTTAATTTCTAAGTAAGCCATTCCAGTAAAATATTATCCCACCCCAGGAAGGCACTTTCAAAAATTGACCAACCTCCTTTAGAAGTTAATTTGACAAGAAAATACCGTCTATTAAAAGACCACCCCTTTAAAGAATTTATTGATTTTATCGTCCTAGGATGACATATATTTTTAATGGCCCACTGTAGGAACAATGTGTTTGTCTACCTACATACCTACCTGTATTGTGAAAGTGCTATCATGTTGGGAAAGTATCAGTTTCTTTATTTAATGCCCCATAGCACCAGTTGACGTGTGAGAATAAAATATATAAGTAGATGCACATATTATATTCTTTATGTTTGTTATATATTTTAAAGGTAACGGCGATGGGATTTGAACCAGAGATGGCTCAGAGAGCTTTGGTCAAGAACAATGGTGATGTTGCCAAGGCGATAGAAGAGTTGGTCAGTGCTGGTGGTAGCATATCACCCCTACCACCTAGTGATGAAAGTCCAAGCACTTCTTCTGGATCGTCAGGTTCTACTCCTTCAGGTATGGTGCCTTGAATTTAGTCAAACATACATGTAATCACATTTCTGTCACCTAAAAACAAGAGTTCAATTTCTCTTTTAGAATTCTGTGTCCAGGAAAGTCTGCAGTGTCCATTGACTGTTAAACATTTTTAAAATAATTTTTGAACTTAGTGTTTGGAAATGGGGAAGTTGTAAATAAAAGGAGTTTTTATATATGTGAGGTTCTTGTCTGCAGTTTAGTTTTAAAAGAAAATGCTTGAGAGGTCAATTGTTTTCTGTCCCACAAACTCTTTAGAAAATGTATACTAAGAACTTTTTTCAAAGTTATGAATAAAATATTTAGGCTTTTGAACATTTTCAAATATTTAAAAGAGTAGATATTCAAAAGGTTATGCTTGATCAAGAGGGGGTGTGAGAGGCATGTGGCTGTTGACCTTCTCACCTACCACCCCAGCTGACCAAGAAGCACCCTTGTAATATTTTTCATCATAATGTTGAATCCCATACCGACCCCTTTATGCAACTTCTAGGAGCACTATTGTTTAAACTTCTGGATCTGGGCAAGTCTGGTTAATAGAGTATTTACTGAAATAATTTTCTGCTTAAGTGCTGAATAGATTTTTAACCTAGAATTTTTTCTCTCTGCTGTAAATTAATTATTGCTAGATTTTTTGCAGTAAAAAGCAAATAACTAAGTTACTATTTATGTATGTTAGAGATACTGTTACACTATCAATAACCTTAATAAATGATTGCCTGGAGCCAGTCTATATCTTGTTCTTTTGATTTTTTTAATGAACTATTATAAATCAAAGTCTCAGTAAAATGCTGCTTGGGTATCAAAAACAATCTTTTTGTTAATTTGATGCTGATATTAAAGTTTTCCAATATAGATGAAAGCTCTGGTAAGAAGACAGCAGAACAGTTGAAAGAGGAGAAAGAGGCCATAGACAGACTGGTATCTGATTTGCCAGAGGATGAAGAAGATTACCTGGATATCAGTCTAACTGAAGAGAAACAGTTCCTGCAGGAATACAAATCCTTAATGATGTCTCTTCACTCTTGATTAAATCAGACTTTACCCCCCCCCCCCCTCTCCCTCCACCCCTCCCCCCACCACCCACCACAATCAACACCCTGAAAATTATGTACTTCTATGCAAATGCCATACTGTAACATTCAGTCATGCTCATTTTCAGCCATGATCCTAGCCCAATGATTTTGATATCAACTTATTACTGCCAAAGGTCAATACTGACTATACAAGGCAGGCTTGTGTCAGAAACATTAAAATTGTCAATGATAAAAACAAAAAAATAAGATTTTTAGTAAAAAAATAAATATTTTGAAAACATGCTCAGTGCTCAAACGCATACTCCATGCTCAGAATAAAAATGAATAGTTTTGTCATACAGGAAATCTTGTAAATGATAGCTGAGAAGACAAAGTGATAAACAGTGTGTTAATCTGAGAGCCTGTACTTTTCAAGTTGGCTTGAGTGCCATCAGGAGAATATATATTTGATGAGAATGATTTTCACCCCTGATTATTCACTGTTAAAATATTTTTTTTATTTATATAATATACATAGTAATTTTACACAGTGATTTTTTTCTTGAACACAATGACATGCACATACACATCTTTTTGTTAGCAATATGCAATTATGACATGGCACAGAATGTGTTGAATAGATAGTTACATGCAATGTCTTGCTGGATAAAATACAAGTGCTTTCACCAAGTATAGAATAGTATATGAAAACATGGTTGGTTACTTACAACTATGACTGGGGTATATGGAATGCAGTAAGCTGGGGTTTTCAACATTTTTATGAAAAATAATAATTCAGTGACAGCTTTTTGCAGACCAGAAATCCCCATGATTGCAGCAGTGTTGTAGAAATGAAGAGCAAATATCACTGTAACTACTATTTCTTAGCTGCAAATTAAGTCTTGTCTCTTTTTTTTGCCTGCCCTTAATTGTTAAAACTAATATAAGTAACATATTTTCTGTGGTGTCATATTGGAAGGATAGATAACTTCTACCGTTTTCGTTCATTTGTAATGAAATTTGCCACTCATGTGCAGAGAAGGCATCCATGAAACTTCAGGAGTTATCTGCCTTGAATATATCTGGTAGCATATTTTGTGCAAATAACTCCTACAGTTTTCATCTGAAAGAGATAAAGCTAAATGCTAAACATTATTTATATGAATAGTAGATGTGTTTGTGCTTTTTTATGAGAGTCAACTTCTGCATTCTGGAGTTATCTGCCCTTAGGTATAAAATGTTCATTTAGTACAAGTAGGGAACAGTGTGCAGTAAACTACATTGTACTTCTACAGTTTTCATATGATTGAAATGAATTTTTGAATTAATAAAATGTGCAAAACATATCTATCATGAGGGTTGACACATACCTTTAGGAGTAATCTGCCCTTTGATATAAAATAGTCATTTAGTAATAAATTGAACAGTGTTCAACAAATTTTCCACAGTGTAAATACATAGGCAAATAGAAGGACAAAAAAAACACCAAAAAAGCTCTTTGAACAACATCCCATGGTATATATTGCTGTCTTTTTTTATGTTTTTTTCAAACTCATCTTATTGGGTGAAATTCTGTATCTGAAGATACTATTTTATAGACGTGTACATAAGCAAGGTCAAGGGTCAGTTAACAGTTCACTGGTCACTCTCCACTGCCTTAATTTATTCATTTAACCCATTTATGCCCTGTGGATTATGCCATCCTTGTTAGTTGGATGAGTCCATTTTTAGTCATAAGGGTTTCTGGTATAAATTTTCAGTTTCATTATATTTAGGGAAGAAAGTCCTTTATGCAAACAGTGCAGACTCTGATCAGATACTTCATATTCCGGCGTCTGGTCTGGGTCTGCACTGTTTGCCTATGTCTAATTTTGTTGACGCTAGGCATTGATGGGTTAAACGAGGAAAATTATTATGAGATGATTACATTGTATTGATTTGTTTTAGGTATAACACGTATCCATCTTAACACTGGTTGTTCTGTTTTTTGCCGAAAATCGAAAACTGTATGTGCCTTTGTTGGTAGATTTGTAAAAGTCTTGAAACACTTTTTAATTGCATGTACTTTGTTACACAAGTTGTTAAAGATATTTATTTATCGGAATAAAAAAGATTCAGTGTATATGTTGTAGTTTGATGTTTCATTTTTGGCACCTGACTTTTTTCTTTTGGTTAAGACATTTCTTCATTAGAGTCTCTGGTTAAACAGTTAGTGACAGACTTTTTTTCTGATTTTATACCTTATTTGCCTTCCTTTTTTGCAATACACCAAATGATGTGTACAAATTTAGCGTCCGGTCATTTGGTGCAGTGGATGTTGCTTCGGCCTTGGTATCATGTTGTCTTGAGTTCAAATCCTTGTAAGGACTATAGTTTTAATTTCCAGAAACTACTGACACATCTTCTGAAGTTACCCGTTTAAAGTGTTTTTTGTTGTTTTTTTCCAAATCCTGAAGATAAATTACCAGTATAATTTACCAGACTGGTGTCGATTCTGGGCTGTCAATGGATAATTTAAATATGTAGGAATATTTTAATTTAAAGTTATAAATTATATTAAAACTCTATTTGCAGCCTCAAACAGAGGAAATACCAGTGTAGGGCGTTAACACAAATCGAAATTGACCGAAATTTTTGAAAACGTAAAAAGAAATAAAATATTACTGGAAAAAAAAACAGAATACACAAATATTGAATCTTTCCATAAAAAGATCCGATTTGCATCTTCGACGGTGTCATTAATTCGTTATTTACATATGCAACAAGTATGCCTTTCACCACAAGGACCGCAGAAAAAAATGACATGGCTTTGGAGCCGTACAATAAACATCTGTCTAGTGAAAGTAAATAATAGAATGTTTAAATTATATGAAAATTTTCTTGTAATACTTACGGCAAATAAATGGGTAGGTTTTCACAGATATCTAAATATTTATACAGAACTCGAGTGTTTCCGTGATGTATTAATGTAGATTTGTAAGTATAATGATCAACAGATATAAACTTGGAATACATTGCTGAATTATGTTAGCCCGAGTGTGAATGCCCAAAGCATTTTCAGATAGCATTTTTTATGTCTCATAGAACTTTTCTGTTCATGATTTTTACTTTCTACAAAATAACACAAATGGCATTTTCACACACAGTAAAATTGTTGAACACCTGTAAAACAATGCTAAGCTTTAATCTTGAAGACTAGATTTTTAGTCCCATGACTTTTACCTGTGTTGCAAAGCGATGTTCGTTTTGGAAGGGGTAGAAGGGCGGGGGAGAGGGTAATTATAAATAGAATACACTAGTATCTTCTTCTTGCATTTTTTTTTGTCTTTGGCTATCACAGAGCAGGGTCAGTCTGCACATTTCATACAATCTGATCATCTTCTGGACTTCTGTTCAGTTTTCAGTTGATTACCCGTTATAACCCTGAACCTTCTGAATTTTTGTAATGGATTTCCCCAGCTTTGAATTTGACACAGTCCATTCAAAGTTTAAGGCATTTTAATATCAAAATACAAAAATGGAGCTACCAACAGTATAGAGCCTGGTCAGACTGCACGGATGTGCAGGCTGGCCTGGCTCTATACTGGTGGCCAAGACTTCACTTTCGGTTCCAGCAGGTTAAGGGTTAATAATGAAGCTTGACTGTCTAAATTTAATGATAGAAATGTCCTTTTTAGAAATGTAGGAGGGAAATGCGAAGTACCATTATTGATATTATCACCAGGTGGTCACTCACGAACAATATAGCTAGTAAAATACATGCCGTAGGTATTTCAGCTTTTTCTCTGACCAGAAGACAATTACTTCTTGATTTGTTTTCAATTAGTGTTCCATAATACCTTGGCAACGAGCACGTGCCATAATAAACAATCTTCTCGCGCGTTTGTTACGGTTTTATACGTAATGGACAAGTTGTACCCGGTCCACATTGCATTAACTTTGGTTATTTGTGTATGTAAATATTCGGATGTGACCTGTAATAGCACACCATGCACTTTCTCTGGAAAAAAAGAAAGAAATAAAAGGAAATAAAATGTTCTGCCATTTACTAAATATTACAGACAATCTTGATATTTCACATTAGGAACTTCATAAGATAGGCGAAACTCTTTTTGTTGTTGTTGTTGTTGTTGTTGTTGTTGTTCATTTTCAACGTTTTTTTTTATATATTTTTATATTTGTTTTTTGTTGTTGTTGTGGTTTTTTTCCATTATTGTTAATAACATAATTAAAATACCATTCAAAGTTAATTATGCACAACACATCATTTGCATGTAAATATTTCAAATTAACGCAAATGCATGCTCACTGTAATGGTATCAATAAAGCTAATGCATGTGTCCATTTATTTTGATTTCTTCCTGTGTCTCTTTTCCTGCAATCTCAAGAATCTGTAGCATATGCAATCACTTGTATAATTGTTGTTTTTTTAATATAATAAACTTGCAAGGATTTTATATTTAGCGATTTGTATGTAATAGGTAATTACTTACATTACTATTTGCATATAAATTAAATGGTAGGTACCAGAAAAAAAAAATATAAGGTTTAACGGCTGTTTAAATATAAGTTTGTACACATTTTCGGTTAATTAGGAATGCGAACAAATGCTTTTTGAAACTCGTTATCTCATTACAAGCGACCCCATGCTGTCCGGAAACTGTTGTGACCACCCAAAATATGACATTTTGTTTAATTATGCTGTATAAATCGGCTTTTTATTCACAACACACCACAATAGTCCCAAAACACTTACAATGAATGCAGGTAACCAATTAGGCAACTAAGTGGCGCAGATATTCAGTAATAAGGTCCAGATTTGTTAATCATTACCGGCCAAAGCTTTGTTATAAATGTTTTTACATAACTGACCTAGGTCGAACCTCAGCGGCCGTCGGACTGGATGTAAGCTGTCAGCTCAGATGTGTCTCAGCCATCTGTCTTCGCAAAAACATATATGCCGCCATTCTATCCTAATTAGTCTGCTCTTTGATCGCTAGTCGAAGGACTAAGCCAGGAGCCAGGGAACTGTCAAAATCGCTAGCTTGGACTGTTTCCGATCGTTGGCGATTTGTAGAAGAAATGTGTCCACGTACAGAATGAGCGAAAATTAACAACGAATCTGTTGACACGCCCAAATTCCCTGTATCTTAACAGATTAATACGTTCTTTTTTTAAGTATGAATTTTTGACATCTTATTCTATTTAGGACACTCTCTCTCGTCAAATTTTCTCGTGTAAGAAATGTGTACACATTTGACTCACTTTCAAGCAACATAGGCGTGTTTCTATCAAAACAGAAGAATATTTGAGAATAAGCCAATTAGAAATTAACAAAAGAACTTCACATGCCCTTTAAAAAGAGCTTTTAGGTACTTTTCACCTGTTCCACGTGAAACTCACTGGCAATGACTTGACTAGCTGTACTAGACAAGTTTGTCAAAGCTTAACATGCAAGTGTGCACGGACATGACATCAAATATTCTTTCATGATCAATGCCTAACCTTAAAATGAAACCGAAGCATTATGACATTTTAAAATTCCTCATTTAACTTATATAAAGTAAGGACCTTATCATTGAAGGAAATCCTGATCCAAGGACATGAACTCTACCACTTGTATGGCGACAGCACTCAGTAGCATCTTACTGATCACGCAACAATTACCGAAAGGTTTCTTAAGTCACGTGCTGCGAAACATGTTGTCGTCTGCCATTAAGTGAAGTTAAACTTTTTTTTTGGCTATAAATGATCAACCATTTTACATTTTTTCAAGACAGTTGGCCTAATAGTTCATAAGAATGGGTGCATGATTTACTGACGGACGGACTGACGACGTAAAAAAGAACCCCTTTTGTCTTCCTGACATACAGCCAAGGCGACACTATAAAAGGCTGCAAAATGCGGCTTTTCATTTCAAACTATTTTAACATTGAAAAAGCGTGAAAATTTCAACGTTGCGAACATTTTTTTCGTTATGACTTTAGCGGCATTTACGCAAAGGACTTTTAGAAAAGGAATGTCTCATTCACAGACACGCAGTGTGTCCCTGGTCTCAGCTTGGTGAAATTATGTTTATATTAGGTACTTGCGGTGTTTGTTTGTTTTGCTTTGTTTTGTTTGTTTGTGTGTTTGTTTTTGTGAAAACGGTTGAATTTTGAGCGCATCTTTGCTCTATGATCGCAGTTCGAGCCATGAATATAATAAATTATTCACAAGAAATTCCCATTTAGAGAAAAAAGAAAAAAATCGGATGGGAAAAGAAAACCACTTCCTCCGTGTCACTTAAGCAAACATATTTTTTCAAATGTTTCCGTTTTCATACCCGCTAATATTACTTTCTATATTTTAATCGATGAGAGGTGGTTGAAATGTAGTACCTTTCAATATTTCAAGCTGCAATTTGTATAGAATGTTAGCCTAGATTGGGATTTATTATATCTGGTTTTAGGCTCGTTGCTAAAACTTTTATTTGATAGCAATGAAATAAATATAAAACGTATTTTTAAAAGTGTCAATACTTTCTGCTCCAGTGTTTGTTCAGAATGATGTATTTATTGTATGTTATATAGTTTTTTTTTCTAAATCGCTTTGTCGAAGGGGGTAATTTTCTAAAATTGGGTCGAAATTCGTTACTACTATTTTTGTATTTTTTTTAATACTTGAAGTGGATTTCAGGCTGTTTTTATATAACAAATTAATATGCTGTTTATTTAAACTATTCAAGTAAAGGTCATATATGATATTTAAAATTTTTAATTTCGAGATTATACAATGCACGCGAAGCTCGTGAATGGGAAGTGTCAAAATTCGATTTTGAAAAAAAAATCTGCTGTTTTAGATAATTTTTGAAACATGGGGAGAAGTTTTGATAGGGGATTACTTGCTACATTGATTATCTGGTGTGACAGACGCATTTTTCTGGTTCTATATAATTTGCGTGAAAACCTTCAGTGTTTCTAAACAAAATATTATTTCACATTTCTCCCAAAAACTACATATTTGAAAGGTTGTGAAAAATTGTACAAAGAAATGTTGGGCATATGGACACTTTGTCCAGTAACAAACATGGTCATTTTAGAAATACTTTAAAAAACAAACGGAGTATTTATTAATATCCAGAATTCTACATCAAAGCTTGTGGCATTGCTTGCCGTAAACATGACTTCTTTCCTCCCCCCTCCACACACACACGCGCGCGCGCACTCCCACACACATTCCCCGCCAAATATGACAGGATATAGATGTATATTTCATGGTCTCCGTAGGGGCGTATTTCCGTCCGAAATGAATGACCCGAAACTTAAAAGTGTGATTAGATGGATCTGAGGAGAAGTGCAAAATATAAGAATAATAACTCTGCCTTGATAATCTGCAGAATTACCGCCCTTTATTAAAATTTCTTATAAAATTTTATTCTACATGCAACTTTGTATCCTATGAATGTGTCGATGTGTATTGATAAGAATTTAGATGGCATTAACAAGTAGTGCACGAAATTATATTCATAACTATTCCGTGGTTATGTACAGAGTTATAGCCCTTTGTTAAAATTTCTTGTGAAAGAAATGCAGCCAAACACTGTATCACTTCAATGTTACCGACATGAACTATAAAGATAGTGTGATGAAATTGTGCTGAAGCTTATATTACAAGAAATATAACTCTACAATGGTTATTTATAGAGTTATTGCCCTTTGTTAAAATTTCCGATAAAACACTCGCTCGAAACACAAGTCTAAAACCCATCCAATGTAAAGTCAAGACTTTAGGGTTTTTAAATGGTATTTTTATAGTTATTGCCCTTTGTTGCAATTTCTTATTTAATCTTTGTTCGAAGCACAACGCATGAATAGACGTTACACAGGATGGTAAGATGCAATGAGAAAATATGCAATGCACGAGAGATAAAACTCTACCTTTGTTATCTGCAGAGTTATTTCTCTATGTCAAAAAGTTCTTATTAAACGTCCGGAGCACAATTCTTTAAAGCATTTTACTTATAGGATAGATAGATTGCATTGAAAATAAGCACAATCGAATGTTATAAGTTATTGTCCATTTTTTGTATCTTATGTAAACATTTTCGGGTCATTCACTCGTCATTTATGATACCGATTGCTTAGCGACATAGTTGTCAGCAATGCCATAAGAAATACTGAACAACAAAAGTACAACTTACAGATAAATTGGCCTTTGTTCAATTTCTCTAATATTTTCTTACACAAATCATAACTCTAGGTGTGTTCAATATATTGCATGACACGTGCGATGAAAATATATTGCACTGAGTGCAAAAACCCCATCTGTTCCTTTCGAGTTTTCTGTCTGCGAAGTTATTGCCCTTCGTTGAATTTAAAATGAAATCGTACAGTATTTCAATAAAATTCATTTCTAGTCACGTGACGAATGTCCAAGTAACTACAGTTGACTTCACGAACCTAAATGAAACACAACTTACATTGACCGTATACTTCTACTTAAGTTAGATCAGATAACATGCTGGACCTTTGACAATTGATTTAAACTTCTGTTTTATTCAAATTTTGAAGAAATAAACACTTTTCACCTTCAAGTTGGACGGAAAAACAAATGCACAGTTTCTGTCTTCCTTTTTTCTTTTCTTTTTTTTTCTTTTTTTTTTATTTCTATTCTTGAAGAACAGAAGTCTTTCTATAAGTTATATCCGCATTGCATTTCTCTTTCAGGAAATACAAAATCATACGATAGTCGACATCTTTATCACAACAAAGGTTGGTTTTTGGTCCTAACCAAAATAAATTAACGAGAGGTCTTTAAGGGTACGATAAAGTGATGAGATTAAATCGTTGTTTTGTTGTTGTTGTTGTTGTTGTTTTCAAACTACCAGTTTTTTAACAGTGCTAATTTCTTAGTGTATTTACGTTTGAAGTTAAACCTATATATATTAATTCGATTTTGGAACAAGTTCCTGCAATTTATATTAATTCCGCCCAATGGCTACTTCTCTGGTTAATATCAGTACTTCATCCGAAAGTGAGGAATTCGGAAAGTCACTGGAGAATCTCTGCCTTGATGGGATTCGAACCAGCGATCACCGGATCGGGAGTCCAGTGCTCAAACCACGCGACCAATGCTCCTTCAATTTGGATTTTTTTAGAGCGTTTTACATATATACTTTAAATAACCTTGAAAACTAAAACATTATTTTGTTGGGCCTAATAATTTCATATTTTCTGACTAAATGTTTACTAAACATGCCATTGCATACGCTAAACAATATACAGTCGGTTCCAATCAATCGGCGGCGAGCCTGGAAGAACATGTTCCACAGTGGCCAAAAACAAATGGCTTCTTAAAGCTAATCAAGTACCTTCATCTCGGTTAGTTTTAATCTGTTTCTAGACGATAAGAAACGCGTGTGTGTTTTCTTTTGGTTCTTTAGGTTTTTGCCAGCAGGAAAAAGAGATGTGTGAAATTTCTCAATTGCCCTGAAAACATTTTTTTCTAATGTGTGAAAACTTTTCTTTGCAACTTTAAACACATGTTTACTTTGGATGTTTGCATTTCGCCATTGCACATTAAAAAGGTGTACTTTTCTGTTGCATGTTCTTGTACTTTCGAAACAGCTTTGCGTGTGTTTGAAATGGCATTCCTGATGCAATAGCGTACTTCCTTTCTCGTAATGATACTGTTGTCTTCTTTGTTTGTTTTGTCATTAGAATTATACATCCAATAAACGTGCCATCTCGGTAACTGATCAGCACAAGCAGTAATTCTATCTGCAGATGTTGACACCTCTTATTATGTGTAAACAATGCGATTTTTTTAGGGGGTGGGGGTGCGACCGCGGAGCGGGGGTGTAGTTGTTGTTTTTCCCTGCATTACTTTGACCATTACTATTTCAATTGGCCAGTATGGGAAAATACGACTGCTGGATGGGTAAAACATGGCTATTAGTATTCGTTGCTATGAAAAGAGTAATCAAATGTATACTTGACGAAGAGCAAGTTTACAATACAACTTTTTAAAGATTTTTTTTCATAGATTTTTGGGAGTAAATAAGATCATTTGAAATGAATTGCACTCAACTTTTGGATTACTTTAAATTTCAAACACCCATTTCACAAACTTTTGATAATTGTTGACTCTTGAAATGGAGAAATTCTCCAATTAATGTTTTATGTACACATGAGAAGGATATACACAGAACGGAAGCTTACTATTTGAATAGTTAATGCATGCGTGTCAGTTGATCCTTCCGCCATTTGTTTGATTTTTTTTTCTCATTTTTACTGATCTTCTGTCTTAACGTATATTTTATCAGGGTCAGGTCAAGTCAATTCGACTGTTAAGTTGACCTGACAGTGATCGTTTTAATCACGCCCTTTCTGCAGTCCTTTTTTTTTATTCCAAAGTAAAGGCCACGGCTGTGTCTCGAGGAATTAAGGACGAATAATATTGGGTTATAAATATAGTATTTTTGTTTTAAGTTTGTCAAAGCAAAAAAAACTGACAGTTTGTGACCTTTTTGTCAGATCTTGCTGAAATAACATGATGTGGTATTTTGCTTCAGAATTTTCTTACAACTTATACTGTTCCGCAGACGGCCAAAACTCTTTATTATTTTCAGTTTGTGGACCATGGATGAAATTTGGATATATACCAAGAACAGCTGCAGATACAGATACCAGCTTTATAACTTTTATTAACATTAAAAGAATAAGGGTATAGAAGAAGACCAACCACATTTTGTCTTTATTCTCCAATCGTTTGCGCCTCTAGTACTCTCGTGAAACTCCTCTTAAAATTGTTTCAAAGTGTCTGTTGCAGATCAGTTTTATAAAAGCTGGTTCTATACTCACTCAGCTTTCATATGACATGCAGTTTATAACTGTGGGCTCTTCAAACTTAGGTTTGCTAAAACATCAAAATATGTTCCGAGTTTTCCTTATTGTGTTTGCTGTTAAAACTTAGAACAAACTCTGTTGTTCGATCATAACATCTGTTTTATGTTAGCTTGACAGATTCAGTACAGATACCTCTTCATATATCGCCCTGTGGCCATAACCATGGATTCACACACACATATACATGTACGCAATTACTTGGTTACAGTTTTGTGAGAATTCAGACACACGAATAGCCAAACTATTTTGATGATTGTAATGATGGTGATGAATACGACTACGGGTGATTTTTTGTTGTTGGTAGTGGTGGGGGATGATAATAATGATGATTATGACGTAATGTTTGTAGCTTGTTTCTTTGATGTGTTTTTTTCCTGGTTATTGTTGTTGTTGTTCATGACGACGATGAGGAGGCGGAGGATATCAGAGTGAAAAAGGAAAAAAGAAGCAAATTTGAACAAGACATTTTTTTTATTTTTAAATACTCAGTTTCAAGCAACATTCATTTTTACAATTTATTCATTGATTTAATGTCTGCACCTAATTTATTTACAGAAATAGCACCTTTTTTATTTCTCGTAAGATATATTGTAAATTTCATTGAAATCAGCAACGGTAATATTCAACATATATACATCAACGTACTAAGGTTTCGTCGGGAATCATTCCATCACATATTTACATATATACTTAACCATTTAAACATAAATACATTATAATAAACTATATATAACAGATTCTTGGAAATACTATCGTTATATCATAAACTGTGATATCAGAAATGCTGATCTGTTAATTTTCAAAAATGACACCTGAAATTTACAAATAACGCAAATAAGAATATATGCAAATGAGTTTATAATGCTGTCACATGATCACAGTAAACGTTTTTGATTGGTTGCTCGAAAGCCTTGTCATCCAATGAAAATACTTTGAACACTGTTCATGCTGAGAAAAGTAAAATTTCTAATTGAATGGAACTAACAATTTTTCATATTACAATTCAAACAAATGCAGTTTACATTCGATGAGCCGAATGTTTATTGCACAGACATTCCGGAAAGAAAACCTTTAAAAATAGGTGTGTAATGGTTTTCTATGTATAATCTCATAATTTTTACAGAACATTGCTTTAACAGAACTCTGACATAAGACTATACCGTTTTTCACCTTTTTTCAGGACAGCCAAAACTATATTCAAACTGTTTAAAATAAAACACTATCCACTTGCTGAACACACTCGTATTGCTTCTTGAAAAATTCAGAATACCGAACACAGGGTTCTTTTTCCTCAAATGAAACATGATAAAAGTTTTAAAAATCAAACTTGGTATAGACTTATCTCAGCTAAATAGCATTGAAAATAGAGTCGAATCACCCGTTTATAATAATGAGTACCATTTCATATAGAAAGTTCAAATGAGGTTTTACTTCTAAATGTCATGTATGAATAAAAGATTCATAATAATATTTTTCGAAAGTTAACAGCGAAAATGAAATAAATAACCCCAAAAGAAGCAAAAAATGCAGAAAAGAACATTAATCATAAGGCAACATGGACATTAGTTTCTTTACCATTTGTCAAAACAAAGTCACGGAAGTGCTTCCATTTTATACATTTTTAAATTCGTCAAATAAAACGCACACAAGCCTGAGAAACTAATAATTGTGTTGCCCTATGACACATAATAAGAACAAATTAACAATGGCTAACTGGCGGCTTGTGCAGACTGGACACAGCAGAGTTACTGGTAGGGGAGTATTTGATTGGGGGCCTCGAGTAGGCATAGTCAGAGTTTCTACAACACAGTGCACCGTTACACAGTCTTTTCCATGTTTCTAAAGTCTTCCCAGTCCAAATCCAGAATCCACTTGTAATTCCGACCACCAGCAGCATAAAGTACTTCAACATAAATACTGCAAAGTCTGGTTTTGAGGATTTTTCTAAACAAGGGCAGATAACTGACTTCTCCCACTGGTCTTTTAAATATTGCTCATAAAAGTAACACGCTAAAACAATTGTGGCAGGAATTGTATATAACAATGAAAATACACCAATTCTGATCATAAGGCGTTCGAGTTTTTCAATTTTCCCACCATTTTGGTTTTTGATCACATTGCGAATTCTCACTAGAGAGACAAAGCCAGCAATCAGAAAAGTGGAACCAATAATTAGATACACAAATAAGGGAATTAACACAAATCCTCTTAGATTGTTTATATTCTGGTTCCCCACATAACAGATTCCGGAAACTGGGTCACCGTCGACGCTGGACATAGCAAGAACTGCTATGCTTTTAACGCTAGGAATCAGCCATGCCGCGAAATGAAAGTATTGTGAATAGCTGGCAATAGCCTCTGAACCCCACTTAAGACCGGCACTGAGGAACCAAGTGAAAGCTAGTATAACCCACCATATCGACGAAGCCATTCCGAAGAAATAGATCAGTAAAAATGTGGAAACACACGAGGCTGGTCCCGTTGTTGAATAGCGTATCATACTTCCATCGCACGCGACATTCTCGTGACCGACAACCAGTCGGATGATGTAACCAACAGAAACCATGAAGTAACAGCCTGTCAAGAATATGATTGGTCGTTCTGGATATTTAAATCTCGTCATGTCAAGCACGAACGTGAGAAGAGTAATTGATGTGGAAATACAACACAATATTGACCACAGTCCTATCCAAAACACAGCGAATGTCTTTTCATCCTCACTGAGGTAAGGGCTAGTACAATTCATTCCACAGTTCTTTAGTCCACCTGAGCTAACTTTGTTGTAATAAGAACTTGACTCGTGTATCGGCTGTAGTCTGCATTTGCAGGTACACGCATGTTCTTCAATAATTGTCTTGTAGGGATCAAACATGTCATTGTTGAAGTTTTTATTATTCATATAGGTTTCCCAACCATCCAGATCCGTATGTAAGTCATTATAATCGTTGTCCATATTTTTCTTCGGCGTCTCCATGGGGTCACGAGGTTTCTGTGTCGTTCTTTGACCAGGAGGTTTCGGTGGTCGTTCTGTAGAGGAACTGTCCGTGATGTTGCGGTCCATACAAAGCTTTCCTTTCTCACCGTAGTATGGGAGCTTGCTACAATCCATGCGTTCCGGCCACACAAATCCATATTGCCTCATAAGGGGAGCACAGCCGGACTTTGCCCTCTCACAGACAGACCTAAAATAATACAGGTATTTGTAAATTACGAACAAAATGACGTAAGCAAGAAATCAGAAGGAACATAGTAGTTTAATTAATTTTAAGAAATATTTAATTTAATATCAACTGCCAAAATCCAATGTGGTAAACTATATATTTTTGCAATGAGTGTTCATTGACAATATATTCAACATAATATGTTAATATGAAACATAAAACGTAACATGGAGTATAGCGTTTATTGCACATACCTGCACGCGGGAAGGTGTGGTTTGTAGTTCTCCATGCATATCGGGGCATACATGGAACAAAGAAAGAATTTGAGGTCCGGGGAGCAGTGGATCTCAACTAGTGGCCAGAACTGGTGTACCTCTAAGCCAGCCTCGTCCTGGGAATCGTGGTTAAACTGGAAAAGATCAATCAAAAATGTTAATTTCGTGAAATCCGTGCACTCTCTCATAACTAAAAAAAACATTAAAAGATTTGCAGGTGATTGGAAAATTCATATATTTGAAAACGTTTTTCATTTAGTGATGATATTTTTTTTCAGTTTCATATTTCAACTGATAAAATATTTGTTAAGAAGCATAAATGACTGAAAAATAAATAGTCATTATAACATTATATTGATAGATTTGAAAGGCTTTCGTCTGAAATGACCTAGTTTAATTTATTGTAAGATTATATTCAGTACACTAAGCTACTCAATTTCTTTTTGTAAGCGGAAGAATACATTTCAAATATCTGAGTATTTATACATGTTTTGATGTAACGGTGTAAGAATACTATTGTCTGAGAACAGGAACTACTTTTTAAAGACGCAATCTACAAAGATATTTTATCTCGACGGTAATCTGCTTCTATGGCAATATCTTATTTCAAGATACCGGATTGAACTTCGAACCATGGAAGTCAGTGACTGGTGGCCTTGAGACTGAAATGCTGTTTTCGAGTCGAAGAGTGTGCATAAAATGCCCGCTTAAAATTTGGAAACAGATGACAGTTGACATCATATACAAAATAAATAACTGCAAGGTTTTTTATCATTTGTAAAGAGTTATAGTATAAAGACGAAAAAGACAAAAATCTTCTTAGATTAAGGTTTCTTTTTGAATTCCTACAAAATATTTGGTTGATGACATTGTTTGCAAAGAAATTTATTGCTTTTGTTATATACAAATTCTGTTTTAAAAAAAAATCTGTATTTTTCAATTTCATCTACTTTTCGAGAAATTTGACAGCTTCTGGTGTATTTATCAAACAACAAAATCTATCATACTTTTAACAGATATTTCTGATGGATCTATAAAACCCATGATGCACCAACATGTACAGTGTGCACGTTTATATATGCAGGAATGCGTTTTATACATGTAGAGTATAGCACGTGCTGCTGGCACGAGAATTTGGCTGGTAATGCTGGGGAAATTACAAATACTTGTCAGAACTTGTACATCCAAACATCACATCGCCAGAGATTCTCTTGATACGAAACATATTTTCTTTTTCTTTCTTTTGTTCAAAGTTTTCATACTCTTTTGTATTTTCCATCTTACATTCCCATATTTTTATACGTACAGTAAAAAATGTCTTCAACATATATAATACATGTCAGATATTTTTTATATGAATCCTGGTATTCTAACAGATTTTACATATCATTATCATTGTTGTTGTTATTATGGTTATCATAATTATCATTATTATTGTCACTGTCATCATAATATTATTGTTGTTATTTCTTTTTTTTAGAATCTACCCAAAGAATCAGAACAAAATATGCTTAAAGATTGATGTAAAATAAAAATTTTCGAAAGTGTTTCAAACAGATTTTTTTATTGTCCCTACTTCTTTTTAATTTTTCTGATATAGATTTTTATATAACTTTTCAATCAAACAATAAAATTCGAGAATTCAAGAAATGCAACAACAAGATAAATAAAGCAATACTGAATCTTGTCATGTTGAACATCACAGTGCATGCTTTGAAGCAGCAAAAAAAAATATATAAAGAAATTACTTCAATAAAATCATAACTTAATGGCCCAGTACTGCCATATATTCATAGATTTAATATTTAAGTCACGAGTAATTGACTGCTGACCACAATATGTGACATATTTATGACTTCAATTTCTACACAGTTTTAATAGAATAATTATCATCAGATAATGTACAATGCTGACTGAGATGATGAATACTTCGATTAGTATAATATTCTCCTAATAGATTTTACTTTTTTTCAGTTTTTATTTTCTTAATGACATTTTGGTACTTGAAATGATCAAAATAATGTATTATCATATATGCAGATTGGACACCAATAACTTTGTTCAAATAATGTTAATGAACATTAATACTTGTTTTTTAGTAAAAAAAAGGGAAAGTTTTGACTCTTCAAATGGTTAATTATTTGGCTTGGAAGTGCTCTTTAAATTGTCATTTAAATGTTGAAAATGTCATTCTAATGTTCAAATCCAATTTCCACACATAGGTTTGCCCTGTCACCCCACTCTATCCCAGATTCTGGAACCTTTTTAAGACAATTGATTAAAATTTTTATTGTAAGTTTTTAAGATACTTACTTTGTTCGGCATATATGTGTAGTTATAGCCAATTCCTTTACACATCGGTATTGTTATCTCCTGGCATTGTTTCTTTTCTCCTTCTGTCACTCCTATTGTTAAAACCAAAGTGCATAACATAAGGATGTATTTCTCCATTTTTAATTTCTTCAGTCTGTCCATCTTCACTTGCCTTTCTCTTTTCTTTCTTTCAGTTTCTGCTCAGTGACACATTAAAACTGTTTATTTTCAAGTCTACTCTTATCAGAGAAAGGATGGCCCTTCGCTTCTCTATGCTTCAAATTAGTGAAGTTATTTCTGGTCAATTTACACAAAATTAAGACAATTATTAGTCCATTCCGTGATCTAAATTAGCTAATCTATTGGTCGGTAATTTCAGCACGGTCACTTTATCTCGTCGGCTGACCGTTGTATCAAGTCCGCTTATCTTAACTCCGGTTGATATATACACTATCTTTGTGATTATGTCCAAATTTTCTCCCGTGTTTATAAGTGAAAATATTCCGTATAAACAAACCCCTCAGCTCCTGTAATCACACAAAGTCCTCAACGTAGAGTTTAAGCTATTTAAATGATGTGAAAATATAAACAAAATTGACCTATATGAAATCCAAATATCTATATTTTATACTCGTCAATTTCTGATAAATTGATGGCTTCCACCCAAAACACGTGAAAACAGGGCTTCACTTATGTTAGAGAACAAGCAACTTATCAGAAACGTTTCTTTTATCCTTGTACAACTATGAACAAAGAAATATTGTTCATATATATTTTTTTAATATTCGATGTCCAAAAAATGAAACTTAAGTCCGAAGGCTCCTCAATTTCTGACGCCAAATCCAACACTGATTTTTGTAGCTGAAACCTCTCGTTCGGCGACACTCGAACCAATGTAAACTTTTTATAGCTTAAAATATGTTTGTTTTCTTGGTGCAAACCAAATCCCTGAGACTAAATACGATCCTTAGGTTTAATCCGAAAAGCTAAGCTGGTATTAGATTTCAGTCGAACAACTAGGTACTTGTGCAGAGTTCAAACAAATCGGTTTCTGAGCTAGTACGGATTTGTACACACTTTATATCCAGCTACGGTGAAAGTCTCAACACTTTTTGACAAGTTTGACACGTGATTATCTAATAGAGACAGTCCACTCAGTTTTACTCCAAAATCTGTGGAAAACTGTGAAATGTTTAAACCGATTTTAATAATAACGAGTCCTTTTGTCTATGTTTTTCACGACTTTATGTCCCCCGAGCAAACTGTTTCAGTGAAGTTCTTCAAGTACTGACATCGAAAGAGCAAAGATCGTAATCAAGTTTAGATATCTACTGATTGTCATTAATGATTATTATTCCGAATGCGATGTCAAAGTCATTTAGTTTCACTTGTATACAAAATATTTGCCAGTTATCTTTGAATATGAATCGCTCCAAAGTTACGTCACAGCAGCAGATGAAGATCTCAGCGAATGCAAAGCGTAGGTTTAATCACGTGATCTAAACGCTCCTCCTACTTAGACTCATCTGTATTATCTGGATGATTGGCAGGCGCTCTGATGATTTTGATCAGTACACTACGATTTCCTGTAAAGATAAATCGAAAATGATTTTGAAATATTACTATTTGTCGATCAACTCACTGGCAAACGTTAATTTGTATGAAAAATGATCTTGTGTATATATTTAAGTAACAACTATGAAAGAAATGAGAATATATGGCCAGATTAAGGAAAATACTTGCATACTTCCATGATTTTGGATGCGATAAAGAAGACACCTTAAAAAACAGCTGATTTTTTAAACAAAGCGCGTTTTCAGACTGAAAAAAATCTAAATTAACGAAGCTTAAGCAAAGTAAATTTTTAAGAACATTGTTAAACAAGTTTAGAACCAGACAGAGACAAGAGAAGGCCTACAAATGTAATAACTGGACAAAATAAACTTCTCTGAGTCAAAGAGTTCATCTGATAGATAACTCATTATATAAGTCTAAAAAACATAAAGTAAACAAATTGTACGATTATTCAGCATTATTCAGTCAACAGCATGTAAAATAAATCTCTTAACAGTCTTGGTTAGTAGAAAGACAGCACAACGGAACATAATATACTTTCTTTTGCTTTTAACAAACGAAATTACCACAAAATCTCACAGAAAAAAAATATCTTCGCATGTTCTCAGACATACAGAAACAGGCAAACACAGATTTCAGCGTGTAATGAAAGTGGAAACATAAGAATGGAGTTAACCCAAAGGCAAATCAAAACTCCAACGCCGTTTATTTGTTCTAGTCAGCGCCTATTAGCAGTGAGAACGTATCTGGCATTCTATCTAAGAAATTGCGCCTTGCAACAATTATATCATAATGCCAGGACTAAAATGGAATCCTCGGGAGAATATTTTTGCGTGTATTTAGGGATAGCTCTGTTATTCAATGTGAGGATTAACGTCACTTAACGTCAACGTCACTTAACGTCTCTAGTGGCAGTGTCACATATGCGACATGTTTTGCAGTTTTTTTCCATCTTTTTATAAACAGTGGGGATCCTGTTTTTTGTTTTCTTCATGAGAAAGTTGCGTTTTAAACCGCATGATTGTTCTGCTTGCGAGAACTAAGGACCAATGCACCGTTATTTTGTTATTATAAACATTTTAGTTTATTGATTATAAGAAATTCTCAACTTCGATCGCACCTTTTATCGATGTTATTGTATTTTGTTAACTAAAAAAAAGGGGATCACTAACGCATCATTTTCACTAAAACATTTTATTTCAGTAATCTTACAAGCATTCTGAATAAAAATATGCTGTTTATGTGACAATATATGATTGACCATGAAAAAGATCATTTGCATTATTATGCAAAATCATTAGCTTTGAATTGACCCTTATGCAAGAACGACAACTCTTCATCCAGTCATCATTAAGTATTACTCAATAACATTTCAGCATTATTACAACTTCAAAGATAATCACCATTTACAATAACTAATGATCTGTTACAAAACTGACACCTGATTATGACAGCAAATCATTTTTCACACTCAATTTTTGCAGCGTCAAAAATAATTTTCGGCGTGTCGAAAAATCGATAAGATCATGAAATTTCAACGATAGTGTAGATAATTCAAAATTTTACAGAAAATGACATGATAAAAGTTGTTTTGTAAACTTGTCAAAACTTCAAAATCTTTTTGAATAATCATTGACCTTTTATCTGTTTCTTAAGGTCTCATCATTTTTGTCTATACGAATGATCTTAATATTGTTTTACGAGCATTAGATGATATTTTAGATTTAAATGACAAGGAATTTATTATTTTTCTGATTCGCCGTGATAGTGCCGATGTTGTTATCGTAATTTTGTACCTCCTAATCGGATATTCCTCCCAGTGGCTTCGTGTTTTTAAAGTTCTCATCTTTTGTGTACTCTTGAATTCTTTTTTTTAATGATGCCGACACCTTCAAGGAGAAAAAACAAACACTGCCTACGATGCTATGATACCATCATTTCCACATTTACCACGATAAAAGCACAGAAATATTTTAAAACCTAACAATACAGAATTCAGATTTTATTTCTAATCAATGAATGGAATTTTTGCTAAAAATACTTAAAATATGTAGTTGTGTAATTTTTTAGAGGCAATAAATAAATACAAATTGAGACATCTTGATTTTCTCTCCTGACACGACATCTTTTCGTTCACTGAAAAACAACTTTAATGAGGTCTGTCCCACTGTCAGCGGGTCTCGAATAGTGTAAGATAATCTTTTATACGTCATTGTTAAAAATTTCAATGAAATTCATCTTATTTCAACA
The DNA here is from genome assembly GCA_012932295.1 of Cyclina sinensis. Taxonomy (NCBI): domain Eukaryota; kingdom Metazoa; phylum Mollusca; class Bivalvia; order Venerida; family Veneridae; genus Cyclina; species Cyclina sinensis. Next base: position 5,413,398 of record JAAONU010000009.1, on the reverse strand, counting down.
ATTTAAATTTTAACAAATTGTAAGAGCGCAAAGACCGTATTGGCTTGGCTCTTGTGTTTCGATTTAACTCCTTTGTGCTCGAATCCACGTTCAATTTATTCGGTTTTCAAAACTGAAGAGCGACAATTTGTAATATTTAAGGAGTATTTTGTGGTAGTTTTAGACAAATAAAAGAAGTGTTTTAAAGATCGGGTCGATACTTGAGTCCGGAATGTCGGTACAAGCTTCACCCGCTGAGCGAAATTGATTAGTGGAACCCAACGATCAATTAAGAGTACGATTTCAACAGAAAAGCGACAAATTGCCGCATCATGTGACGAAAAGATATGGGGGCTCGGCGCAGGAGATTTCACACTTGTTTTAACGACATCCCCGAATCTTCCTTTTACGCTTTCACAGACAGAGACAGTTGTGTTGCTAATAAGAGCAACATCCCGTTCAACAAAAGTTCACGACTTATGCTAAATTTACACAGTGGATGCGACTCCCCACCATTCCGCTTTGAATTAAGAAAATTAGACAAAATGTGACATTGCCGATTTACAAATGATAAAATCTCAGAACAAACCATTGTCTCTTTATTTTTCGTCAAAAGAGAACTTGGTCATTAACATTTGCTCTCCAAGCCTTTTAAAGTTACATATTATAAATATAGCCGAACATTTTACATTGAAGGTCTCGTCCTTAAAAACACAAGTTTAGAGAAAAATCGTAGATGTAAGGAAAGACATGGATAAAATTCGTATCCCAATTTGACCCTCATTGATTGGATGTCATTGCAGTAACGGTTTAAAGTATTTTTGTTTAAGTAAACATAAAGTATTGTTAAAAATTTGTTTTTTGTACGCAGTGTTTGCTCTGAATTCTGAAACTCTGGGGTAAGCGTAGTGCAATGACTGAATGACATTGCAAAGAGCTCTTAAAAACAATTACACCAAAGATCCGCCCCTCTTTTACAGATCTGTATTGAAAAATGTTTATTTACACATGCCACTTGAATTTACATTGGCAAAAATGCATATTACCCGGATTACAGTGGGAATATGAAAAAACATTAAACAATATAACAAAAATATTAGCTTTATGGGAGAACTATATTTAAAGTTATGGCATTTCCTTTATTTAAAACAAATTAGACATATAAATGGAAAAAAAAGATATAGCATTAACATTTATTCTAAATTTTAGACGACATATTTTAATAGAAATATTTTTCCCCACAGAAATTCAAAAAGAAATTCAGTCTTGCGGTAAAAAAAAATAGCTAAGTGTGAACAATACTGCAATCAGAGATGAGAGTGTCTAGTTAAAACTAGAACTTTTTGTCCAGACCCGTCTATTTACTGAAAGTAATTTCATTATTGTTAGGGAATTGGATGAAATTTATTAACTTTGCAGCGGTAAACATTTTATTCATGTCTGATTAATCAATCAAACATTCGTCACCGTGATTCGTCTGACGCACCTGGTCAGTGACTAATCCATGTTGTTGTTAGCACCGTTTCTAACTAAGTGCTAAAGCTGTCTCCACACGTTGAAGACCTGACAAAAACTGCTCGCCGCGGACAAAAGAGTTATCAGTAACTGTTACTAGCAACAAAAGGACTTTCGGGTAAAGCCGCTAAAAATACGACAAAGTGACAGAAACGTCGGTCACTTCCATTAACAGGTTTAAAGATACTGTCAGATGTAATCATTTTTTGAGGGCAAAGTGAACTTAAAATACAGTCCATATCAATACCTTTTTACAAACAACACATATGTAAAAGACGCTCCATTCGGAAACGTTCGGTCATATTTTCACACCTTTTCGTTTTACTTTTTTTTCACCCTGACCTTTTCAGTTCATAGACATTTTCAACTGAAATATCTCTCACGTTCTATGATAAAGTTTTAAGTTCTATCACTTTTCTCAAATGGAACCTAGCTTAAGAAAGACATCAACTTTTCATTTAGAAACATACAAGTACACGCGTTCAAAATAAAATGATAGAAATATATTGATAAAAAAATCTCCTATGTCGGGGATTCTAGATTTAAAAAAATGAAAATACACTTAATCGAAAACTGTAGCATTATATTGTCTTCAATGTTGTATAAGCACCTTATAAAACACAAATGTTGATGGCCTATGCAGTTACAAGGAAATGCTAGTTTGTACACTTTAGATCTACCTGACTTCGGCTTATATTTGAAAAACCAGGATGCGTGATTTCTAGATCACATAAATGCATGTGCAGCATGCGAACTACAATGTATTTTGGCAATTCAAGCTGAAGTTTTGACATGCACTTATCCCTCGCGAATAGATTCTGAAGCGAGATATTTATCAATAAGCCCTTGGTGAATCAAAACAAACTTGGCAAATTTATTTTGACAATTCTAAGCCCTGAAAAAAATGCACCAAAGCTGGATGAAATTACCATCTAATCGGTTCTAATTTTCACGACGGGATGTCACAAATTTGCTTCCAAAGGGTGTAAAGAGGAACACTGATTTGGCAGCAGGGAACTACTTTCTCGTCGTAATTAGATACACCGCTAAGGACAAGGCGAAAAACAGACGCTTTACTGCTGCGTTTGAAAACAGTACGGTGCACGGGAAGCCTTCTGAGTGACAAGGATTGCAAAAATTGATACTGGGCGTCTTAAAACCGGATGTGCGAAGTAATTTTTAAATAAATAGAATCTGCATGCGTCTTGACAGGCGGACGTAGTAACAAAATGTCAAATTAATCCGCTCCGAAGGCAAGTTAGATAATTAATCAGACTTGATGACTTGGAAACACAAGTGTTACAATGTAGCACACATTAACGGAACTATTTCTGATATTAACTTGGCACCGCTCAAAGAATGCCCTGCAAAACATTTGCTAAATGTCAGTCTTTATTTTGATACTGTTTTTATGTCTTATCAGTAAGACAGCATTTATGTTCTTGCAATATTTTAGAAATATCAACCATGTGGATGTACAGAAACATCTTCATTGAAGAGACTTTACAACAACAACAACTGAAATGTTAGTATTCGAAAATTTCCTTTACATTGTCAAAGGTACCCATGCACTGACGCCCAGTCAAATGAGATCCCAGCAATATTCTTAAATTTGTTAGTTAGAGCCAAGATAGTGCTGAAATGTGGTGAAAAATGGATTAGAATTGAAGGCTCATAACTCCCGAAAAAATAAAAGCAAAAAAGTTCCAGATAAAACTGAATCTAATAACCGAATGTTTGAAAAAGGAAATCCACCAGACTGCTAAATACATGTTTTATCTCGACCGACACGAGATGTCATTTATCTGTTGTATTTATTTAATGACAGACTTTCCACTCATAATTTTAGTCACGGAATAAGGTCTTAATGGACGCAAACGCCATATTCATATAGATACGGTATACTCGAAGATTACCTTATCTCAAACTGAGGATACAGTTACGTATTATTTTTCCATTATCTGTCAATAGTCGGACACAGTGCGCTGATAAGCCAAGATAACTTCGGACAGCGCGATATTTTCGGTAGCGGAAAGTCAACGTTATCTAACGTTGATAACTGTTACCAAAACAAGAGATGGTCGTTTAATATTCATTGTCTAATTTTCTTATTAGCTAAATAACGTTGTGCTTAAACACGGATTGTTCAATTAAGATATTACCGAAGATGCAGAAAATGTCTTTTGTTACAAAAGGTGATTGTGATTTGAAATATACGGACGATTAAACAAATATTTTTTCACCAAAAACTTAATTCAATAAGCAAATTCAGACAAAATTCACAAAATACTTGCTTGGGAAAAGTGTAAGAACAGAAATTTAGTTAATATACATATGATATCATTTCTATTAACCGAAGCTTCGTTATTATCAATTGAAACTTTACACAGTTACACTTTTAAAGATCTAGAAATTTAATCATACTGGGTCTATCACAAGAATGTCTACTGATATATATTTTTTATAAGTTTTATGCTGGGCATTTAATAACAAATGAAATTCAGCTTCAATATCCCTTGTATTGCAACGCTGGCATAAACGTTCATTACGAAATATATTTTTGTTTAGAATATCAACTAGTATGTCTTCTCGATGAATGAGCTGAAATTCTTAACTTAATTATGGTATGTTTTAATAAAAATGGTAAAACATTTAAGTAACTTTCGTAATCAACTGTAAGATTACAATAATTATATTAATTATAGTTAAGTATTCACATGTCCTCAATATGCCAGCAAGATCCTTTCCCATTCTGTTGGTCTCGGCAAGTTTGATTATCTTTCTAGATTTTTTTAAAGCCACAAGATAGAAACGTTTTGCAGGTAAACTTAGTATGTAAAATGGCATGTTTCAGAACTCTTGGTATCAATATTGTAGACTGCAGTTTGGTTAAGGGTTTTAGACATCTCACTGTAGACACAGGACTAACAAAAACAATCAAAATTTACGCATTGTCAAATCATAACAAAACAAACATCCATCTTCAGGAAATGCAGGCCACATTCAAGTGTCTGTTAATAAGCATTGGGTTTTCCTTAAACAAACATGCATACATAATCTTGTCATAGTTTAGAAAACATATTGCGTGATTTCCGGTAATATTTTGTAATATGAAATAGACAATGCTTACAGCAATAGTTAAATAAACTACTTATTACACATGGTCTTCCTTTGTTTACGGTACACAATGTTCTTAACAAATCAGATAGCTGATAAAGCTTTTCGCCCAAAGGAACCGCAACGATTTGCAGAAGCCCAGTTATTAAAGCGGACATTTTGAATTCTGGTGGCTTTGTGTATGATACAAGCGGCTTAGTGCACGTTCTGTTTATGATTTAAGCGGCTTAGCTGTAATCCATAATGCTATCCTGCTGATTAAGGTGTACGACAAAGGGCACACTTTGACACATTTTACTTGGCAATATTTCGTGGTATTATATGCACACGTACTTTTTATAGGTCCAAGACAAAATTTAGGACCAACACGACCCTTTCAAGAGCCTTAGTGAACGCAAGATGTGGCCCTGAAATGATATGAAACCCCTGTGTTCTCAGCAAGAGAGCTATGACCCAAACCTATCCTGAACCTTACATAAGTTCACTGTCTTTGTATTCGGAAAATTAGAAATCAATCAAAGACATGAAAGTTTTTTTTAATTTTTTTTTTTATTTTGCATTTGATAAAATATATGTTTACTCAATGAAGCACAAATATATATATTATTTAATGTAGCACTATTGTTTTAAAAGAAAATGTTTATATATCGAAGATGAAAATGGAAACATTTTTTCCCCAAAGCTTCTCTATAGGAATTATAAGTAATTATTTGTTAATTATTAAATTTCTTTCTAATACCAAGAATTAAATGCTTACACAAATAATTTACCAATCTAACTGTTTAACATTTTTTCACACAAATTATCAAAGGGGTTATGGCTTACTCTTATAAAAACATGTATATTTTATCTCTCAGCCTGCGCGTTTGTTTGTGGATGGGGAATCTGACTAAATGTTTACACTACTAGATCAAACGATGACCGATAAATCGACAGGTGGTCAAAATATTACAAAAATGCATGTCTGTTTGTTTATGTTTTTATGTCCATTAAGGAAGGCTAACGGGCAGTTTATAAACAAGTTTGCGGATGTTTCTACGTTTCTCATTTTGCTGTTGGTACTGTTTAGATAAACAGTAAAAATAATAATGCATATGCCCTCCGTGGTATCCGAAATGCATGGAATTTGGAAGTTGAAGATTCTGTTGTAATTTTGCAATTTTTAAAGACATTTACGAAAACGTTTAAACCAACACATTGAAATAACAACATTTCGAGAATTCGGATTCTGTTCTGGTATAAAACTACTTATGTATGATTTTTTATTAAGAAAAGATAATATAAAAAAGTAAACTGAATGTTAAAAAAACAAACATTTTTTGAGGAAAATACACAGGTGGCATGTTTAATAATTGTTAATTTTGACAAAGGGTATCATTATTTTTTCTAGTTGAACCCAGGTTTACTGACGATGCAGAATAAGTTAAAATATGCGAACTGAGAGTCACTTTACAAATAAAAGAATATAGAAATTAAAATAGAAACTTACACGTGTTTTCTCTGGAGAAAGTCCGTTTCTTTTTTACATATTAGAAGCAACGAAATTTATTTTCAGATTTCACACTTTGATTAAGTAATGTTTTCATAAAACCGCTAATTTAAAGCCGTATTTACACTTTCTTTACATTTTCTTTAAAAAATCTCTAGTATTTATATTTCATTTAACACCTGAGTGCGTTAATTGTCGTTAATTAAAAATACTGGAGCCATTTTGCTGAAACTTGGCACTAATGGTCCATGCTAAGTGTGATTAAGATCTACCTGACATGCGCTAAATTATTGTTCCCTAATAGATTAATGATCAGATTTGAGGCGACCTTAACACCTTAGTCCGTGTGGTAAAATAGTGTCAAATCTAATGAGAAATTTTTCTTTCAATTTTCTCCTTATCTTATTAAAGAAGCATTTGTAACAATAATAACTTATGATGTGTTTCATTTTTCTAATGAAGGCATTTCAGTTGATTTTTGACACTGATTATTTGACGAAATAATTACCTGTTCAAACTGGCTTTGTAAAAGAATAATTACCCATGAAAGGTAGTAATTGTTTCTTTATTATGGGGTAAAAAATGCAAAGCACGCGCACGGATATGGCTGATACGGCCAGAGATGTAAAACTGTCAAAGCATAACGCATTCTTGTATTTTTGTACGTTATTGCACGAGAAAAAATAATCTGACACATTCTGTAGACGACTGTGGCATTGTTTAAGATAATTTTGATCTGTTGGGTATTTCATTCTTTTTCTATTCTATTTTCTTCCTAGTTTTAGGGTTCAAAGAGCAGATATTTGCAAACGCTTTCATACAGTGAAGCACAATTTTCATAAACTCCAATAAATGAAAATGAAAATTAGTTGATTAAACATACTGCTTTGAAATTCAATAACTGTAAGCGAACAACTAAAGAGGTATACACTTAAATCTAGAGTAATTAATTTACTTTAAAACCATGTCAATCTGAAAGATTTTGAATGAATAATTATAAACAGGTACAACAGGTAAAACTGAATATTTTTCTATTAGTCTTTAAAGAAAGTTGTTATTGTACAATGTTTTGGATGGATAGCCATTTATTCCAACTGAACGCTCTATAACTGTCTAAAGGCCTAAAGATTCTTTTTTAGCATATGTTTCTTTGTTCTTCATTCGTAAGTTCGTGCTTTCTTTTATTATAATGGCTAACATTCATTTACTGATATATTATCGCCCTGCGCAAGGGTTAGTAAAACAAATAGGTGCTAGGGCTCCCTGGCTACTCAATCCTCCCAGGAGCGACCTAGCAGCGTGCAGAAAAAGGTGCAAAACCTGACATCTTAAAGACTTAAAAGCCTCAGTATACTACAATATGTATATGGTTTTTGTGCAGAAGACAGAGTTAGTAAGGTAAGTTAATGCGCTAACAGACTATTATGCATATTTCATCGGTTAAGTGCAGGGTATGTCCATTTAAATACATATCTCTTTTTCTTCTTCTACCCCCCCCCCCCCCCACTCTCGCCCCCTCGTCCCCACAACGATAACAACAACAAGAAAATGAACATCAGAAATGATACTATAATAACGCATATATGGCGAACATTTTCATAGAATCCATTACTTCGATGAATTAACTTTCACATGATTACAGATGGTCTTTGCACTATTCCATATAAAACTGATCAATTTATTTGGTCATATTAAGCAGATCAGTCCAAAACGTGTATATTTCATTTTTAACGCGCTAAAGTTAGTTATGCTGCATGGAATACACAAGCGTAACTACAGGGATTTAACACAATGCCACCATTCATAAAAGACAAGGGCGATCAGTGATCACATGTGTCGCCTGATGATAGCCAATTAAACAGTAGTATTGATAGGTGATTGGACAGTTTGTAGGTTAAAATGCATTTTTTATTCAAGGGCCATAACTCAGACAAAATTCATTCAACCGGAAAACCAGTTAGACATGCGCAAGTACTTGAGGTACTGATCAATCCTGTAAAGTTTCATTCAAATTGCATTAGTAGTATAAGAGAAGTAGTCCGGAAAAACTTAAAAAAACTAGAAATGGGTTTTTGATTGAACAAAAACATATGTCTCCCCCAAGCCAGTTGCTGCAGGTAGTATTGAGTCAGACGATTGTAAAATTTGACATTTAACCTCCAAGTGTGACCTTGACCTTGAGACACCGCACCCGCAAAGTGGTTTCTGCACGTCACCTTGATGAGGTGAACATCTGACCCAAGTTTCCTAAAAATCCTTCAAGGGCTATTGAAGATACAGAGCGGACACGATTTTGTGGCATTAGACATTTAACCTCCAAGTGTGACCTTGACCTTCAGACACCACACCCGCAAAGTGGGTTCTGCATGTCGCCTTGATGAGGTGAACATCTGACCCAAGTTTCATAAAAATCCTTCAAGGGCTTTGGAAGATACAGAGCGGACACAATTTTGTGGCATTTGACATTTAACCTCCAAGTGTGACCTTGACCTTGAGATACCACACCCAAAAAGTGTGTTCTGCACGTCGCCTTGATGAGGTGAACATCTGACCCAAGTTTCATAAAAATCCTTCAAGGGCTTTGGAAGATACAGAGCGGACACGATTTTGTGGCATGTGACATTTAACCTCCAAGTGTGACCTTGCCCTTGAGACACCACACTCGCAAAGTGGGTTCTGCACGTCGCCTTGATGAGGTGAACATCTGACCCAAGCTTCATAAAAATCCTTCAAGGGCTTTGGAAGATACAGAGCGGACACGATTTTGTGACAGACAGACGGACGGACGGACGGACGGACAACCGGGGGAAAAACAATATGTCTCCCCCATTTTTGGGGGGAGACATAATAAAAGGGTCATAACTCTGACAAAAATCATTGGACTGGAAAATGATCATTCCTGTAAAGTTTGGATGAAATCGCACCAGTAGTTTCTGAAGAGTAGTCCGGACAAGTTTTGGACGGACGGACAGACAGACGACGGAGAAGTGATCCCTATATGTCGCGGCTACTTTGTAGCAGGCGACACAAAAATGTCATATTAGATAATTTCATAACAGTCTGATCGGTGACAGACTTGGCTTATAGCTTTAGACAAAAACGCTTTATCCGAAATCCGCTTAACTACCCTATCCCGCAGTTCAAGTGCCTTATATTTTCAGCTTAAAGATCACTGAAACCTCTTGAACGGTCAAAACATTTTATATTGCCGTGTCAATACATGGTTTACCTTTTTCAGAGGTAGTAAATGCCAGAAAGGCCTATCTTATTACTAGTTTTGTAGTAGGACGGTTAGTTTTGCGTTGAATGGATTAATTTGGCCGGTCCCTATTCCACAAGAGGCAAACAAAGTTGTTAAACGGAGGTCCAACTTATTGCAAAGTCTTCAATGTTTTACAAAGGTTCACGTAACAAGGAAAATGGGAAGTATCTCTTATTTTTGTTATTTAAACTATGTTATGACAAATAAATCTACAGTTACAGAGTATTCAAGAGAGAGAGAGAGAACACAAAAAAAAGAGAACAGTAACAAAGGCTAAAAGAATCATCTTCTGAATCAAGAATCTTGCTTTTATTTCTTAATACTGTTGAAAAATCAAATGCAGATGCAAAGTAAAATGCACCTTATCACTGTATGTGTCATTCTTCTCTTTTTTTACCAAACAATATTGGCAAAGACATAAATCACCATTTTAGCTATTTAGAAATTTATAATCTACAAATATTAATTCGAAACTTTTTCAGATTTTTTTTTCATCTTTGTTTGATATATTAGCATATAAACACAAAATATTAAAAACGAAATTGTTTTGCTTGAAATCTTAGAGACATTTTGATATCACATCTCTCTCTATTATTTAAAATGCAAAAACCATTTCGTCTAATTATGTTTTCCGTTCCGATTGTTTATTTCCATACCGATAATTAGAGAGGGTTTCCATACACAGGAAAAGGAAATGGACACCTGTCTACATTAACATCATCATTAAAAGCTGTTTGTCATCTTTTCGTTATTAAAATCATAAATGACCATATTTGACCAGTCTTTTAAACAACGCACGTATGTCTTTATTTGGTATACGTCGAGCAGAATTATCTTCATCTGTAATTAACCTTATCAAAAGAAAAGATGTTTGTCAAAGAAATTACTTTTATAATTTGATGAAATTATTTTTCTTGGTATGTCTTTAACTTATAAATGGTAGCAGAATGGAAAATGAGAATGGATTTCCCAAGAAATTAGAAGCATAGTCTCATTTCCTGAGAACCATTACTTTATCATAAATTTGATTAGGGTATCCCTTGATTACCTTTTTTGTTGAAGAGCTTTTTTCACCAGCAGACTAATATTAAGAAAAAAGTAAATTAATTCTCCCTTGATACCTGTCAAAATGGTTGATAAAGAGAAAAACCTCTAAGCAAAATACATTATTTCTCAAAATGTCGTCTGCAAAATTTTCTTTCAACTTTGGAACATAAAGGAAGGTGACAGCATCTTTTCTGACAAACGCGAATGTTTACGCTTAAGTAGAGATATCAATTTAGTTGCAGGCACTCTATTTGCAATCTAAGTGAGTGGTTTTCATTATCAAAATTGTGACTAAAGAATGCCAATTTCAGCAAATATTGAAAAATATGACCATTAAAAATCACTTCGGGCGAACCATTTCTTGGTCTTTATGCGTGTGAGGTTTGGCAATGGATAAATACTGCTCGCGATTTAAGCAATTCCAAATGTCAGAAGGAACGAATATTAAAATAACCCCAATGGTTAATTAAGCCTTTGTTCTTAGAAGAGCAAACGGGTACTTTAGCCATTTCACTCGAATTGTCAATTCAAGGTGTGGCATTAAAACATTTTTTGAACAGCTTTTAATCTGAAATGTGCACTGTTTTCCCCATGCGTAAAGTAACAGGTGTTTCAAGTATTTGATATAAGAAAGAAATGCGGAGTGGATTTGTCGTGTCCACTTTCGTCCAGCAAGCTGCAGCCACTGGGTTTGAGATCTGACCGGGCCGCTTATCAGAACAGAACAAAATTTTATTCACGTAAACTTAACAATTTCTTGTGATTAACAATAAAGCAATTCATTATTTAGTATAAGACATCTACAGAAAAGACAATAACAGAAAACAGTAACAATAATAACAACTAACTTCATCTCAACCTATGATTGCATTGTTACCGCCGAAATCTATTGTTTGCATGTATTGTTTTGTCAAACAAAACGCACAAGGATCATGGAGGCCTGGATCCAGAACTATGCTCCTATGCTTCTGAATCCGGGTCCTGGATCGACGGATAGTTACATTCAGTCTTAATGATTTTGAGATTTTATAACTCAAAATTTCTCCGTGATAATTGATCTCAGAAAATGCGTCTATAGGTCACCTGTCCCTCACCTCTGAAGCAAGTGAGGAAGTAGTCAGTCACTTGCAGAGAAATTGGTTTGTAAACTGGTTGGATACCCAAGAACACTGGTTAGGTGGACGGACCGCCGGGATATATGACCACAGCTGTTAAAACTGGCGTTAAACCCCAATAAATCAGATATCTTAAAAACACTTTTGAACCATAAATTATTATTGTCATAAAGGTGATCATGACTAGACAAAAAAATCACTAGAAAAAAAGATCTATTTGGTCTCCCTATAGAGTCAACTTTGTGAATTTTGTAGATAAAGAGGTTGTTTTTTTTCGATTACAAACTGTGTAACTCCACTTCGTGTATTTCTGTTTTGAGTCATGGTTTTATTTGTCATGGCTGTTAGTCATGTGCTGTGTAATTAATGAGAGTAAAAGCTCACATGTATAGAGACAGATCACTTATGGTTCCATTAACTACCGTCTGTCAATCACTGAATAACAAAGTTACCATTGTTAGGTTTATATATTATCTGTTTTAAATTGAACTGATTCTAGATCGGACGTAATTTTAAATCTTAGCATGTATAAAAGCAAAGAATGTACCATGCACTGTTATAAAAAAAATCCATCGGCAAATTATATATTGGACTTTAAAGAAGAAAAAAAAATCAGCGTGCAAAGAAAAAGTTTGTGCCCCGGGTGAGGATCGAACTCACGACCTTCAGATTACTCTGATAGTACAGTGATTATGAGACTGACGCGCTACCTACTGCGCTACCGAGGCACTTGTCCAGCTCGTTATAAATGTTATAAGCGTATAATAACATTTAATAACATTATTACAACACTGCTAAATAATCCCTTCTTAACAATATATGTACATAACCTGAAAGCAATGAAAATAGCTTGAAAAATAAAAAGGTCAGAGCAACAATCTTTTATCGTATTGACATTGTCGACGTCATCATCATCATCATCATCGTGTTCATCATCATCTGTCGTTATCATCACACCACATCATACTCATTCTCATTTACCACAGATTCTCCATCACAATAACTTCAAATCATCATCAGCAACATCCAAAGTACATAACACCATCATCATCGACATCATCATCAACATTAACAACAGACCCATTGATGACGTTATCATCATCAACAAAAATCATCGGTTATATCTTCACAATTATCATCATCAACAACATCACCATCAGACTTACAGACGAACAAATATATTTTTAATGATAGTTACTTCATAGTTGATACAGCTCAAACGCCTGCTTAAGACACGTGAATACAAGAACATGAAGCAAAATGTATTAAAATATTACAAATACATGTAGTAGGAACATAGTATGAACAATCAATGTATGACAGTGTAACATGTTAGCCTTTATTTCTTAAGTGACAAGAATGTATAAAGGAAAGGATGCACTTTACCGGTCTACTTAACGCAATAGCCCGTATAGAAATTTTGAAATAACCTTAAATCGTGTAGTATTTGTGTATATATTATTAGCAAACGCTTATAACAATAGTAAATTATTGCTAAAGTGTTGAATATTTACTGCTAAAAATAGTACTAGAGACAGGCAAAGTGTTGGGGACAAGTGTAACAAGATTGAGCCCTTTATCAAACTTGACAGATGAGTTATGAATGGACCCAAATTTCATTTGAAATGACCACTAATTGAGATGGACAGCATGCAGCGAGGCTCTTGAATTATTCATCACGCGGCAGGCTAACACAAAGGCCCAAATGTTCTGGTGGGGCCAAACAAATTAAACATTTCCAACCAAGACCTTAAAAAAGCTTTCTAGCTCTGGTATGACTTTTATCTTTTAGTATTGGAATGTCATAAATTGAAGTTATACGAACTAAATGAAACTTCTCCGAAAATGAACAGCGGACAGTTAAAGTTATAAAGATAGATAACAATATTCAAAAGTCAAACTTTTTATTCAGTTGGTTTGCATATGATTCAGCGAATACTCATTCAAACAGGACCTTCGAAACCTTTAAAAAGTTATGAGTTGTAGACAAGTTCTTTCCCCTGACATTTTAACACATAATCCTTATCCCGAATCCCCAATCAGACACGCACATTTTTAATGTACTTTATATGTGATTTCTGAAAAATTTTCATTAGCAACTTGTAAGTACTAATGACCTACCTTATTCTGTTTCTTTTGTATTGCCAATAACAGAATTCATATATTCTTATTCTGTTTTAGGATTAAACAGTTAAAAAGCCAACACAAAAGAAATGAGCAACTATCTAGATATATACATGAAATTTATTCTCAGTTTTACATTGCCTTAATGTGTGCTCATTTTCTTTCGCAATTCTTTTTTATTTAGCAGGGGATTCACCAATTCGAGGGAATGAAATATCAAACCATATTTGATTATCATCAGACTGACGTCCGCCATTTAATACTGTTCGTAGCTCGCGAACTTAATTAAGTCAATTTTTCCGAACCTGCCTTGTTTAGTGAGTCATGTCACCAATTTGTCGCGTGCACAGTCTGCTGGTTAATGACTTCCGGTCAATACTGAAGATGACAGATTCTAATTGGTCTTTTCTACATTTTCACGTCTAACTAATTTTACAAATAGTATTAATAATGTAATTTGCATTCCACGAAATATGACACATGCGTTTCGTTGTTCGACGTCGTTCCTTTTCCGGCTATCATGTAAGTATAGACAATCTTAGAAAAATCATGTCCACTTTTAATATCTTCTGATATTTTGTACTAAAGTCATGAAATCTAAGATTTTGCTTTTAAAACACTAGGATGGATAATGAACAAGTGAAGTTAGAAAACACCCCCCTGATGCAAACCGAAAACAACATCAAATTAGTGAAAATTTAGTGCTGTTTCTTGATAAACTTCTGCTGAAATTACAATGCACAATCTGAAAGATTTGTTTATACTGACACCGAGTTTGATATATCTCATTCACAGATGACATGTGTATACATATTCCCATCCAGGATGTAGCAAAATAAAGACCAATTATTTACCATGTAAGACGGACTATCTAAATATTTATGTTCAACTTTGGCACACCCATTGCTAACACAGACAGAAACGATTAGGAATTATTCATTATTTTCGCGGTCGATCGTCCTGAATACCATAAATATCCAAAAGAACGTATCTGCGAGGATGTTGCTACGCGCATCCTGACGTCATCAGCGATTCTCTGTGAAAATCGCTGGAAGATTTCAATCTATTCTATTACATTTGAGAATGACATAATTTATTTTGGGGCCTCATTACCCATGTATTTGAAAGTAGAACAGACACTGACGCCATATCCATTTTTTTCGAGGCATGGCAACTCAAATGTAACATACAAATGACACTCAAATGATTCTAAAAAAGGGTTTTTATTTGACAAAGGTGTGTAAGAAAAAAACACGCAGAAATAAATTTGTCAGTTAGGTATGTTGCATATGAGAGGCCGTCTGCATGCAACTTGCCGTAGACTTGAAATAACCAGATTAATATTATTACGTTAATATACCTGGACATACGTGAATACCTTTGATATTGAAAAGTTGTCCATATCTTCAGGGCCTATATTGGAATAAGTCTTGAAACTCCCTTAATGAGCGAACAATGCATCTCCAATTAGATGCTCAATTCGTCTTGTATTTGTCTAAGCGGTCCCACTAATGAAGGAGGCATGTAATCCCAGCCCAGTACAGATAAAGCATAAAATAAACAGAATATTGTTCAGTGTATTTAGCTTTTAACTTATCTTTATTTTATCTATTTGTTTAACAGATGTATAAAATGTTATCAAACATTTGGCGAGGATCATCTCCGAATTCCGCTCAGGTACTCCAAGAAATTTCTAGAATATCTGGGATTTACATTTTCTGGTGTAGTATTACATTAACCACTTAGACTGATGTGAAGTGTATTACTCCGTGAAAGTAGATCCACACTTACGATAATTTATAACCGCTGGGTTATGATGTACTAAATTACTCACAATCAATCAAATGCTTGTTAAGTTTCTATTAAAACGTCTAAGAAACTGAATTGCAGATGATAACCTGTCAAAGGAAGGTAAAGTGTTTTAAAATTCCTGGCAAGTTTTCTATTAGATGGCGCCTCTAAAATCACAGAGTCTCCCTGTTACATAGCATTGGTTGATGTAACAATTCTGACACTGAAAAATATTATTGTCACAATCGATGTGTTTATTACTATAATGGACATGAAATTAACATGACCTGGCAAATATTTTTAAACACATTAAATAGATCATAGAATTACAACCATTTCTTTTTCGAAGCCTGTGACAACTTCTATAAGTACAAACTGAATTAAATTTAGGTGTGGAAAGTAAAATGGAAAACGACATAATATCTGGTACGAACATTGATTTCCTTTCTTATCAGTTTGTAAATGAATGCCTTTATTACAGTAAAATGCTATTTTGCAAAACGTCTTCTCACTTCTATTCAAGCGGGCCTCGATACTTTCAACATGTCTCGATACAATATTATTTTCATTTATCAACAGTCGAAAGTAAAGAGCAAAAAATTTGAATATCCATACAGCCAGGGGAACATATTTTCTACCAATGTTTTAAAGAAAATATATGTATTTTTTTCCAGTAAATGATCAAATAGTTCTGGGTATCTGGATTTGTTGTTCTCTCATTATGTGTGGTAAATGAGTTAATGCGTGACGCAGTTTTCGTGAGTCAATGCAAGACAGTCTAATTAATGCTGGTGTCATTTCGGACATCAAGCAATTAGGTAAAACATAACTACAAGACTGCCTAATGGTTACGTGTAATGATATTTAGATGTGTTTTAAATCTACGCTGCTCTAATGTTGCTACAAGCTGCAACCATCTGCTTTCAAAAAAAAATAAAACTTTTCAAAACTGGAAGGATTTTCTAAAGATATATATTTATATTATTTTTTTTTCTCTTTTAACTGATGTTGAAAGAACTGAAGTCGTAAAACTCTCTTTGAGTATTGCTTGCCTCTCAACAAGTAACTTTAACCTTTAACCTGCTGGAACCGAAAGTAATTAGCCTTTGCCACCAGTATAGAGCCAGGCCAGCCTGCACATCCGTGCAGTCTGACCAGGCTCTATACTGTCGGTAGCTCAATTTTTGTATTTTGATATTGAAATCCCTTAAACTTTGAATGGACTGTTCCAAATTCAAAGCTGGGCAAATCCATTTGAAAATTTCAGCAGGTTAATGGTTAATAACAGTTTTGATTAAGAGACGGCACTGGTAAAACTTTTCCACAATCCTTAAACATGAAACCAGTTCTATTTGTTTTGACCTCTGTTCTTGAAGACATGGCGTTTCACATGGGACTTCACTAGCTGTAATCATTTATATTTGCAGGCGACAAAAAGGTTTCTGGCACGGTAAAATAGTTCTCTAAAAGGACTAACTGCAACGGGAATGGCATTTTTAACATAAACACCAATAGGAAATGTTAAAGAAAAAAAATTCCCTTCAAAATGTTCTTTTCTTTTTTCAACATCAATGTGACGTCATCAAACGATTCTCTCCGATTATCGCCGAAAAAGTATAGAGAAGACGCGGAACTACTTTACTTTTAATCTACTATAAGGACAAATCACACACATTTATTTTTGGCTTATTCTTTGGTCCTTATAACTCAAGAGGTTACACTCGCGGAAGATCTGACAGATAACCGAGATAGCATGTCTGGTGGCTTGCTATTTTGTCCATCAGTCGAATATTATGCAGGAACTGTGTACAAAAATGTCTTTTTTCAAAGAATGCCATGAACTTGAGCTGAACTGAACTGAATCTAATATACGTTTCCGTGGTGTCAGAAATATCATGTCAGCTTCTGGTAAAAGAAATAGCTAATGATCTATCAATAATTCAAAACCTTTTTTCTGACAACTCTGTGTGATTATTGACATGTGACAAGAAAACCGTCTGTCCCATTTGATCACAAGAAACCTATGAAAATATCATAATAAATATAATAGAGGGAATGAATACACTTGCTACCACACTGGAGGCACACGTACTACTTTTTTTGAAAACACATAAATAATAAAAACAAGGCAGTCTGAAGGACAGCTAAATCCCCTTCCGCAGAGGACATGAATGTGTACTTCTTGACCTTTAACCAACCATGACCTTGATGTTGTGCCATGCATATTATAAGCACATAGTCTCATAATAGTAATTATTTGTGCCAAGTTATTTAAAATCTTCCATAAAGTCAAAATATTATGGAGAACATTTAACCTTGACCTTGGGGGTAGCAACCTGGATGTTGGGTTCTGTACATCGTGTCATAGTGGTGATCATGTGTGCAAAGTAATTAAAAAACTTTTCGTAAGCCAAGTTAGTAAGTTATAGAGCAGACGTGAAATATAGATATTTGACTAATTATTGCGCTCTGCACATCGTCTCATAATGGTGATCACTTCTGCCAAGTTATTTAAAAACAGATTTCAGCAGTTTAAAAGTTATGGAGCGGACACGAAAGTGTTACGGACGGACAGACGAACTGACTGACAGACGGAGGCCATTCCTGTAATCTCCTCCCCGCTGTGCGGAAGGGGATTAAAAATAGTTAAAATACGTAATATCTATTCCTATTACACGTACAACTCATGCTAGTTGGGGTAATACAGAAAACGGTGTTGTTCTTGATTCACTGATCGCGAACCTTCTTCATAAGGTCATAGCTATTTTACCTATGACCTACTGACCCAAAATATAAATAACATGTCCGCCATTATCAGTTACTGATTTGAAATAACTAGCATATCTTCTTTACAAGACCAAACTTCCTACCAAAATACCATTAGACCCAAACCTGAAGTCCTTAATGGTCCCCATTTTGATACTTAGCTTGTGTAACCCGGCCGATCTGTCTACCGAACAACAGGTGCCAATCTGTTGCAACATCTAAGAGAAAGGAGTTAACCTTTTAGTAACAAAAAATACAAATGATTTAAATATTTGCCACAATTTAATCTTTTAGTGTCGTGACACCTTCCAAAGTGAGCGTATAAAATGCCTAACTTTAGATAAACTTCCTAACTGCAGACAGATATGTTTTATGCCAAATTCTACCGTGGATGACACCTGTAAGAGTACGCCAGTTCACAAAAGTAACGGATATTGTAATAAATAAATACAACAGGGCTGCACTTTATTAATACAAAACTTCAAGTGATATATGAACCACGATTTGACAATTTGGCAGACTATAACTCAAAACCGCATTAATGTATTATTTCACACACATAAGTTATATTTTTTCTTACTTCGCTTGTGTACGGTTTGTATATTTATACAAAAAATATGTCAAGATTTTTTATTTACATTTTAAATTCTTCTTTGACGCTCTGACAGTGACTTGCTGGCATATTTATTCAACAAAACAGTGCTCTGACACTGTGAGATATACCATTCTACTCATTGCATCTATCACCCGGGCTTATCAGCTCCTGCGTCAGACATCCGGCGTCAAATTAGCATCCACATGCATTCATCAAGTCTTAAGAACGCTTATTATTTACTGTAATACATAAAAATGAATTATAAGGAATTCAGTATTAAAGATCTCTTTGTGCCAATCCTTATGGTGCTCTGTTTTAACCGTCATTTGATATATGAACGAACATTTCGTGTTATTGCATATGGTCCTCTATTTTGACCATAAATTGATCTAACAATCATATCCTATGGTGCTTTGTTTGTGCCATCAATAAACATGATAAGATCATAAAATGTTAGTCAGTATGTAACGTGTCCTTCGGAATTTAACGAACATCTCGTGCATTTTTATATGGTGTTCTGTAAGAACCTCCTCCAGAAAATAGAACGGTCACTTCAGAAGTCTAGTGCTTATTCGAGATATAAATCTACGAAGCGAATGGATTTTTTAAGGGTTTTCACAGGATGAAGATAAGTGAAAGAGTCTTACTTAACAAAAACGCCTTTAAAATATACGTAATCCACGCTTACCACTACAAAGCGTTCAGAATTTAATCTTAACCAAATTTAATGTCATATACAAATTAATTTGTGAGGCATACAAACGTATAAAACATGATTTTCCTCATCCGTTTTGAAGTCGCAAACTCCTTTTAAGTAAGTAAGTAAGTAAGTTAGTAAGTAAATATTTTATGACAGTGCTTTGTGCATCATATAACCACAAACAAACTGTATACATTCAAAATACAAGTACCCCGCCCAGTGGGCCTATAAGACACTTTAAACAATCCATAATTTTAATAACATTGTTAAGTTTTATGAGGACCTGTCTGAAACCATGCGATTTGCAGAATTTTACTACGAAACATTACCTTTATAAAGCATAAAGGCTAAATAACTTATTTGATATTTTCATCTTGGATCATAAATATGATATTATTCCCCATTCAAATTTGAGTATTTATCAACAAGAGTATAACTTTTTACATGTGATAAACTGAAATTCTTTTTTTTTTTCAAATAAAATTCGCAAAAATCACAGTAAGAAAATTGTTTTCGGTTATTTAAGAGAGACTAACGGTTCTATTTTTTTGGCAATTTTTTTCGTTGGTAATAGACTCATAAATAAAATTATCCGCTCCATGAATGTAAAACAGTTTATTTACCATTCAACACGCTTTGTATTGCGAGTTAGACCTCCGATACAGCTAGGTGAAATTTATGGATGTATTTTATTATGCGTCTGACAGTTACAATCTAATTACAGTCAACGAACGAAATTCGAGAACCAGACTAGAATTTATGTTCAATTAGCTACTGTTCGGTAGTTTCCGTACAGCTGGCCGTAAATTCCCGAAAATACTTCAACAACAGTTGACTTTTTAAATATATTTCCCCTGTTTAGATTTATTTATTTATTTATTTATTTATTTATTTATTTATTTATTTTGTTTATTATTTGCAGCTTAAGGAAGCACCAAAATAATCACTTACATGTATACAGTTTGCTCACAAGTTGATTTCAAATAAGGTGACATTGTCCAGTTCTTGAAAATAATATTAAGAACACACGCACCCACACACAGACAAGTATAAATGGCAAAGTTTTCAAATTCCAGTTAATCTTTTTTTTTACAATTATCTTAATTTTTGCATTCTTCTAAAACAAAACCAGACATTTATAAAACAAAGAAAGATACACATGTGAAATATTGCGTAACTTTTCGTATGCATGAAGGCATTTTCGTGCAGGTTTTTAGTAAGTTTTTCATACGCAGTTCATGAAACTCCCGATCACCTGACCACCTAATCAAGAAACACGTGCACAAGTTCGGGCGCATGGTTAGATAGGAAAGATGTATTTTTGCCTTGATTGCGGAAAAATATTGATAACATTGCAGAGTCGGTGCAAAGTTTACCGCCTGTCTGTTGAACAGTTCCTTTGTTTATGATATATTTTGCTAATTATCGCGAAGAAAACAGATTTTACGAGATTTTACGAGACGAGAAGTTTCAGATTGGCAGCATTTATCATTTTTTCGCTGTTACAGACCCAAAAACATGTAAAAAAATAGCCATGCTCTTATCACTGATCGGTATGCACTATGTGAATTTTCTGAAGGACACAGAGAAAAAAACAAACAGAATATTTTCCGTGAAGGTAAGGTCATAATAAACA